>WOVY01013058.1:0-11690 GCA_013436015.1 Rhipicephalus annulatus
TATATATATATATATATATATATATATATATAGATAATATATATATTATATAGATTATGTGTTGACGCTACAAAATGGAGACAGTCATTGTCCACGATGCCATGCGTCTATTTCTAATGCCACGCGCACTTCCTCTTTGTCGGCTTCTCCTAGAATCACCTTGTGAATGCGTCACACTTCCCCCTCCCCTCGCGAAAGTCTCAGTTCAGAAGGTTCAAAATAACGCCGCAGTTTGCTAACATGCACAATGTCAGAGTTTCTACGTAAGGGTAGCATGGAGCGGTTGATTTCATAGTTCACTGTTGAGACCTTGCGTAGAATCTTGTAGGGTCCTTTCATGACAGAACTCAGTTTGCCGTGTTGGGATGCCATGGTGTCTCGTAAAGGACAAAGTCACCGACTTGGAACTCAATCGGGAAGAAATTTTCTATCATAAATGACTTTTGTTCTTCTTATGGTAGGCGTAGGCGATAGAATTGGTAACTGCAGTTTTTCGCGCTTCTTCGACGGTTTCTTCTGGTTGTTCCAGTATACAGTAGGATAAGATGGAATTCCATACATCAGGAAGGAAGGTGCGTAGCCGGTCACTTCGGGGGGTGTCTGTTGTATTCGTCAATTACCTCCGGAAGCAGCTTAGTCCAAGACTTTCTGTGGTTCGTCATTGATCTTACATTTAAGTCTCGTTAGATAGTTTGGCTTGTCCGCTCGTTCATGCCGTTGCAATTGTGGATGATGAGATGAGGTGAATAGTTGGTGTATACGATTATGTTTTAAAAACTGCTGAATTTTCCTGCGGTAAAATCCTGTTCCACGGTCTGAAAGGAGCTTCCGTGGTTTCCAGAAGAAAAATTGTTTTTAAGCATGAAATGTAGGAGTCGCTGTTCTCACTTTTATGAGCGAACGCCCATACGTAGCGAGTCGCATGATCAATAACCAAGTGTATAAACCTTTTTGACGAGCCATATCCAGAAAATCCTCCTATGGTGTCTATTGCAAAGAGTTCGAAGGGCTCTTCAGCTGGAGGTAGTGATTCAAGCGTCCCAAACTTTTTTGTTTTCGTCTTCTTGCATCTCTGGCATGTATCACAATGCCGAATGTAAGTGGAAACACCGGTTACCATATGCGGCCAATAATATTGCGGAGACAGGAGTGATAGCGTCTTCTTCACTCCGACATGCCCAAAATGTTGATGTGCATTCTTCAGAATGGTTGGGCGTAGTTCATGGGGCATGTATATTTTCCGTAGTCCTTTTCTTTTGACGATGATGATGTTATTTTCCGATGAGTGCGTTCTTTTTGGACGCTCATTGTTGCATCGCTGAAGGTCGTCGTGTGATAGAAGATTAACTATTGGGGCTCTGGAGAGCGCATCTGCTTCGACATTATTTGTGCCCTTTTGATGTTTGATGTTCACATCATACATTGACAGTTTCAAAGACCACCGGAAGAGACGACCTTGAGGATTTTTAACATTCTTCAGCCACTGGAGTGTAGAGTGATCTGTTACAACAGTGAATGACTTTCCATGAAGGTAGCAATGCCATTTATCAATGGCATCTACAATGGCACGACATTCTCTTTCTGTAATAGCATAGTTCACCTCATGCTTAAGTAGTTTGCGGGAATAGTAAGCAACAGGATGTTCTTTGCCTTGTCATCAGGTTGTTTCAGCACTGCACCGATTGCCTTCGCCAGATGCGTCACAGTACACAGTACATGGTCTCGAAGGGTCGTATATGCGAAGCACCGGTTCTTCAGTTATCCGCTCCTTCAGTTCACGAAAGGCTTGCTCGCATGCTTCTGTCCACACCCACTTGCTGCCTTTGTGGAGTAGTTTTGTGAGTGGAAGAGCGATATCGCTGAAGTGGGGGATGTACTGACGGTAGGTGTTTACAGTGCCCAGAAAACGCTGGAGATCTTTTTCTCGTTTTGGTGTAGGAAATTTGAGTATGGCAGCCACATTACTTTGCTTAGGTGTCACTGTTCTTTGTGAAATTTTGTGGCCCAAGTATTCATTGCTGAAGCGTGCAAATTGGCCCTTTTTTCGTTTGAGTTTTACGTTCTCGGTTTTGAGAGCTTTCAATGGCGCCTCAAGGTGTCGTATATCATCATTAAATGTCTCTGAGTATACGACCACATCGTCAAAGTAATTAATAACATTGGTGAGCTGATGTTTCGCTATTATTGATTTCATGGCTCTTTCAAATGTAGCTGGAGCGTTCTTCAACCCAAACGGCATTACCAACCACTCAAAATGACCATCAGGCGTGACAAATGCAGTTTTCTGAACATCGTCAGGATGCATTTGCACATGCCAACGTTACGTCCAACGTAGTGAAAAACTCCGCCTTTCCTAAGTGGTCAAGAATATCATCTATACGTGGAATTGGTTGAAAGTCGGGTACCGTTATGGCATTGAGTTTCCGGTAGTCAATACATAGACGAGTGCGTCCTTCACCTTTCTTTTCTGCTAAAATGACAGGTGCGGCGTAGGGCGATAATGAAGGCCTCACAACACCTTGCTTGAGGAGAGCGTTAACCTGTTTGTTGATCTCCACTTTGTCTGCCTGTGAACATCGGTATGGTGCTCGACGAATAGGGACAGCATTGGTAAGTGCGATCCTATGTTTCTCAGTAGTGATGCACCCAATATCTGTCTGAGATTTCGAAAATATCTCGTCATACTTGCTTAAAAGAGAGTCGAGCGCCACAGACTCATACTCTGATAAGTTTTCTGAAGTCAGGGTTCGCATCACCGGGACTTGAATGATTTTCTTTTCATTGTGATGCGGAAGGTTCATATTTTCACGTGCTTGTGTCACTGACTTGCTTTCCAGATTTACAGAAAGATTGAAGTATGAAGCGCTGTCTAGGCCAAGAATTAATTGCGTTCTCATGCCTCGCAGTACATGTGCATAAACTTTCTTGATGACGTTCCCAATTTGTAACTGAATGTTTACGCGACCCAAAGTTCGAATGCTTGATGCAACTTGCTGGACCATGATGCTGGAGTCTCTCATCAACTGAAGCTTTAGCTGTTTGTACACATCCTCGCTGATACAAGTAATTGTTGCTCCTGTATCGAGAATTGCATTTACTGGCTTTCCGTTGATGAGAGCACTGAAGTGTATTAATGAAACTCTGGGTCACCTTCCTCGTTTCCCTGTTCAGTATCAATAGCGGACACATTGCCGCGACGCGGACATTCGTTATGCCAGTGAAACTGTCGTGGGAAACCAGCAGCTGAGCAGTATCTACATTCGTTTTGCGGGGCACGCGGTTGAAGAGTTATTGCCGGTTGCTGCGATCTGCTGAAGAGACGTGGAGCTCTTGATGCGATACTAGCGTTACGAGTAAAGGAAACTCCTCTCACCCGTTTTAAAGATGTCTCTACCCGTTGAGCAGCGGTGAGCCACTCTAATGACGAGTTGAAAGACAGTCCAGCGAGTGCCAGTTCCACATCAGGAGGAACACCATCAGTCAGCCCAGAAATGATGTGGCACTCTTTCAGGTCAGCCAAGGAATCCAGTCGCTTTTTCTCGTCGTAGTAGTCCTTGATGGTCTGCCCTCCTTTCAGTCGGTAGTGAATGAAGAGACGGAAGGCATCTCCGTCAGTCGAAGCAAAGTGGGCTTGCATGTCACGCTTGATATCGCCCCAAGTTGTCTCGCCGTTGCCGAAAATCTCTGTCAGGTACCACTTGAACGCTTCCCCTTCAATGTATTCGTTGAAGTGAGTGACCCGATCGCGGTGAGTCCATGATGCCTCGGCTGCCTTCATGTCGAAAAGAAGAAGCCACTTGTCGATGTGGACGTCTTCTGGTGTTCCCTTGAACTTCTGTATGTTGAGCGGGGGCTTGGCTTAGCCATGGCACGTTGATGAGGTCTATCCTGTCGACTTGTGTGACGCTACAAAATGGAGACACGTCGTGGTCCAGATGCCATGCGTTTATTCTAATGCACGCGCACTTCCTCTTTGTCGGCTTCTCCTAGAATCACCTTGTGAATGCGTCACACTATATATATATATATATATATATATATATATATATATATATATATATATACGAAACGTCTCACCCTTTGTCACTTTCTTCTCTGCCTCTACATCATTACAAAACGCCCACAAACTTCCCCTGTACTCCCGCGGTTCTGTCTTCGACATCTTCGCATGTCTTACATCAATTTGGGAAACTTTCAATTTCCGCACCAGATGCTGTCTCCCCCACCGTGCATGGATCATGTTTGTTTGCTTTCGAAGAAAGCAGAAAAATATTCGCTGTCGCACATGCGGCCTCCCGGAGGACTTATCGATTCTGAAACACTCGCAGAAAGGTAAAAAGAAAGCGTCAAAATAAAAGTTGGAAATTGAGAACGCTGCGACATTAAAATGACCATGCTTGGTCCTTTGAGTGTTTTACTCCAAATGCCATCGAAATACGGTTTGTCTTTTGTGTGGTGGATCTGCGTGGGATATGGATGCCATCTAGCGGAAATCTCGGCAACGAAAGCTTGTGTAGCACGCAGAGCCACTGGTAGGTGGCAGCACCGTATTGTCTTGGCGAAGCGTAGAAAGCAGCCGCTTTTTCATGGGTAGCATTGCATTGTTGGGGTATCGTAAAAGAAGCACTCGTGTCTTTAAAATTGCGTATCTATGCATTTTCCAGCACAAATGAAAACACCAACAAGCAGAACAATATAAATAAATGCCTCCAAAATCAATGCTTACGTATTGATTTTGCGCCTCAGATATGCGTCATATTTGCTCTTTGATCAGCAATGTTCACCAGAACTCTGTCCTTGATAAAGATGGCTGGGCGTTGAGGAAGCGGTCAAGCTTTGACCGGGTGTCTGAATTCTTTCGGTTGACAGACATACAAACAAACAGACAGCAAGAGCAAAATTTCCGCGTTGAGGTATCCCAATTTTTGAAATATAGCACTTATTTCGGATATGGCAGAGGATGCGTAGCGTGAGCACCTTGTATAAACGCGCGCCATGATTTCCTGCCACTCTGGCGGCACCCCTAAACGACGGCACAACCTGCCGTCGTCAAATATTTCATTTGCCACAGTCTTTCACACACGTCACTTTGCACACATATCAGAAGGTATGGTTCATGAAGTTCGCCTTGAAGCTCCGAGTCGCACTGGCACCTTCGCCAAGTTTCACCGTATAATCAGTCAAACAACGCGCCCTGACGTCATCGATGGCATCGTGTTTTTTTCTGCTCATGAGATGGTAGTGTACGTTGCCCAGCTTCCCGGCCACGCCGCTTTGCTAGAGGTTCTTCCCTCTGCTCCAGGAGGAGGAGGAGGAGGAAGAAAGTTTAAGCGGAAAGACAGGGAGGTTAGCCAGTTCTTAGACCGGCTGGCTACCCTTTGCTGGGGAAAGGGGTGAAGGGAATGAAAGATGTTAAAAAGAAATGTTGCGAACAGAAAGAAAAATTACAAAAAAATTGCGACAGAGGAAAGGCAACATCAAAGAGTATAAGACACTAAAGTCTGTCTCTGAGGCCAGTTGTCCGCAAAAATCGCAGCAAAGCTTTCAACGCCTTCTGGGCTGAGGATGGGCTTGGCCAATGACCCAGAATCTTTTGTTCCGATAAAGGCCGATCGTCTAGTCTATCCAGAGCTGCAGTGAGTTCTTGTCTTTGCGCGTTGAAATGGGTGCATTCACACAGAAGGTGCGCGATGGTTTCTTCGCAACTGCAGTAAGTGCATGTAGGAGAGCTGGCCATCCCAATGAGATATGAGTATGCGTTCGTGAAGGCCACTCCAAGCCACAGGCGGCATAGAAGAGTCTCCTCAGCTCGAGATATCCTTGGGGGAAGACGAAGCTGCAGATTAGGAGCCAAGTTATGCAGGCGCGCGTTTGTGAAGTCTGTTGAGTTCCACTGTACCAGTGTGAGGTCACGTGCAAGCGAACGAAGCCTTGTAGCTGCGTCGGTTCTTGAGAACAGAATGGCTGTGTATTGGGTACCATCGTGCGCAGATCTAGCGGCCTCATCTGCGCGGCCATTGCCATATATACCGCAATGACCTGGTATCCACTGATACACTATGCTGTGCTGTTTTTCGATTGCTTGGTGATGAAGAAGCCTTATTTCAGCTACTAACTGTTCATTAGGTCCATGGCGAAAGGGTGACATAAGACATTGAAGAGATGCCTTCGAGTCTGAGAAGATAGACCAAATTCCCGAAGGTTCTTTCACTATAAACTCCAGAGCTGCACCGTATAGCCGCAAGTTCTGCAGCTGCTCTACGACGTCAAATGCGATGTCATGAATTTAATTGTGATGTGCCTCGCGGGAATAGCCACCGCCTCTGCAGAGCTTACTGAAGACACCGAGCCACCCGTGTAAATGTGAAGGCGTCCGTTGTGCTTCTCTTGCAGGAATAGTACTGTGGCCTGTTTCAGGGCTATATGCGACGACTTTTTCTTATTTTTGATGCCAGGAATTGTATGAAGGGCTTTGAGTGGGTGTAGGCACCATAATGGTATCGGCGGCTGTGCTGCTTGCGTGAAGTGCAATGGAAGCACTGCGCAATGCTGAGCTACAGTTGCGCTGAACGCTGAGTGGGGCCTGGAAGTTCGAAGTGAGGCGAGGTGATGAGATGGAAGCCGAGCGAAATGTCTTATGTGCATTCTCAAAGCGTCCACGCGGATGTATGCGTTGACTGGATAATCACGCGCAATGATGACTGTCGCTGCTGTAGACGCGCATCTCGGGAGACCAAGGCATATTCTCAGCGCTTGGGCTTGGATCGACTGGAGGACGCGCAAGTTTGTTCTTCGGATCCCGCATAGCACGGGTAAGCTGTATCGCATATAAACGAGGAACAGAACAGTGTAGAGTTGGAGCATTGCTCGTACCGATGCACCCCACGTTTTTCCAGCAAGAAACCTCAGTACGTGGGTGATCATGGTGAGTTTAGTTTTCATGTGGCCGATTTGAGGGCTCCAGGAGAGGTTGCGATCAACTATGACTCCGAGGAATCGGTGGGTCTTCACGTAGTTGATCGTGTGTCCGTTGATTTTAATAACATATGGGCTCATAGCCTTATGCGTGAATGCTATAAGCGAGCATTTCTCTGACGACAGCTCTAGGCCCCGTTCTTCCAGGAACTTTGTCGCTATTGTAGCCGCTCTCTGAAGCCGGGCACGCAAATGAAGGCGTGTTACGCCTGACGCCCAGATGCAGATGTCATCTGCATATATTGATAGATGGACAGATTCTGGAAGTGCGTCAACCAGGCCGAGTAGCGCTAGATTGAAAAGTGTGGGGCTAAGAACACCGCCTTGCGGCACACCACGACGGTTGAAATGGTGCGTTGTTGCGCCATTCTCCGTCTGTACATAGAAAGTTCTGCCTTTCAGATAGCTGTGGATCCATTGGTAAACCCGACCCCCTAATCCAACATTTTCCATAACATCCAGAATGGCTTCATTGAAGTAGCAGAAGATTTCTGCACGAAAGTTGCCGGTCATGCGTCCGCGTGCACCACGCTCCACCTAGAAAACGCTCCAGTTTCCAGAGATTCAAGAATGGACACCTTTTTCTCTCCAGAGGAACTACAAGCGGCCTTGACGGCATGCAAACGATCTTCATCGCCTGGTCCAGATGGGATCACGTACATGGCTCTTTGCAACCTCGGAGAAGCAGCTCGACGGGCCCTTCTATCCGTGTACAACGACTCGTGGTGCAGCGGATTGATCCCTCATTCATGGAAATCCAGCCGCCTCGTCCCTGTGCTTAACCAGGTAAATCTCCTCTGCACTTGACCTCTTATCGCCCCATCGCGCTTACCAGCTGTTTCGGGAAAGTGATGGAGAGAATGATTTTGACTCGCCTAGAATGGTACTTGGAGCACCACGAGGTATACCCTCATGCTATGACGGGCTTTCGGCATGGACGGTCCGCAATTGATAACGTTATAGACCTTGTCTCATCTATTCAGCATCAAAAAGACTGAAACGTTTATCTGCGGCGTTGTTCTTGGGCGTGAAAGGTGCATGCGATAACGTACCTCTGCTCCAGTATTCCCATAGCTCACTTATTCTTCTTCTGTCCATTCTTCCGACGCTCAACCGCAAATTGCGAGGGAACTATTTTGGAATCCGATGAGTTAAAGGGGTACTGACACAAAAACTTTGGCCTTGCGTTTTTATGCTGCAATGCGTTGCTCTAGGGCTGTTAGTCATGACACGACACATTGTTTGCTGCAGCACGTGATAAATAATTAACTACAGGCCCCTTATTATCGGTAAGTTTCCGTTTCGGTTTGAGAGAGTTCCAAAACCTGGGTGCAACTGTCGCCACCTAGCGTGTGCAACTCTTGATTGATTGATATGTGGGGTTTAACGTCCCAAAACCACTATATTATTATGAGAGACACCGTAGTGGAGGGCTCCGGAAATTTAGACCACCTGGGGTTCTTTACCGTGCACCCAAATCTGAGCACACGGGCCTACAACATTTCCGCCTCCATCGGAAATGCAGCCGCCGCAGCCGGGATTTGAACCCACGCCCTGCGGGTCAGCAGCCGAGTAGCGTCTGCAACTCTTGACCACGTCAGCACACAGAACTATGACACACTTACGCACGATCCGCATCAAGAAATACTTTCGAATAGAAAACGGCACTGGAATGTCAACAAACACAAAACTTTCTAAGCGTACGCCAGGACCACGCACTCGTAACCAGCCGCCGAGAAATAAAGATTTCGGGAACTAATGCAGCAAAGAAAAGTGGCGGCTATGACGTCATGATAACTTGTTTTGTTGACCGCAGCGTGGTGACGTGAGGCAAGTAGGGGGTCACCTCGGGGTCATCTCCGATGGCGTCCACAGCACTATGGAGTCGGCCGCTCACGCAAACTTCAAAATTAATTTAAAATACCTTCCAAGCTACAGTCGCTGTTGATAACTTGCAGATGATATACGAATGTTCACGAGAATTGATCCCGCAGGCTATCTCGGCCCCGAAAATTTGTGTAAGTACCCCTTTAAGCTTTTCCACTTTTCTACGCCGCTGAAAACGCTTTCGCTCGCCTTCTCCGTGGCTATATGATACGGGCAAACCCTCCGCTACGCCTATATTGTGCCGCGGCAGACATGACCAAAGAAGACAGCATTGGTGCAAGAGTTGCACGGGTCATTGGGTACGATCAGAGAGCGTCAGCCACGGCTATGACGTCACTCCTATAGCATTCGCGAAATGGCGAGGCGTGCGGGTTGGTCGCGGCTCCGGCGCGCCAGCTGTGTGCCGTGTCACTTCAAAGCCCCTCGCGCAAGCGCAGCATGACTCTCGAGGAGCGACACGAATTTTAGTAAACCTCTCAAAAGGTGTTAATAGCGCATAAAATGAGTATTAAAAGACGAGGTGACAGAGGCAAAGAGTGCTGAAATATAAAATGAATCCGCACAAACTTGTTCAAGTGACAACCATTTTATGCTAATTCTCGACCAGAAATAAGACGAACAGATTATGATGAAAAAAACATAGGATCAAGCGCACATGCAAAACCCATGAGCAGGTAAACATGTATGGCGGGTTTCCCACCGTAAATGAAGAGGAAAACAGTGAAAAAGGCGCAGTATGCAAGAACCTTCTCCGAATTGCGATAAATAGATATGCGAAAACAGTCAACAAAATATGTATGACAACTTGTAGTGATATGTCGTGAGCTGGTACTGAGGGCATAGCATGATTTCAATGTATTCACAGCGCTGGAAATAACTGAGGACAATACTACTGTGTTATTGGAGCTCGAGGCCGAAGCATGACTCGTTTTATTGCTTTCAGTGCACTACATGCTGAGCTCGCAAAAACATACCACATGCAATTTGCACGTTGGTGCACATAGAACCAACGAACATATAGATGAGTATCGAATAAACATGTTAACATTTTAAAAATAGCTACTTCATTTTTACTCATCGAATAAGTTGTGTTTTTAATTACACTGCGAAAGCCCGTGAGTCTAGTGTTATTTTCACGTGTGGAAGGCAGAAAACTATAAGCCGTATTGTGTCTGTCTTGACTACATAGGCGGTCCTTCATAATTTTTATAAGCTGGCATTGTAGATTCCCAGTGGTCGGTGTGTGATGATAAACGTGAAGAGCATAGCAAGGATTCTTTATTTTCTTCCTCAGCTGACTTACCCTGATACCCCAAGGAGGAATCGATCGTTACCGACCGGGTTACGCGGGGCTCACGAGAATTAAGTGATCAAAAGGAGGCATTCATCTTACTTGCGGTGAAGTGTGAGGCTGGTGGCTATATTTCATGTGGAAAATAATAAGACAGCTAGGCATCTCGCATTTTTATGTCGATGTCTGCTTCCATCCTAGATCAGCGGAGAAAAGCGTATGAAGCTTCGGAAGAAACTCGAGAGTTAAAAAAAAACGTACACAGTCCACGTAACCGTTAAAACGTAAAAGTCATACGTGCTCTTTCTGTCATCTCTCCGGCTTCGCAGTTTCTTGTGGTACACGCATGCTGCAGGAGTTACATATAGTCATCTATATTTATTTCTATTACTGAAAGGCAATATTCACGAGGCCTTGGATTTGCACACAGTTATTGCGCTCTATACTATAGTCTATCTTCTACCTTCTTTCGAAAAACTTTTGTAGTGCAGCTAAACATGTCACGTTTGTAGACATTACGAATAAAAGCACATGAAAAGCTATACGTTTTAATGAAAGCCCGCTTCAGAAAAACAAACGCGCAATCTTAGCGATATATTGCACAGTTTGTGAAAAATTTTTATGTTCTTTTTCATCTCCAAACTACCGACTTCTTACTTAGCTTTGCGTGTATATTTTTATTGGGATTTTCGATAGTAACAGGCAATGTTTATTTATTATGAAACAATTATTGAAGCTTGAAATTTTCGTACATAACGGTTCGTATTTTTTTCCTGCTTTTTACATTGTTGGAACATGATCATTAAAAATATTCTTTTGATAAACACGCTGCACCCTGGTGAATCACATATGCTTCTATATAAGTAAAAATAGCTTTTACTATGTTTACAGAGTGAACTTGACGCCAGTGTGAACAGAGCTCTTGAGCTGCGCTAGCTAGCGCCAAGCAAGAGCCGAAACTTATTGTATAAATGACTGTTTCTTCCTGCTCCAGCCTGGCGTGATCTCGCGGCATCAGCCGCCGAAGCCAACGGATTTCTTGGCGGCGTTCCTCGTTCTCCCATTGCAACCCAGCTGAAGGAATTACACTTTATATGGCAGGCAAAGCCGCATGTACGCATTTCCCCTGAGAAGTAGCTTTTGCGTTCCATGCCTTCTTTCACCGGTCACCACAACGTCATAGCTTAAAAAGCTGAGCAATTCTTTTTTTTCGTAAACCTACGTTTTACGCCCCGGTTCATCAGCATGAAACATCAGCTTGTGTATCAGCTTTAATATATAAGCCACTATGTACTCTCCTGAAGCAGAGACACGCAGGTGGCACCGAATATGGTGTAAACAGTAGTTTTCATTGAGCGAGTATCTATATATTGAACGAAATCAGTGTACTCTTCAACAAATGGACGTCTTCAAATGTGCAGTGGGTGGTGCTACAAGTGGCTCTTGGTCTATAACAATGTATCGCTATTAGTGCATGATTTCGTAGTATCTGTCCACTCCTCGCCATACTTGTCTCTTTTTTCACGCATTAAAATAT
>WOVY01013060.1:0-30743 GCA_013436015.1 Rhipicephalus annulatus
CCTGTTTATAGACCTTTTCGCTGGCTGGTCACTACCGTGGTTGCCAGGGCGCACCGCCGCGCCTCAAAGCGGATGTGCTCCCAAGAACTTCCGGCATCCCCATAGGCAAGCATCGGCGTGCACTCGTAGATGATTATTCTCGACCGCACGTTGCTTTAGTCGTGCGGGTGTCTTTGTTTTTGTCGTCGCAACATGTTCTCGGCGGCTAAAATATCGTCTGTGACACCATCACGCCTTCGCCTCGCAGGATTTCAAGCTGGGACGGTTGTGCCCTCGCGATCTCCGACTTCAGCGTAGCTCCCGCCGACGGTTCGCCCTCCGCGGTCTCCTGACGCCGTGCCAGCTCTCGCATTGTGGCACCCCGCCCTTGGACTGCTTCGAACCGGATCCCCACTTTCCTATCTCCTTCTTTTTTTCTCTCGTTGGCTGGCTTCTTCTCCATCTATTTTACTTCTATTCTTTTATCCCTCCTTATCCCATTCCTCTGCTGACCTGTTGAGGTGTCCTCGTAAGAGAGACAGTTACGGCTCGGCACCTTTCTTTTCTTTTCTTCTGATATAACCTTTTATATATATATACCACCATCACGACGTGGTCCATGCTGTTGTGTGCCAGGCTGCAGCTTACGGCCGGGAACAAACCTCATTTAGGAAGTGCGCACTTTCAGGTTCCCTACGGACACGCAGCGAAGGAATGCATGGATCGCAGCTGTGCGTCGGGACAAGCGGCAGCGCACGAACAGTTCGCTTGTTTGTTCTGCTCACTTTGTATAAGGTGAGAACCATTTTTATGAAGATCCCTGTAGTTTGTTACCGTTGCGCCCCTGAACGTTGTCGGTAACCGTAACGTCCAAATTCGCCCAGTTCTTTGTCGCTCTTGACAGCAGAGCCTCAAAAAATTACTTTTATTTTATAGTTGTGTGGCGTCGAATAGTGCCACTTGTTGTTATGCTCACTTAGTGCTAAGCAGAAGCGTCCTTTGTCGTCGTTTTCGAGACCAGCTTTGCCGCAATAGAGACTTCAAAATTTGTTCCCACTAAGTGGAGCCGTTTTTCGTAATTATTTCACCTTTGCGCGACTAACTGGCCCTAGTCCAGCGTTCCATGGTGCTTTTGGAATCACGTGACCAATCCCCATACGGGCCTATTTCCTTTCAGAGGGCGTGGAATCGGATACCGCCAGAGTGTCATTTAATTCGGCGGACGATTAGAAGCCCACGGTGGTCCAGTGAGCCTGTGATGTGGTACGACATGTAGCACAGGCCAAGCCCTGCAAACACTAATTGCATTGAACGGAACGCTTTTCCATTCACAGTGCCTTGCTGTATGTTTACTCATCGCTTTGTGCTGTCCCCAATTCGAGGTCCGCACAATCGACGACAGGCAACCGGTCACCGCAAATCGCTTATAATAATTTATTAGTGTTGATCTGCTTCAGAATGTTAAAAAAAGAAACTGAACGCAGGCTTGAGTGCATTAACTTACCAGGCCTGTGTTTGCTACTCACAATAAAGCGTAATAAAAATGCCACAGATGAAACGGCCTTGTGCAGATTAATATCTTATTCCCGTGTAATGCGTCCAATGCCTGGAAACGTTCCTACTTAATTGCTACACATGCCTTAAAAGATAACCTACTTCTATCAAAGCACCCTTACTGTTGAACACTGCCAAGTGTGCGATAAATAAGGACATCTGTTTTGTGAGTGCATACCGTACGTGTTACAATGGAAGACACTGGCTTCATTGCTAGCTGCAATCTAAATGAAAACACAAAGTGAAAGTTGTATTTTCTGCACAGTGTGCAATGAGACAATGTCAACATATGTTACAATAGCAGTTATAGACTTTATTAAGACCACTGCACTGCACACTATACTGAAAAAAACATTGTTTTGCAAGGTTACTAGGTATACAGCATCCCTTCATACTGTCCCCATCATTGTACTTTCACCACGATTTTTCTCCCTTTTCCTCCCTGGGCAAAGTAGCAGGCTAGAGCATAATAATGCAGGCCAACGTCTTCACTTCAGAATAAAGTTTTTCTCTCTTTGCCGTTGTCTTGTAACTTTAGACGAGAAACTAAACTAATGTGGATAGTGAGTCATTGTAGAATTTCTCGCAGCCTAGACAGGTATCTATGAAATCCGTTTACCTTTAAATACTGGTTTCAATTGAAATGACGCTGTGCTCTTTTTTTTTATAGGTCAACCCTCATGTGAACCGACTCATCCATACTTCATACCATCCGTCTTTCCTTAACATGCTGCAGGAAATGTTACCCAGAAAATGGCCAAGTTTAAACGTGCTGAACGAAAAAAGCACTAAAGCAAGCATGCACACATGCTGCATATGCTCTTGGGCATAGCAAATATATTATAGACCAGTGGCATACACTTCTGGGATAGCTGCAAGTGATATAGCCCCCAGATGCCTGCCAACCTGTCTCTCCTGTAAACTCAAATGTCTGCATTGTAGAGAATTTTAGTATGAATACATAAACTGATCTCGGAATGGAAGATGTGTCACACTTCATCAAAGAAAATGAGGCACTGAGATACCGCTTGACTTGCCTAGACCAGGATCTGACTGCAGCAAAGAAAAAAATGTTTAGCTAAGAACCAACAGGTAAACTTTTCTGTAATAATAAAAGATATGGTTATGCAGACATCGAAAACTGTAAAGTTTAATACAGGCATTGTGTCAGCAGGCATGTTCTCAGCATTTTCGCGGTTAGTGCTTTCAACATGGCGACCGTGTGCTACATGCCTGGATCCAGAAACGCAATTAATCCTGGTCATCATGTGGTTACGCTTAGGCCTCCTAACGCAAGACCTGGCATGCAGATTCAGTATTTCGAACAGCATTGTCAGTGACATCTTTCATACGTCAAGCAAATCAGCCAGCAGCATTTCGGGACGTTCTGTTTGATGGTCCGACAGAAATGATAGACTACACAGAAATATTTATACAGAGGCCTATGGTGATGACTGCGAGGAGACGAACCTACTCGAACTATAAGCACCACAATACAGTGAAGCTACGTGCTGTTACAACACCTTCAGGAGCCATGTCAAAAGCTTGGGGACGAAGGGCATCAGACAATGAAATCACTTTGCGTAGCGGCCTTCTAAAAAAAATTCAAGGAAGGGGACGTTTTCCTGGTTGACCGAGGATTCCGCTGCTAAGAAATGTTTGCTACACGAGGGTCGACACTGATGAGGACCATCAATAAGCAAAAGTCGTGCTCAGCTAGCAGGCGCTGAGATGACGTCTCAAAACTTTCACTGCGTTCGCATAAACGTCGAAAGAGCAATCCAAAGATTGAAAGTTTTAGGATCTTCCAAACTGTGTGCCTCTGAATTTTGTGAAAAGAACGTCAAGAGCTTCGCAACCATTGACAAAGTGGGGATTGTATGCAGTGCATTGGTTAATCTGCAAACCCCAATCATCAAGATTTCTAATCGTCACGCTAAAGAAGCCCCAAGTGGGCTAAATTTTTGGAGCCCTCCACTACGGAGTCTCTCATAATCTTATGGTGGTTTTGGGACGTCAAACCCCGCATATATTCGTAATTGTTCTGGTAGTTTATAGCTGCTACGTGGTATGAAATTGAATTGTGCTGTGCCATATACTGAATATTCCGTGTTTTCGGAGTTTTTTTTCTTTTGAAGTTTGGGTGGTTCCGTGTGGACATACAGTGCCTGTTGGAGATAATTAATATAATACTTTCTTAGGGGGAAGCGTTTGCACTTACCGGAGCTTATTTCTTGTGAATCTCCCATTCTACACAAGTCGGCGTTTAGTTCAGCATTATGAAACGGTCCATTGTCTTGATAATTTCATTTCGAGTAAACATGCGTTGAGTGTTGCTGACATTCCTGTTTTTTCCATCCTTTCAATTCTTCTCACTTGCTACTCATTCACCCTGTTCATATGGCTGTTGATGAGTGCTGCTGTAAACTCATACCAGTGTACTTTTGGGCAGAGCAGTAGCTAGTAAAGCCCCTTCTCAGCTTTTTCTGCAAGCTTCCTTCATCTTCTTGAGGGAAAATAGGGACCTATTACTGATGGTATTTTCAATACTACAAAATGTTAGATGAAATGGTATCCGTATTAACACGAAAACAAGTAACACAGTACATTTTAGATGTCTCGAAGGTTTGTAGGTGCAACCTCATACACATACTAGCACAAATACTGAAACACATAAAACTTGTGTTTAAATATACCACAACCTCATATGTGGTTGTAGTAAGCACAAGCATACTTTACGAAGTTGCTCCCGCTAACGTAGGTGCGCTCCTTGGGACTGATCATTGTCAGCTTCGAAAATGCCTTTGACATGCTGAAGACTGCCTCTTGAAAATCTGTGCTTATTGGTATATTATAATAGGTTTGAAGTTTCCCAGCAAGTGCTTATCGAATTTATACAAAATCATAAATATTTAAATATAGGGAAAAGAAACAACACGATAGCAAATTATCATGTGCTGGTGGGCATTATGCTTGCATAGTGAATACAAGTGACATTTACTGTACACTCCTCGTGCTGCAATAGCTGGCTGCGAAACAAAGAAGTTGAAGCATATAATAATGATTTAAAAAATTCACTTTGGAACAGATGTGATGATGAGTAGTTTTTTAGTGGCGCAAGGGCCTAATTGATGGCCAAAGAGCGCCACTTCAATTTGACTACAGATATGAACAATGATATGATGCGTGGCTGTAAAGGGTCCTTAAAATTCTTCGCTCTAACGCAGGTTTTTTGGAACAGAGTAATTCGCAACGAAATTTTAAACACAGTGCAGCACACAAGCATCATATAGGCATCAATGCATTGAGAATTTCACGCATACTTTTGCTTTAAAAGCAGCGAACTGACTTTGGAGTAACAAAACATTAGTAATTAAAATGTTTTCTGCAATCGAGTGATGTCATGCCAATTACTTCTGAATGAAATATAACATATACACTTTTTTTAGGCATAAAATATTCCACCAGAAGATGAAAAGAAAATGACATGAACAACGTATTGGTACGCCAAAGCTCAAGCACAAAAAGAAGGCAGTCTCACAGAAAATCTACAAAGCATCCAATCTCAAAGCCATCAGTTAGTGCATGCATGATGAACATTAGTTCAAGTAATGTCATTAAATTGCAAAATGAATAGAAAATAATTAATACATTCAAGCAGCAGTGAACCAATTGGCCCGAGCCACAACACGAATTGTGGTTCCAAACAATAACTTCCAATTTGAATGCACTTTAAATCTGCCGAAAAAATTAGTAATGTCTGCTTAGTCTTAGTGTTAATTTTACCATCACTGCAGACTTAGTCCTTCAGATCAGAGCAAGATGTTTGAAAAAAGGAAAACTTTTCAACTGAATATAATTTTGTACAGTGGTTCATTGCCATGTGGAAATTCTAAAACTTCTTCCAGCACTTGAGAGAACAGTGTGTGTTTACTCATCATGAGTGCAACCATTACTTACAACAATAGGTGCACGCCCAGTGCCGAGATGTACGTTTAAGTATTAAATACTTCAGGTGAAATGTTGCCTGACACACTGTGGCATTCGACAATGTTTCCTGATTTGGTGTCATTGCAGTGACACGTTTTCCTTTGTACGTTTAATCTGTTTGAAGATACGCATTGACTGCAGCTCTGGCAATGTACTACTGAAATAAAAATTCCTCTTTGACTTTAGTACGTGCCAAAAAGCTCTCGTCAAAAGCTATGGCTTCTGTCGTCAGCGAGGATTCCGTGAAAACCACTAAAATACGGTTGACGCAGCCCTGTGAGCGCCATTTGGATCTGTACTTTGCATATAGTATGCATGATTATGCGATGAGTTGCAGATTTTCATTTATGTCCACCAGCGTGGTACCACCCTTCGTTAGCGAAGTACCTTTCATTGAAGCTGGACATTTTATGCCCGAGCACTGATTACCCACAGCACGCACACGACACAATACAATCTGGAGATGCCCCAATCAATAGCATGTTAGCTGCCACAAGGAGCCAACAATCTCTAACATTGAAGCCCGTGTGTTTTGGTGACTCCTTGTCTCTGAATGGCTGCTTGGCTTTTTTCTCCATTTCGGAGCCCCATCTCAAGTTGGCAACTTGAGGTGTTTTTATATAGTATAGCTCATTGTTTCAGCGAGCAGGCTGGTAGCTCCAGTGCTCCATACGGCCACACGATGTAATAAAAAGGTAGTAATCCTGCCTTGACGTTCTTTAAGCCGTCTCGGCGATTTTGCCTGATCACGAGTCGCCACCTCAATTTCACAACAGCGATCAGCTGTCAGCTGCACTTTTCTAGCCGTCTCCTAGTCCCTGTTCTTGTAAAAGTCGCGAAGAGGCATTTCCGCAGAGAGCTGCTGGTGCCTTGCTGAACGTGCAGAGTCCAGAGCAGTCGTTTCGGGGGCAGATTCGGTCTGGGAGGGATGACAAGAGCAACGTGTTCGGTTGCAGTCACCTGCAAAACAGCATTTCAATCAGTGCCCCTAGTTGTGACGCCATCCAGTACGATTCTTTGCAGCAGGGAAACACTGGTGGGATTCTCAAGCTGTTAGATCACAATTTAGTTTTGTCGCTTGTGCACCAAAAGCAATCAGTTTGAGTTTCTTGCCTGCATTTGATTGCAAAAAGCTGGACACTTGCTCAGTTGTGAAATTGTGGATTGTGCGGTGAGGCATTCAATTTTCAGAAACTTGATATGGTGCATGACCTATTTTCGGCTAAAACTATTTCATGTCGGAGATTGGTGCTGCCTACAAAATGTTGAAAGCTCAGTTACTAGTCTGAAAGCCTTGTAAGTGACAGATTAAAAACGAAAGCTACTTTGCCTCTCTTTGATGCCTCCATCCGTTTACAGGCAACGTTGGTAGGAGAGGGGTCGGTCAGGCCATACTACGCACTTGCCTCAACACTAAATAACAGTGCATCCACGTGTGTGCAGCATTTTCCAAGGCTGAAATTTTCATTCAAATAAGCTTTAAGCATAATAAAGTTGATGGTCCATAGGAAGCAACGTGGCAAAAACAAAATGAGAAGAATTCTGTACGACAGGATACTAGCGAATAGGACCAAACGATTGTTCTCACTCAAAAAGCGATTAATTTATCATGAGTGTGTTGTTTTCACGAAGTCAAAATATGGAAACCATCTGAGCCATTATGGCATGGTTTCCCTAAACTGCTCCCATTCGCCACGCTCACTTAAATGCGTAGCTGTTCGGTTGCTGATCATGACTTTGCGGGTTCGATCCCGGTGAGGGGTGGTCGCGTGTTTATAATGTCGAAATACAAAACCTTCTCTGTGCTGTGCGATGCAACTCGTTCAAGAAGAGCAGCTGATGAATAATCCACAATTCTCCACAGTGGCGTGCCTCAAAACACGAGTCGCTTCGGGACGTTAAAGGTCCGCATTTATAGTACTGCTTGAACAACATTTTTACACACGCGTGGCAATTATTTGTGTGCTATCGTGACTTTTATCAAATTTACGAAATGTAAACACCGCATCAGCCCTTTGTAATCGGATCACTCACGTAGGTACAATAAAACAGCAGTTGGGGCATCGTGGCACTGCAATTCGCCTTTTGAATCGTCTGCTTACCCGGCCATGCAAGTGCAATGAGCACTTTCAACAGTTCCGCTCTCCTTTACAACGCACCATGCTTGGTAGTGCCTAAAGAGTGTTTGGCTGGCCTCAACCGTCGCCGCGACGAGAACAACGCCGTCACCATCGTCACCGCACTTTGCTGCCTTGAAGGACTTCAGTTGTTTTACTTTGCCACTTATGAACATGTTGTAAGCCTCTCGCATCTTGCGACGCTTAAACTGTTCCCTCGTGTAAAAGCAGACTCCTTCAATGAGGTACACATGAATATCTGCAGCTGTCACGGCGGGACAGATTCTTTAGGCCTGACGTGAAGACAAACCACGCAACGTCGTCGTCAAACGGATCCGGCTGTTCGCCGCCTCCAAACGAAAGCTTCGTCTGGTATCGGCCTTGCGCCTCGGCCTCAAGCTTGCTGAAGTAGCTGCTCGACATATTTTGGCACTGCAAGCGTGCCATCATGGCATCCAACGAAGACAAACACAGATACAAGCCTACAAGCCACGAAAATCTCCGTGCCGCCGGATCGCACAGCGTAAAACGTGGCAGAAAGTCCCCCACCGGAAGCTGCGGGGGCCAACACGCGTGCCAACCAGTGTAGGTGTAAAGGTTCCAGCGGTGGTGGCACCTATACATGAATTGTATAGAGGTATAGCAGACTGAGGAGATAAAATTATAGTAACGGATGGGATATGCCAACAGACCTGCAGTGACTTGAACGACAAAGCTGCCGTGTTTGAAAATTCAGGTGCTTTCATAGAACCACCGCATGCCCCACAGAGCAATTGCATGTCAAAGCCTAAAGTTTCGGACGCCTAAACTCTTCGAAGTTGCAACCTAATAATCGATATGCATGTTTCAACAAGGCCTCCGACGCTTGCTTTCCACGGCGACGCGAATTTGAAAAGGTAGCTTTAGTGCAATAATGTACCGCTGTGTGGTGAAGCATACCAAAACTCTGCAGTTGTGATGGCAAAGTTGGGGTTCTGGGCGGCGGTTCAGCAGCTTCAATTTTGCATTTTTTATTGTTTTAAAAACTAAGCATTCTACTACCTTTCAGGACGAACACCCAAAAGCCATACTTCATTTTTAGAGATAACATTGTAGCATGCGGCCACTGCTGGAAGCGGGTAATTTCAGCATAGAAAACATACAAACGCTGGCAGTGCGGCCGCTTCTTATTGTTATAAACGATATATCGTTAAAACCGGTATTGTTGGGAGTGACCTCGATTTATATCGCTTTGTTTTTCAATACCAGTGCTAGGTGCTTTACGTACTTCCACTAAGCCGACAACCACAGGATTTTAACGGTGGTCCCATCGATGGAAATGATGTAACCTACATTATTATCAGAGAGTTGCCAAATTACAAGCGTGTTTAGGCATCGCCGCATATTTTCGGGCACGTGCTGGCTGTGATGCCTAAGCAAGCGAATTAAGCGTTGAAAATAGGAACGTAGCCAGGAATGGTGCTACTTCCTCGGTCGGGCTAATGGCCGAATTTCAGTCATGATCCGGTTACTTCGTCGTTCTTTTTTTTTGCTTCTTCTGGGTTCATGGGGGGCGGGCGTCCCAGCACGCGCCAGTTTTCCATTTCCAAATAGGCGGATGAGGACATCTTGTTTCGCCGAGTCGCGTGTAGACTTTCGCATCTTTCCAGCATATATAGTTACTTTCGGGATCGTCACGTTCACAAATAGTGTTTTTGTCGATGGCTCGGAGACCGAATAGTTCAGTGTGATATTTAACGTAAAATGGGGGACATCCAAAAGTAGCGTCAATCACGATGGCGACCATGCATTTGGTACTACCTTGCAGACAATGATAAAAAGTAAATACGAGCTGTCATTTGAAGTTGCCTATATACATCACTGTACAAAATAAGTAAAGTGATTTTTTGAACTACCTTTCGAATTTCAGTAACATTTCGTGCGACAATTGTCCATACTTTTAAGAATGAAATACATTAAGTATCAGCTTCTTTTGGGCTCCTTAACGGAAGTCGCGCTGCTTTGTTTTTTTTCTGGGGGGGTGGGGTTGGGTGGGGGGTGGCTTTCTTCGTGACGATTGTTCGCTCGGTACCATGCAGCTCACAACAGTGTTGCCAAGCTTCTCCGAAGGCACGCTCGCTGCTCGACGCTCTCGGTAGAATTCCCATCATACTTCTAAATCAAGCCGAGGTAAATCCATCGGGATCCGTCATCTGCACTTAGTAGCCCAGCTGCGATAGCGAAGCTGGATGAAGGGTGAGGCAAAGCTTTGTGGTTGAGAAGGGAAGCCTAGAGTAGTGAGTTCAGCCTGGCAGAAAGAGGGTATACGAGGAGAGGCTGAAGCAGGGTGAAGAGGAAGAGGGCAAAGCAGTTGGTGTGGAGGAAATAACCGGCTGATAACCATTTTAAATAAGCTGGGGCTCTAGCATTCAGGAATGGTCCCCTCGCATAATACATTCGTTGTGGAATGTTTTATTTGACCAAACTAAACAGTGATGCTGCCAAGAGCTCCTTTGTCTTTGTGACGATAAGTCAGTTGAAGCGCCCCGCCGTGGTGATCTATTGGAAGCTACTCGGCTACTGACCCACAGGTCGCGGTATCTAATCCCGGCTGGGGCGGCTGCATTTTAGATGGAGGCGAAGATGCTGTAGACACATGTGCTCAGATTTGGGTGCACGTTAAAGAAGCCCAGGTGGTGGGAATTTCCAGAGCCTTTACTGCGGTCTCTGTCATAATCATAGATGATGGATTTGGGACGTTAAACGACACACATCGAAGTCACTTCAAGCTGCGCCTTTTTACAGGAAAAGCTGGGAGAAAGAAAAGAAAACGTTCGGCATCGGTGTGACGAGCGGTCTCCATTGGCTGTCGTACAATCACGTCTTTTGAAGAGGCAGCGCACAGAAGAATGCAAAAACACGCACACATGAAGGACGTTAACACAATCGCTGTGTTCGCGTCTTTCATGTGTGCGTGTCTTTGTATCTTTTCGTGCGCTGCTTGTTCAGAAGATCATGGCTCACCAACTTGCCTATCAATAGACATTAAGCAGTGACGTCGTTCTCACTGTCGTCCCGACGTTGTCCATCTTGTCGCAGCCATGGCGCCGATCACGTGCGCATCACTTTTTTCCTGAAGCCTTCCACATGTTTATGTCACGTACAACTCAGAGAGCTCGCATTCGCAGGGCCGATTGTCCACTCCGGTTACAAATGCAGGCCGGGGAGGCCGAGTACCGGCAGAAACAGCGTACCAATGATCCGGCAGCCTTTAAAGCCATGCTAAATCGCGAAACGGAATGCAAGCGCTACTGGTGGGTGGATACTGCAAACCACGCTGGGAAGTTAGCTCGCGATGTCAAACGCTTGCAGCAACGATGCGGTGTCATGTGGTGTGATGATGAATGGTGCTTCGGGGATGGTGAAGAGTCGTTCTCGGTGGCCGCGTTTATTCGTTTCTCGTGCATCGTTTTGCAGAATTATTGGTTTCATTTTGATGCGCTGCTCTTCAAAAATGAGTGCTCTTTATTTCATGGGATCTGTTTTATTGTGTTTTATTTTTGGTGGTATTTTACATGTTTGTTTCTTCTTGTCTCCTTTTCCAAAATGCTAGGCAATTATTTAGAACTGGCAACTAATTTTGAATAAGTCAATGAATAAGAAGTCAAATGCGTTCTTGAATTTCGTCTGCTTGAGCTCTGTGGGAAAAATACGCAGTAACTCTGCAGTGCTTGCATGAGAATTGGGGCTTTTTTCATCTAACCATTGTGTGAAACGATCAGCGTACATACTTAACAGCGGAGCACACACTTTAACAGCGGAGCACACACTTAAAAAGTACTGATCCATCTCGCGGAAATTCTGTCCGGACAAAGTAAGTACATTCGTAAAGTACTCCGGAGGTGCCACACAACAGCTCCGGATAGCCAAAGTGAAACACCCTCGAAAAATGCTCCGGATATGCCACGTAGTCACTCCGACGAGCCGGAGGAAAATGCCAGTAAAAAGAACTCCGGCGACGCTAGGCAATTGCTCCGGTCGGCCGGAGGGAAATATCTACTAAAGCACTCCGGATGTGCCTCGCACTTCCTCCGGCGAGCCAGAGCGAGAGTTTTGTTCTGGATGTCCGGAGGAAAAATCGCTCCGAATAGGGGGGGGGGGCTAAATGACAAGTGTTTTACTACCACCTCGAATTAATTTTCTTTACAGTGTAGCTGTTATGCATATGAGTAATTCGAAAACAAGTATGCGTATCATCCATGTTAGTCTATGTATGCATGGGGCAGGTCGTCGAAAGTAAGCTGCTAGTGTTCCTAGAAGTTGTCGAACAAGATTTCTGCAGGCCCCACCGTAGTGGTCTCCGAACGATATGTCCCTTAACACAGCAGCTAGACACTGTATCTATCGCCTCAAGTCGCACGTCTTCGTCAGTCGTCCAAACTGTCAAACTGTGGTAAACAGTGGCTGTGTGAAATGATCATCTCGTGTGGAACATCATGTATCAGACAGGTGCGCGAGACGTACCGAGCAAAATACGAAGGCACAGACACTGTATGTAGTGCGTGTGGAGAGGAAGGGGAAACGGCTGAACGTTTGATAATGTTCTGTAAAGGCTCTGCCCTATATTTGAAAATAATGGCGCCAAATTTTTTAAAGCATTAGGGTTTAGGGACAGTGAAGGCAAAATAGACTTTAAGCGGGTAGAAATAACCAGAAGGAGGCTAACGGATTGGTGGCTACAATTGAGGTGCGAGTGAACTTCAATCCATAAACACACAGTGATAGTACTTGACCTTATGGCTAGGTGGCGTGAGCCACCACTCGATTTAAAGGGCACAGCCGGATACATCCACCCATCCATCCATCCATCCATCCATCCATCCTACCGTCGACACATCGTCACGATGTGGCCGCGAGCTCTCTAATCTGCCACGCGTATTTTGCGCCGCGGAGAGGAAGTGGACGAAACTCAGTGGCATGCTCTTATCTCGCGTTGGGGAAAATTATGCGTCTTGGCTGGCCTTGGGCTTTCAGGTACGATTCTGTTAGTTACCGGGCGCATAAAGGTCACTGCAATCGTTGCCCATGTTGTAGGCCCGTGTGCTCAGATTCGGGTGCACATTAAAGAACCCCAGGTGGTCGAAATTTCCGGAGCCCTCCACTACGGCGTCTCTCATAATCATATGGTGGGTTTGGGACGGTAAACCCCACATATCAATCAATCAGCAATCGTCGCACAGTCTCCGTTTGCGAAAAGGGCGTGCTTATCAATCACAACGAAGTAACAACTGAGACCCTTATTCGCGATTATCTGTACCTGTGCGCACGTTTGGTGTGTCATTTCGAGAAACGTGGGGCACGCTTCAATCTGTGCGTGACCTTCCCATTTGTTGCTATGATGATATGTGGGGTTTCACATCCCAAAACCACCATATGATTATCAGAGACGCCCTAGTGGAGGGCTCCGGAAATTTCGACCACCTGGGGTTCTCTAACGTGCACCCAAATCTGAGCACACGGGCCTATAACATTTCCGCCTCCATCGGAAATGCAGCCGCCGAAACCGGGATTTGAACCCGCGACCTGCGGGTCAGTAGCCGAGTACCTTAGCCACTGGCCGACCACGGCGGGGCCATTTGTTGCTATCGCATTCATAGGTTTGCCTTTCCGGCCAAGCTGTGAGTTTTTATCGCATTTTGTGCGAATCGGTAATTAGGAGAAAAACACTAATAATTTTAGATACAAAGTTCGAAACTGTTTAATCAGACATTTCGCAAACAGATCTACAACTTTTATAATTGAAATTTTTATCCGTCTTCATACCTCTTAAAGTTAGGTAACTAAAGAGATTGAACTATAAACAATATTTTAGAACACGAAACAGTCTGACTAACTTTAGCCAATGATCAGCAAGCATGCATTTGCTCACACCTATCGTAATTGCGTTTCTTGGCATATTTTGAAACTCTAAATAAAGATAGCTGGGGCCCACTATATGTGCCTCTCGGCATGGTTGAACCGTAAGATTGTGGTTCACTCAGAATCCTCTGCTTTTTGCTGTGCAGTGATTCGGCCTCTTGCGCACTGCGCATTGCCTGGAGCATACCGTTCTTTCGGTGGCTGCTCACGGGTTTAGCGATTTCAACCGCCATGACGCCTGGGATCAGGTTTTGATGCCGCCGATCAGATCACCACTTCATTTAACGTCAACAAGCGTAGAAGCAGCCACGCAGCCATAGCATGAAGTGACACCCTGTGGAACCAGTATAAAGCACCATCCTTTCGGCCACGCGACCATTGGGCACGGCGGCACTGATAGAATGTGGTTCACTGACAATCCTCTGCTTTTTGCTGGCATGTGAGGAAATATTGCGGCAAGGGTTACCGTTGAAATAACCCGTTTTTGCTAGTGCTGCCGTACCCATGGATGTGCTATTTGGTTGATGTTGTTGTTGTCTGCCTCAGAAAACTGGTAGTTTTAGAGAAATACATTAAAACGAGCCCCGGTCCTGACACTGCCGAACTATGACAAAGCTTAGGAAAAATTTAGCTAATAAGAAAGATATAAAAGAGAATCGCCTAGTGGAAATTCAAAAAAAAAGGTAGATGCCTTGTGAAAACTTGATGAAAAGGTCAGTTCATGTCAGTACCAGCATTCGAATATGAACTAAGTTTTTCTGATGCTTGAAAGAAAAATGAAAGAACTAAAAAATCACAGTGAAATGCCTAATTCGGTCCTTTTTGGGATACCAGAACCACACGGTGAAGTCGGTGGATCCCTGGAGGCAGCCGTAAATTAAGATATCTCTCATGACCTTCTAGGGCTGGAACCTGTCACCATTGAACGCATTCATAGATTGGGTCATCCTTCTCCGAGTAAAAAAGAAATACTACTAGCGTGTAGCGACCCCTCCGCTCCGTTTGGCTCCCACGCTTTTGCGAAGCGTGCGCTGCACTGAAACGCCCCTCGTTCCACGATGTTACCCCAACAGAAAGGGGGGAACTATTGCTGCGTCGTAAACTGTCACAATAGCCATGCAAACACAAAGGGGCCGACTCCACCAGTGAAATTCTACCAATTCCCAAACCAATGGTACCAAAAAAGCAGACGACAGGAATGAATTAAAGCAGTGCGCCGAAAAAAGTAAGTAAACAATTTTTTATAAAGATTAGAACTTGCACAATGCGTTCAACATAACGGGTGTTAAGTCCTGCGTCACCGTTCCTCTAATCTATCAAGTTACTAGAAGATGCACGTCCGCATCTTAAAAGTATAAATTACCATAATACTTTGAACTTTCGTCTTTAGAGCACTGCTAAAAAATTGCGAAGAAATATGTTTATGCTGCTACTGTTATTCGATATTGTTGGGGACGTGGTATTTAAGCTGTGTACCCATGTGGTATTGGTGATGTGTGGTTATATATTTTTTATATCTACGCAGCGCCGACGGAAGTATGTCGTTGCCAAAAGCTTGGACAATGATTTGTAGCAGACATTTTGTGGGAAACTGCAAAAATGACTCAAGTCGGCACCCGTCGTATGTGCCGACAGTGTTTCCATCGGCTTACAATAAACGGGCACGTCACGCAGAAACGGCGCAGAGGTATGGTAGGCAGTGAAGCGCATAACTGTCTATGCATTTTAAAGCATTTTCTGAGGAATCTTCATTCCTGATTTCCAGCTCAGTGAGAATTCGTTCCGCGTATGCGGAATTATTAAGTAAAGCTAAAATAGAAGGGATTTGATCAATCGTGACACTTTCACACCACAACATTTTAAGGGTAAGATTGGAACGCGGTTAGTAACAAGCACATTGTTTCTTTATAGTTTTCATACAAAGTAAAACTGATTCAAGCAACAGACAATGCGAAATGTGTAATAAATAAGTTCTCATACGTAGCTATCTCCGTAAGTTTCCTGTATGGAATGTTTCTGTGCACACAGATGGACACAATTGCTAGTTTTTTTTTAATGGAGCATTATGCAATCGTACATGTTTTCATAGAGTTTGATTTCATATGCAGTACTTGTTTTATTTTGTGAATGTAAGACGTTACTAACAGAATCACGGAAAACTCTTAGACGTATACTCAATTTCAGACTTCTTGTACACTTTATACTTGAAAATGATAAAACAATTATAATTATCTGGCGCACTACAGATATGCTCATTGTTGGTCACCATACAATATCTGAATAAAAAAAAACTGATGGCCTAGCAATGAGAGATGAAGAGAACTCTGCTTTCCTCGATGTCAATGACACACTTTCAAGTGATTTAGAATCGCTAGAGACGCCAGCGATGCAACTACATTTGCCGCTGGAGATGCGAAGCTCCCGCTTGAGTGGGCACGACCACGACAGCTACGAAAAAAGAAAAAAATGCATTAGCCGTTTTTGAGTGTCCATTGGCAGATACACTGAACTAGTTGTTACTGAGTGTGCAGGTGCAGCCCATACAACACGGTGCATTTTTGAAAGTGACCAAGATAAAATTCCTTTATAACAATGTGCTCTTTCACTGCAGATTAGACAAACACAAAAAAAGTTTCTCTGAAAGCTGGGTGCTCATCATGATGGTACGCACGCTGTTCGTGAACTCGAAGTACCCGCTATGAGAACGGTGATAATACAAGGAAGGACATGCGAGATAGATGTCAATTTTTGTTTTGGGTCAGAAAGAAGCCCCGAATAGACCATTTATTTTTGAAGTGCTCTGTATATACAGCTCGATAACCTGGATGGGTGCTAGTAAATTAAGGTATCTCCACTAATAGCAGTCCCAGCGCAAAAACCACTTAACCTAAAGCACGAGAAGCGGCCTTACCCATGCATCCAGTAACAAACATAGTGCATAGTACACACAACAAACCAAATAAAACAGCTATATATTTATGATCGTACAGAAAGTTGTACTCATCTCTAACTCCACGTCCTCAACAGCGTCGTCATTCAGTTGCGAAACGCACTTCGCTCTGACGAGGACGGCGTCGTCTGCTACAACTTACTTCACATCGGCTACATGGCTGAGAAGACGCGCTGTTATCTGGTCAATCTCCACGTGCAGCGTCATCTATGACTAGTTCCGAAGGCCTAAAAAGAATTAAAAAAATCGCTTTCACGGTGTGAATCTTATCAGAACCGAGAAAGATTCATTGACAACCTTTGCGGGAAGAAGCAAGTCAAACACGACGTCTTTCAGGGAGTACTATGTGAACGTCGATGGTGAACAGCTGCCTTTTTATGACATCAAAAGTGAGGTTACGGCGTTAAATATATATGTATGTTACCGGTGAAACACGCATTTTCTGCAGCAATCGTGTTTTCGCGGAGCTGTCGGTAAACTACCATGCACCATGCTTTCGCGTGCATCGGTATGTAGCGTACAGCTTTCTATGGCTCGAATGCCAAGTTTGTCACGCAGCTTTGAATTTATTAGAAAGTCAGTGTGAAGAGACTGAACTCACGTCGGCCCTGTTAAGTCTCTTGCCCCATTTCAATTCGCAGTGTTCAGTTTCATAAGAACTTCACTTTTGCCGAGGTTTTCATTGGACGTTAACGTCGTATCATGAGTTCAATGCCACCAGATCCAGCTTTTTGGGGCACGAGCAGCTTAGTCCGCCTGAATGACACCACGTGGAGTATCAACCTTAAAGAATTCAAAAGTCCTGCCATGACGAATGTATTGACGTAGAACTAAATAAAATACAATCAAAAGAAACGGTGCACACACACCCTGAAATGTTGGCTTCACCTCAGTGCGCAGATAAGAGCACGGTGTGTTGTCGTTATCTTGACAGCGGCGAATGGCAATGGATTGACAGTTTTTCTAGACTGACCTGTGCCTGACAGCTTGCCGCATTTCACACGAAATATGTGGCCGTCGTAGACACGCCCGTAGCGTATCAAAAGAAGCGTGTTTGTTTTTTGTTTCTTTCTTTGTTTTTAGTTTTCGCGCTGACGTATCAGTGTGGATATTACAGAAGCATGCTGCTTTCAGAGTTTCATGTTCACCGAGCGTCAAGCATTATAGTTTGGTGCGAACAGGAAATTGTGGTTTTATAATAACCATTTTTTGTGTGTGTATGCTTAGGTGAAGCTGGCTTGCTCCTTGGGTTACATCAAAGTAAAGTTGGATAACTTAGAGACACTAGAATGAGAGTTCGAAAAGGAATCTAAGGATACGTATTTGTTTTCATTTAGTTGTCTAATGGGGCTGCCACCTGCAGCTTTGTGCCATCGAAGCGGCTGTCGCTCGAACTTATGCACAGAGTCAGGCTTGCTTTCACACCGCACCATGATCGCGGTGTCGCACGGACATTTTCGCTCGTGATCAAGGCTGTTATGAATCGATTCGGTACTCAAGGCCGTAAGGATTGAGGCTAGACACACTATTCTTAATAACATTTCGGCGTGCGCACACTTCACTGTATGCGCGCCGAAATGTTACCAAGTTGTCAGACCAACTGGGCCAGCTTTCCACACCATTTCTAGATACCCCTGATAACGCCATATTTATGTACACGTTAGAGAACCCCCGGTGGTTGAAAGTTTCCGGATCTCTGCGTATACAGAATCCATAGTAAAAATACCATTATTTCAAGGTGTTACATCCTAAGTGCTATTATTACTGTAAGGACAGTCGCAGCACGTAACAGTGTAAATCGACACTGTCACGTGAGAGTGAAATACACGTTTTAATAACGTTTGGGCTGGGGGGGAAAGCCTTCGTCAGCATGGATGTACTACATGTTACTGCCTCTATATATGAGTAACTAGATGTACTCTAAGTGCACTGCACCACAATCGGAATATATGCGCATCACGGACAAATTAGCGACGCATGCTGACAGAACACTCCACGGTGAATCACAACAGCAATAACAAGTATATGGCATTAGAAAATAAACCTTGTACTCGCGCATAAAGCATCCGCGCCTAATTTCAGTAATTCTGGAGAAACACTACAACATGTGGACGCAAAGCGAGCACCCGAAAAAAGTTTTCCAGAGTCACTGCGTGCCATGTGTTGGCGTTTTAGGAATTCCCAGGACATTCTTACTTCCTCCAGAGTTTGTAATATTGTTTATATTTTATCTGCGGTTCGCCAATTATGTTGCAATCATTAATGCAAGGCATGCAATCAGATGAATACCACTGCGGATAAAAGCACCGCCAATGATTTCAGCTTGAAAATTCGTAGTGAGTTTTTTGTGAGACGGCTCATGTAGTGTATCTGCTGGAGTTCTCCAATTTGAAATTGCTGTATATCAGTCGAACTAACAATGCGCTTCGGTACCGGTTCAATAATCACAAGGCGCACGTGCACTCTATGCTTCAGCCGATATTTAGACACGTTAATTATTACGCATACCTTCGAAACATTGAGGGTGACGATATTGAAAGTGGAATTCACTTCACAATATAGATGAGGACGAACTGCGCGAGTAATATTCATTTCACAAGTTGAAAGCGGCTTCTAAGAGCCTAAATGAAAACGCTGGTAAGTTATCCAGCGTGCTCGCATATTAGAGCAACTATTCCTAGATTCTGTCAGAATAGTTTTCTTTTTTGTTGATGTTTTTATTTTGTCTGAGTTCGTTCACAGAGTGCAATCCTTTGCTATGTACGTTGGCACGGCGCCGATAAATCTCATAAGTGCTATGTCTTAAAGTATCTCATTGCACACTGGCGCGGTTTCTGTGTGTCCACCACGTGCCTATAACTTATTTTCCGTACGCATAGAGTCTGACTGCGGTGCACTTCGCCCTATAGTTTACATCTTCCCACACCTACAGGGTGCTTTAGCTGAAATTACCACGTAAAGAAAAAAATATACTTCAGCACTACACGTCTCTAATTAGCGCAGTATCCTTCTGAGCCATATAGAGCTTGTAAGAATATTTGTACAGTTCGCCAAACTACGTATTTCACAAAAATTGCCTAATGAACATAGTAATAGTGACTCTAGAGAAAAATCTGCGATCCGAAATTTGTGGCGCTTAATCAGAAATATTCAAATTTTTATTCTGCTGTAACAGAACTGCACTGCTTAAGTTTTGCTAGCCAAAGTTCGCGAAAATCAAAACACTATCACATTACTGCCTCCAAACACGTTGCGTATTTTGTCTTCAAATGTAGGTTTGAGGCATGATCAAAGACTGTTCCCAAAAAAGTCGCTTGAACAGGGTATTAATTATTTATTAATTACTTAATTAATTAATTAATTAATTCATTTTATGACCTCAAATGTCCCGGTTGGGATACTACATGAGGGAGTGGGTATTACAAAGGCTAACCATATAATGGTAGTTATGATGGGATAGTTTCGATGAGCCGTTTAAATGCTTGGGTGTCGATGATGGTGGCGACTTCGGTGGGCAGGTCATTCCAGTCTTGGGCTGTGCGCAGGAAAAACGATTGATGAAAGGTCACAGTATGGGCTTGTGGTGGATATACTGCGTTACAGTGACTGTTGCGGGAAATGCGGTGGGCTCTTCTGATGTATGGGTTATCTAAAGGCAAAGAATGGAAGAATTTATGATAAAGGTTAAGACGTGCGATTTTGCGGCGCTTAGCCAGATCGGAAAAGGTAATCTCTGCTTTTTGTGCCGAGATGCTTGATGTGTATGAATAGTTAGACAGTATAAACCGTGCCGCACGGTTCTGAACAGATTCGAGGGCGTAAGTGAGGTTATTGTGGTGAGGGTCAAAAATCGCGCTAGCATATTCTAGCTTTGGCCGGACAAAGGTTCCGAAGGCAACTTTTTTTTATAGAAGGAGGAGCGAGCGAAAGGTTACAGCGTATATACCCTAGAGTACGATTAGCAGAATTGATTATGTGGTTAATATGACAGGTTCAAGTTAGGTCACGCGAGATGTACACACCAAGATATTTAAATAAAACAACTGTAGTAATCTGGTTGTTATTGATGCTGTAGTTATAAACAACGTGATGTTGACGACGGTGAACAGACATTAACACAGTTTTAGTTACATTCAAGGACATGAGCCAAGTGTTACACCAGTTCTGTATGCGGATGAGGTCACATTGTAGTGTGGAATAATCAGAGGGGTTATTAACTGCGCGGTAAACAACACAATCATCTGGGAATAGACGGATGTGAGAAGAAATATTACAGGGGAGATCATTAATGTATATCAAGAAGAGGAGGGGACCAAGTACGGTACCTTGCGGTACGCCTGAAAGAACGGGTGTTAGAGATGAAGAGCGTGAGTTAGCATAAACAAATTGCTGACGGTTGGTTAAAAATTCTCGTATCCAATTTAAAACACAGGGGTGGATGTTAAGACGGGATAATTTTAGTAAAAGACGACCATGGGGGACCTTGTCGAATGTCTTTTCGAAGTCTAAGAATAATGTGTCAGTCGGAATGTTACGGTCTAGGTTTACGTGTAAATCATGCAGAAAAAGGGCAAGTTGAGTGTCACAGGAGTAATGTTTGCGAAAACCATGCTGACTTGGGTGAAAGAAATTTACAGATGTTAAAAAGTTAGCAGTATGCGAGTATATGATATGCTCCATTACTTTACAAGTGACGCTTGTTATAAAAATCGGACGGTAGTTACTCGGCGATGCTCGGCTTCCTTTCTTGAAGACTGGGATGACCTTGCCCACCTGGCAGTCATGTGGAAATGAACTGCTGTTGAGCGATTCCTGAAATACGAGCGACAAAAGCAGGCTACACACATGTTTAGTATTTTTTAGCACTTTAGCATTGACGCCGTCTACTGCCGTGGATGATGAGTTATTCAATGATTCAATGACTTCGACTATGCCGCATGAATCAAATGTGATGTTTTGCATCAGCGGATATGCGGAAAATGGAAGATCAGGTAAACTTTCGGGTGGCTCATTAGTAAAAACAGAACTAAATACTGTGTTAAGAGAATCAGCAATTTCATTCTCAGGAATAGGAAGGCCAAAGCTATTATTAAGTGAAATCTCACTACATTGAGAGGGATTAATTGTTTTCCAAAATCGCTTTCGGTTATTTTTCAGCATAGCTGGTATGGTGTTAGAATAAAACTTGTGCTTAGTTTCGATGGTTAGTTTATAATATTCTTTCTCCACTGCGTAATAATTCTGCCATGTGGAAGCACAGTTAGCTCATTTGGAAGCTCGAAATAGGCATTTTTTCTTATTATTTAGTCGTTTGAGAAATACATTGAACCATGGGGAATTCATTTTCTCTGTTATTGTGATGGCAGGAATATAAATACGTATAAGACGATGCATCTCTGCTTTGAAAAGCAACCAGATCGACTCGAGAGAATTTAGCGGAAAATTAGTGGAAAAGGTGTCAAAGTATTCTGTCTATTCTCGGTTTATGCTAACGTAGTCTCCTTTATCGTAGAGGGTAAGTGTTTTTCAATTTTTTCGTTTCTTTAGTACGTTGCAATAAAACGAGGCATGCACTGTTAGATGATCACTCAAGCCGCGCAAAAGGGTGATAAGCGTGAAGTTATCAGGATGCGTTGTTAACACAAAGCCCAAAACGTTGGACGAGTGATCATTGATGCGCGTGGGATCAGTGACGAGCTGCGTTAAGCCGAAAGTTATGCATGTGTTTAGGAAATCGCTTGCCAAGCTGCTGTTAGATAGTGAAGAAGCGGGATCAGACCAGTCAATGGAGGGAAAATTAAAATCGCCGAACAAAAGGAAGGGGCTATTAGGGTACTTGTTTAATAATGTGTTCAGACCTTCATGAAATAAAGGCGTGAATGAACTGTCGGAATTAGGGGGCCGATAGCAGACACCAATGAGGATGTGCGGGTGTGTGGCTGTGCATCGAAGCCAAACCATTTCCAATGGTGAAGGAAGGTTTACAAGTGAACAATGCAGATTCCGGTTAGTGGCGATTAATACACCGCCACCGTGCGAGTAATCGGCTCTATCTTTCCGGAATATGTCAAAGTGTGAAAGAAAGGGGAGAATCTCGGAATTATCGACGGATGTGTTAAGCCACGTTTCTGTTAATAGTGAGACATCGCATGAAGAAGAGCCAATTAAGCTGCACAGTGCATCGCGTTTGAGTTACACTACGAGTGTTAGCCAGTAAAAATGAAAGGGGCTGATTCCGTGAAGAAGGTTTATTTCGAGATCTCAATGATGGCTATTGGCGATCTTCAACTACCCTATTAGTAATGTGGTCGTAATAGTAGGTTTTATCATTCGAGATAAGCTTTTAATGACGTAACCTGTATCGCATGTTCTGGGCCCTTCCAAACTCGGAGAGGCGTTTATGGGCAAGGCGCGTGCTGGGGGAGAAGTCTTGCGCGACGGCATAGCCTGTATCTTTGAATTTGCGCCCCGAAGACAAGATGCGCTCTTTATCTTTAAAGTGAGCGAATTTCACAATTATAGGCCTGCGTTTCCCAGTTTGGTAAGACCCGATGCGGTGTGCACGCTCGATATCGCGGGGTTCTACCTGTATGTCTAGGATTTGTTTACAATGATCGATGACAATTTTTTCAAAATCAAGCCATGTTTCCTTAGGTTTATCTTCTATGCCATAGAAAACAAGGTTATTTCTTCTAGATCTATTTTCAGCCTCATTCATCCGGGTAGACATTGCATTTATTTGTGCCGTATTTTCGGTACATGTTTCATTCACTTTAACTAATTCAGCCTGCATGTCGTCGACACTAGCACAAGATGTCTCGATTTTGTCGAGCCGTGCTTTAATTTCACTGAAAATTTTATCATGATCAGCCAATTTTTTTTTGATCGACTTTAGCTGCGCCAGTATCACCGTCTGCCCGAATTGCAGTTCATTCAAAACTTTCAGAATTTCTTTGTCGGGGCCGGGATTAGATTCAACATCACCAGCTAGCAAGACAAGGCTTAGTAACATATGAGAACAATCACTCACAATGGAACAAAAACGCCGTGGGCCCGGCAGCACCAGGAGTGCTCGGTGACTAGTTGTTTTTGCGTAAAGGCAATAAGAGTTCATTACCTGCACCAGGAAGAAGCGAGGAACGTTAGCAAGGGCCATCGTTAGCGTGCTGCCGGACCCACTGAAAGGAGTGTTGCTCTGAGCTTGCTTCTTAACCAAATCCCACGCATGCGTGGAATGTGCAGGGGAGGTTCCGGTGTTCAAGTGGCCGACTGAAAGCCACGATGCTTGTTGATACGGTCGACGGCCGGGCACGAAGAGCGCAGACCGGGATGCTCCGAAGAAAGGTTGATTTGGGGACCAGAAGAGTCCCACCGCATGATCCTCGGACAGCAGAGACGTCGCGTCCGGCCATGGCCTGACAGCAGATAGTGGGAACGGGGTACGGGGGCCGGAAGGCTCCAGTAGCTGCAAACTCCAGAGTCCGAGAAACTGCACCAGGAAGAAGCGAGGAACGTTAGCACGGGCCATCGTTAGCGTGCAGCCTACCCACATCGCTGACTAGTGGTGACGTTAAGTGAATGGAAAAATGTTTACATATAAAAAAAGAAAACATCGGCGAAAAAGCGGCCGACATGTGCAAATGCGATGTGAGACCGTAGGCAGAATGCGACGCAGCGCCGGTATTTATTTTTTTTCTTTCCAGCAATCAGGGAGCATCGAAACATTGGTTGCAAACTTGAGGCAAACAAGCAATGCGAGCTTGAACCGTTCATTAGTTTGATGGACCATCGATATCGATATCTAGGCGTTGTGATATCAAATGACCTAAACTGGCGCAGCAACGTTGAAAATGTGTGTTCTTTCTCGTAGAAAAAGCTGTGTTTTCTTCGAGTAAAACTACAAAACGCAACCAAAGACGTCAAACTGATGGCAAATAAAACTGTTATTAGGCCTGTTTTGGAGTATGCTGCCGTAGTTTGGAGTCCCCAACAAAAAGGCCTAATAAATGAGCTGGAAAGAATCCAAAGACTTGCAGCCAGGTTCATATGTTCAAGATACAAAAAAACAGACTCAGTTACCGAGACGCTAAAATCATGTAAATTGGAACTGCTTGAAATTATGGACAGAGAGGAACAGGATAAAACTATTATTTCAGATTCTCCAGGGTCAAATAAATATTGATAAAGTATGTACATATGGGAACTTGGTAAAATTAGTAGAAGAATAAACCTTAGTGCAGCCATTAGAACAAATGTCACCCGCACAAACGTCTTTCGGTATTCGTTTTTCCCCAATGTTATCGAAAACTGGAATGCGCTACCTGCACATATTGCTGAGTGCACGGATGCAAGGGCTTTTGAACATGTGCTTGACAACTATTTGTTGCCTAAAAATTGTCGGATGATGTGTTGATTTTTTGCTTTCCTTTTGTCATGCCAATGTTGATGATTTTTTTTGTTATTGTTGACAGTTGACATTACTTGAGTGTTTTTATATACCAATTATTACTTTTATGTACTCCCTCCCTGTAATGACCCCACAAATGTGGGTTAACAGTATGCTCGAATAAATAAATAAATAAATCATTGGGTTTGGCTCACGAACTGTTCAGGCCTGGAAGGCAGCGTTCCGACGAAGTCGTACCACACCCTCGATCCTGGTAGATAACGACCGGACTTCAATCAAACTATCTTTAATTTAGTAGAGAGTTTACAATATTCGGATTACACTTTTTCTTGAGTTACATATTTTGGTTACATAGTTCAATTAAATGGTCTTAGCCTTGAAAGGAAGTGGCGTGCGACCAGCCGCTGCATTCAGTTTAGTTCAACTACAGTGTCTAGAAATATACTACCTAGTGTGCTGAGTGCAGACTAGGAGATGGCCCCGCAGCTGATGACTGCCGGCGGTGCCCGCATGGTGCGCTGCTGTGCGAGTGGGTGGAGCAAAAATGGGAGAAATTGAAGAAAATGATGGTTTCCCAGAGTGACCTGCTGATGAAAATCACCGAGCTCGAGACTGCGTTGTCGACAAAGCAAGAGAAAATGAGGGGTATGACAGAAAGGCTGAAGTCCGCCGAGGAAGCACTAGCCAGGGTTATCAGAGGAGTGGCCTACGGAGAGAACAGTAGGGAACCGGCAACCAGAACGGCGGAGAAGAAAGAGCAAGCAAGTTTGGAAAAAACAGGTTCAGCCAGTTCAATCGTCACAAGGCCCGGCTTCAGCGACGTAGTGGTGGGGCTGGGAGGGGACAAAGCAGCTGGCCTCACAGGTGCAAGTAACCCCCAGGTGCAGGATGCTCAAGCTGAAAAGTCACAGCATGTGATAATCGCCAGGGACTCGATATTAAATCGATGCATAGAAGCCATCACAGAGAGGGTAAGTGGTGACAAGAGGGTTGCAATAGGGGCGTTCCCAGGACGCAAAGCTGGAAGCAGTCATGAGGCAAGCGAGCACAAAACTCAAAACTACCGCTGATAGACGAAACCTCGTGATAATTTCAGGTAGTTTAAACGATGTCTTGAATGAAGACACAGCAGGACTAGCAACCACACCGGCGAAAGGCGTCGATGACATGCGCGCCACTTCTCCTCAGGTACAGGTAGTGATATTCACGATACCGGAGGTACCAGTGCGTGATAGCAACTTGCAAAGAGTGGTTGTCAACGCAAACCAAGAGATATGGCGGATGAGTCGAGAGAAAGGCTTTGATGTGGTGGAAATAAACAGAGAGGTGCATAGGTGGGGTGATTTTTAACGAGACAGAATTCACTTCGATGAGTGGCTAGGTCATGAGGTGGGTTGGCGACTTGCAGTACGCGCAGTAGCTTTTTTGGGAGGCAAGCGGGCCCTTCGGGGTGCAGGATAGCTAGTAACGAGGAAAACAACCAGGAAGACTCTTTGACATGTGGTATGGACAGATACGATTCCAAAGTGGCACCAGTATCTAAGATAGGCAGAGTCCGGAGCAGAAATAGACGTAGCCACGAGCGCCGAGCCAATTCAGACATAAGCTATATTAACATGAAGGGTGGTAGCAACAGGCTGGAGTAGGAAGAGAGAGAAAGATAAAGATGCAAGGAGAGGCAGGGAGGTTAACCAGACGCACATCCGGTTTGCTACCCTGCACTGGGGAAGGGATAAAGGGGAGAAAAGAGGTTGCAGAAAGATGAGAAGGTACACACAATCACGAGCACACTCGGGGAGCACACACAGTTTACAGGCGGTCGCTCAGGTTTGTTGACATAAGGTAGAGTAGCAGTGCTTTAGTTGCTTTCTGCGCAACTGAGGCAGATGCCCAAGGTCCTAGTATCTTCTGCACACAAAATGGTCCGGGGTCAAGTCGATTCAAAACCATCCGTAGCTGGCATCGCTGTGTGTCGTAGCAAGCGCAGCTGCACAGGACGTGTTCGATGGTCTCTTCATCTCCGCAGTAGTCTTATGTAGGAGTGTCTGCCATACCAATGCGAAAGGAGTACGCCTTTGTGAATGCAACACCCAACCAAAGGCGGCATAACAGCGTCGCATCGGAGCGGGAAAGGTGTGATGGTAGCTTTAGCTTGAGCGAAGGATCCAGTTCATAAAATTGACACCTTTGGAAGGTGGTAGACGACCAGAACGTGAGTGTGAGATCTCGAGCCAGCAGGTAAAGTTGTCTTGCTGCATCATTCCTTGATAGAGGAATCGGGACTACACGGGTTTCTTCATGGGCTGAGCGGGCTGCATCATCGGCTAATTGATTTCCGGTAATACCGATATGTCCAGGCCGCCATTGATATATAATATCATGCCCTCGTGCTAGAGCTTCATGATGGCAATGTCTTATTTCTTTTACCAGTTGGTCATGGATCCTCCTACGCATGGTAGACTGCAAACTCTGAAGCGCTGCCTTCGAATCACAGAATATGACCCATTTTCCTGGACTTTCTTGAACGAGATATAGTAAAGTAGCCCGTATAGCAGCAAGCTCTGATGCCGTAGATGTAGTCATATGCGACAACTTAAGCTTGATTGTCATTTCTGCAGCCGGAATTACAGCGGCACCTGATGAGCTGCTGGATGAGACGGACCCATCAGTGTATATCTGCGTTCGGTCTAAGTACAACTCATGTAATAATAGCAGTGTTGCTTGCTTCAATGCTACTCTGGAGTGACTGCTTTTCTTTTTGATTCCCGGAATTTCTAGACGTACCTGCGGCTGGCCGAGGCACCACAAAGGGCATGCCGTTCTCGCAGCTGGCGTATATCCTGATGGAATGCTGTTTAGGTGCTTGGCTATGACGTCTGAAAACGTAGCACGTGGTCTTCCGGAAGGTAGAAGGGCCAAGTGGTGGTCGGGGACACGGCTAGCATGTCGAATGTGCGCTCTGAGGCAATCCACAACTATATATGTCCTGACCGGATGGTCTTTGGCAAGCATGATTGTGGCATAAGTAGAAGCGCATCGGGGCAGTCCTAGGCAGATACGCAGTGCCTGACCCTGCAAACTCTCCAATGAATGAGTATTCGATTTGCAAGTGTTGTCAGCACCGGCAAGCTGTAGCGCAATAGACCCAGAAATAGGGCCCTGTACAGCTGTAGCATGGAGGCCACAGAAGTTCCCCATGCTTTACCGCACAAGAATTTCATGATATGCACAATAGATAGCAGTCTCTTTTTCAAGTACGCACAATGTGGGCTCCACGAAAGACTTCTGTCGATAATTATGCCCAGGAAACGATGCGTCCGTGCATATTTGACACTCTGTTCATTGATGTAAACAGGGTATGGCGTCATTGGTTTGCGTGTAAACGCCATGAACGCGCACTTCACAGTTGATATATTTAGGCCTTGTTTCTGAAGGTAGGCTGTTGTGAGGGTTGCTGCCCGCTGTATTCGTGCACGCACCTGAGGGCGAGTAACTGCAGCACTCCAGAGGCAAATATCATCGGCGTATATGGATAGGCACACTGACTTTGGCAGAACCTTCACCAGACCAATGAGGGCCACATTGAACAATGTGGGGCTTAAAACACCTCCCTGAGGTACTCCGCAGTAGGTGTAATGTTCAGCAGTTTTACCCTCATCTGTTTGCACTAAGAAAACCCTGCCAGTTATATAGTCTTTTATCCATTGAAACAATCGTCCACCAATGCCCATTGCTGCGAGAGAAGTGAGGATGGAATCGTGAGTTACATTATCATATGCACCCTTCACGTCAAGAAAGAGTGCCACTGATATGCGCTTGCGACTTTTTCTTGTTGAACAAATGTCGATAAATCAATGACACAGTCAATGGAGGAGCGGCCCCGACGAAAGCCTGCCATGCAAGAAGGGTATTTGGTGTATCGTTCCAAGTACCACTCGAGACGAAATAGAACCATTCTTTCCATCACTTTTCCGAGGCAGCTTGCGAGGGCAATAGGGCGATACGCTGTCAAGTCCAATGGTGATTTTCCCGATTTCAAAAGTGGTATTAATCGACTTATTTTCCATTCTCGGGGAACACTGCCGCTGAGCCAGGAGTTGTTGAAGCATGTTAAAAGTTCTTTTCTAGCTTTTGTCCAAGGTGTCCCAACGCACTATAAGTAATACCATCAGCACCTGGCGATGGCATGCGCTTAGAAGCGACTAACGCACCTTCCAGTTCTTCCATGGTGAACGGAGTGTCCATTTCTGGTAATCGCGTCTCAGGAACAATCACGGCGTCGATGCTCTCATTCATAATATTCCCGGCAACTCTCGTGCAAAATTCTTCAGCCACCTCGAGTTCCGTTTTTCCATGATGGAGTGCCAAAGCTTTAAAAGGGTGCCGTTGTTGTGGAGAGGAGCGAAGACCACGAACTGTTCTCCAGATATATGACAGCGGTTTATGAGGGTCTAGAGATTCGCAGAATGCTTTCCAGCGTTCGCTCTCCAGTTTGTAAATGCGTCGTTGAATCTTTTTTCTGGAGCCGCCTTGCTTCCCTCAGATCGTAAATTGATCTTGTGCGTCTGTATCGTCGTTCCGCACGCCTTCGTATAGCTCGTAATTTTTCCAGTTCGATGTCAAACTGTGTTACTTTAGACGAAAATGGTGATTTGCGTTTGGACGCTTGCATAGCTTCCACTATGGTATTTTCCAGGCTGCAGGCGAGGCCTTCTTGGCAAGCGTTCTCAACACGCGATGCAAACATCGACCAGTCAGTGCCAATTGCAACACCGGAAGAGAATTTTTTATGATACCATCGATCGTCACGTAGGTGGGTATGTGATCACTCCCATGAGTCTCAATATCGCAAAACACTTAACTTTGTGAGATAAGCACTGTGACACCAATGTCAGGTCAAGGCAACTGCCATACGTGAGACCCCGCAGATATGTGGGGGTACCATCGTTCATGATGGAAAGGTCGTAATCGGAAGCGAATGTAACAAGGTTCCGGCCCCTGGCATTCATCCTAGTGCTTCCCCAAAGCATGTGATGGGCATTGAAGTCACCGGTGATGATCCAAGGCCCATCGGTTCTCATTAGGATGTCTTTTAATCTGTCGCAGTCAAATCGCGATGACGGAGATATATATCCTCCAATAAGCGTGAACGAAACTGCATTCTTCTTCACACGAAGACACACGTACTGATTGTCGTCATTTGAACTTATTGGGTGCGAAAGAGATAGAAGAAATGCTAAGGGAGGAAAGGCCGATGGTATACGGTTTTGTAGAAACACATCTCAGAGACATGGAACAACCTCCTAAGAATCCGGACTACGCGTAAGAATAATGTAATAGAACGGAAGGCAGCAGAAGCAGGGGGTGGTATTGGGCAATTCATTCATAAAAGTACAGACTGGCAAGGGTCAAGAGAGGGCAAGGAACACTCATGGCTAAAAGGGAAAGTGGCAGGGCAAATGCCACTCCTTGGTTTTGTGTCCTTGTGGACGAGAGCAAAGACCAGAGAGGAAAACCAGGCAATGGTAGAGTGTATATCAAATGACATTCAGGAGTTAGGAGGAGAGTGCGAGATAATTACACTTGAATATGAATGCGCACATAGAAGATATAGATGGATAACCAACCCGACAGGCAAAATGATCATGGATATGAGTGAAAGGCTTGATTTGATCATTTGCCATTTTTATTTAGTGAAACAATATGAAGTGGCGCTAAATATATACGAGAAACCGGGTAGTCAACGCTGGAACCAGCATTGGCGGTTCTCGAACGTTTGACTATTCTTGCAAATTATTTCGAAGACCTGCCGTGGCCTCTGTAGTAGAATACTTGGTTTCCCCGCAGA
>WOVY01013061.1:0-35000 GCA_013436015.1 Rhipicephalus annulatus
GTCTCCTTTTCCAAAATGCTAGGCAATTATTTAGAACTGGCAAATAATTTGAATAAGTCAATGAATGAGAAGTCAAATGCGTTCTTGAATTTCGTCTGCTTGAGCTCTGTGGGAAAAAATACGCAGTCGCAGTAACTCTGCAGTGCTTGCATGAGAATTGGGGCTTTTTTCATCTAACCATTGTGTGAAACGATCAGCGTACATACTTAACAGCGGAGCACACACTTTAACAGCGGAGCACACACTTAAAAAGTACTGATTCCATCTCGCGGAAATTCTGTCCGGACAAAAATAAGTACATTCGTAAAGTACTCCGGAGGTGCCACACAACAGCTCCGGATAGCCAAAGTGAAACACCCTCGAAAAATGCTCCGGATATGCCACGTAGTCACTCCGACGAGCCGGAGGAAAATGCCAGTAAAAAGAACTCCGGCGACGCTAGGCAATTGCTCCGGTCGGCCGGAGGGAAATATCTACTAAAGCACTCCGGATGTGCCTCGCACTTCCTCCGGCGAGCCAGAGCGAGAGTTTTTGTTCTGGATGTCCGGAGGAAAAATCGCTCCGAATAGGGGGGGGGGGCTAAATGACAAGTGTTTTACTACCACCTCGAATTAATTTTCTTTACAGTGTAGCTGTTATGCATATGGGTAATTCGAAAACAAGTATGCGTATCATCCATGTTAGTCTATGTATGCATGGGGCAGGTCGTCAAAGTAAGCTGCTAGTGTTCCTAGAAGTTGTAGAACAAGATTTCTGCAGGCCCCACCGTAGTGGTCTCCGAACGATATGTCCCTTAACACAGCAGCTAGACACTGTATCTATCGCCTCAAGTCGCACGTCTTCGTCAGTCGTCCAAACTGTCAAACTGTGGTAAACAGTGGCTGTGTGTAATGATCATCTCGTGTGGAACATCATGTATCAGACAGGTGCGCGAGACGTACCGAGCAAAATACGAAGGCACAGACACGGTATGTAGTGCGTGTGGAGAGGAAGGGGAAACGGCTGAACGTTTGATAATGTTCTGTAAAGGCTCTGCCCTATATTTGAAAATAATGGCGCCAAATTTTTTGAAGCATTAGGGTTTAGGGACAGTGAAGGCAAAATAGACTTTAAGCGGGTAGAAATAACCAGAAGGAGGCTAACGGATTGGTGGCTACAATTGAGGTGCGAGTGAACTTCAATCCATAAACACACAGTGATAGTACTTGACCTTATGGCTAGGTGGCGTGAGCCACCACTCGATATAAAGGGCACAGCCGGATACATCCACCCATCCATCCATCCATCCATCCATCCATCCATCCATCCATCCATCCATCCATCCATCCTACCGTCGACACATCGTCACGATGTGGCCGCGAGCTCTCTAATCTGCCACGCGTATTTTGCGCCGCGGAGAGGAAGTGGACGAAACTCAGTGGCATGCTCTTATCTCGCGTTGGGGAAAATTATGCGTCTTGGCTGGCCTTGGGCTTTCAGGTACGATTCTGTTAGTTACCGGGCGCATAAAGGTCACTGCAATCGTTGCCCATGTTGTAGGCCCGTGTGCTCAGATTCGGGTGCACGTTAAAGAACCCCAGGTGGTCGAAATTTCCGGAGCCCTCCACTACGGCGTCTCTCATAATCATATGGTGGGTTTGGGACGGAAAACCCCACATATCAATCAATCAGCAATCGTCGCACAGTCTCCGTTTGCGAAAAGGGCGTGCTTATCAATCACAACGAAGTAACAACTGAGACCCTTATTCGCGATTATCTGTACCTGTGCGCACGTTTGGTGTGTCATTTCGAGAAACGTGGGGCACGCTTCAATCTGTGCGTGACCTTCCCATTTGTTGCTATGATGATATGTGGGGTTTCACATCCCAAAACCACCATATGATTATCAGAGACGCCCTAGTGGAGGGCTCCGGAAATTTCGACCACCTGGGGTTCTCTAACGTGCACCCAAATCTGAGCACACGGGCCTATAACATTTCCGCCTCCATCGGAAATGCAGCCGCCGAAACCGGGATTTGAACCCGCGACCTGCGGGTCAGTAGCCGAGTACCTTAGCCACTGGCCGACCACGGCGGGGCCATTTGTTGCTATCGCATTCATAGGTTTGCCTTTCCGGCCAAGCTGTGAGTTTTTATCGCATTTTGTGCGAATCGGTAATTAGGAGAAAAACACTAATAATTTTAGATACAAAGTTCGAAACTGTTTAATCAGACATTTCGCAAACAGATCTACAACTTTTATAATTGAAATTTTTATCCGTCTTCATACCTCTTAAAGTTAGGTAACTAAAGAGATTGAACTATAAACAATATTTTAGAACACGAAACAGTCTGACTAACTTTAGCCAATGATCAGCAACATGCATTTGCTCACACCTATCGTAATTGCGTTTCTTGGCATATTTTGAAACTCTAAATAAAGATAGCTGGGGCCCACTATATGTGCCTCTCGGCATGGTTGAACCGTAAGATTGTGGTTCACTCAGAATCCTCTGCTTTTTGCTGTGCAGTGATTCGGCCTCTTGCGCACTGCGCATTGCCTGGAGCATACCGTTCTTTCGGTGGCTGCTCACGGGTTTAGCGATTTCAACCGCCATGACGCCTGGGATCAGGTTTTGATGCCGCCGATCAGATCACCACTTCATTTAACGTCAACAAGCGTAGAAGCAGCCACGCAGCCATAGCATGAAGTGACACCCTGTGGAACCAGTATAAAGCACCATCCTTTCGGCCACGCGACCATTGGGCACGGCGGCACTGATAGAATGCGGTTCACTGACAATCCTCTGCTTTTGCTGGCATGTGAGGAAATATTGCGGCAAGGGTTACCGTTGAAATAACCCGTTTTTGCTAGTGCTGCCGTACCCATGGATGTGCTATTTGGTTGATGTTGTTGTTGTCTGCCTCAGAAAACTGGTAGTTTTAGAGAAATACATTAAAACGAGCCCCGGTCCTGACACTGCCGAACTATGACAAAGCTTAGGAAAAATTTAGCTAATAAGAAAGATATAAAAGAGAATCGCCTAGTGGAAATTCAAAAAAAAAAGGTAGATGCCTTGTGAAAACTTGATGAAAAGGTCAGTTCATGTCAGTACCAGCATTCGAATATGAACTAAGTTTTTCTGATGCTTGAAAGAAAAATGAAAGAACTAAAAAATCACAGTGAAATGCCTAATTCGGTCCTTTTTGGGATACCAGAACCACACGGTGAAGTCGGTGGATCCCTGGAGGCAGCCGTAAATTAAGATATCTCTCATGACCTTCTAGGGCTGGAACCTGTCACCATTGAACGCATTCATAGATTGGGTCATCCTTCTCCGAGTAAAAAAGAAATACTAGTAGCGTGTAGCGACCCCTCCGCTCCGTTTGGCTCCCACGCTTTTGCGAAGCGTGCGCTGCACTGAAACGCCCCTCGTTCCACGATGTTACCCCAACAGAAAGGGGGGAACTATTGCTGCGTCGTAAACTGTCACAATAGCCAAGCAAACACAAAGGGGCCGACTCCACCAGTGAAATTCTACCAATTCCCAAACCAATGGTACCAAAAAAGCAGACGACAGGAATGAATTAAAGCAGTGCGCCGAAAAAAGTAAGTAAACAATTTTTTATAAAGATTAGAACTTGCACAATGCGTTCAACATAACGGGTGTTAAGTCCTGCGTCACCGTTCCTCTAATCTATCAAGTTACTAGAAGATGCACGTCCGCATCTTAAAAGTATAAATTACCATAATACTTTGAACTTTCGTCTTTAGAGCACTGCTAAAAAATTGCGAAGAAATATGTTTATGCTGCTACTGTTATTCGATATTGTTGGGGACGTGGTATTTAAGCTGTGTACCCATGTGGTATTGGTGATGTGTGGTTATATATTTTTTATATCTACGCAGCGCCGACGGAAGTATGTCGTTGCCAAAAGCTTGGACAATGATTTGTAGCAGACATTTTGTGGGAAACTGCAAAAATGACTCAAGTCTGCACCCGTCGTATGTGCCGACAGTGTTTCCATCGGCTTACAATAAACGGGCACGTCACGCTGAAACGGCGCAGAGGTATGGTAGGCAGTGAAGCGCATAACTGTCTATGCATTTTAAAGCATTTTCTGAGGAATCTTCATTCCTGATTTCCAGCTCAGTGAGAATTCGTTCCGCGTATGCGGAATTATTAAGTAAAGCTAAAATAGAAGGGATTTGATCAATCGTGACACTTTCACACCACAACATTTTAAGGGTAAGATTGGAACGCGGTTAGTAACAAGCACATTGTTTTTTTATAGTTTTCATACAAAGTAAAACTGATTCAAGCAACAGACAATGCGAAATGTGTAATAAATAAGTTCTCATACGTAGCTATCTCCGTAAGTTTCCTGTATGGAATGTTTCTGTGCACACAGATGGACACAATTGCTAGTTTTTTTTAATGGAGCATTATGCAATCGTACATGTTTTCATAGAGTTTGATTTCATATGCAGTACTTGTTTTATTTTGTGAATGTAAGACGTTACTAACAGAATCACGGAAAACTCTTAGACGTTTACTCAATTTCAGACTTCTTGTACACTTTATACTTGAAAATGATAAAACAATTATAATTATCTGGCGCACTACAGATATGCTCATTGTTGGTCACCATACAATATCTGAATAAAAAAAAACTGATGGCCTAGCAATGAGAGATGAAGAGAACTCTGCTTTCCTCGATGTCAATGACACACTTTCAAGTGATTTAGAATCGCTAGAGACGCCAGCGATGCAACTACATTTGCCGCTGGAGATGCGAAGCTCCCGCTTGAGTGGGCACGACCACGACAGCTACGAAAGAAGAAAAAAAATGCATTAGCCGTTTTTGAGTGTCCATTGGCAGATACACTGAACTAGTTGTTACTGAGTGTGCAGGTGCAGCCCATACAACACGGTGCATTTTTGAAAGTGACCAAGATAAAATTCCTTTATAACAATGTGCTCTTTCACTGCAGATTAGACAAACACAAAAAAAGTTTCTCTGAAAGCTGGGTGCTCATCATGATGGTACGCACGCTGTTCGTGAACTCGAAGTACCCGCTATGAGAACGGTGATAATACAAGGAAGGACATGCGAGATAGATGTCAATTTTTGTTTTGGGTCAGAAAGAAGCCCCGAATAGACCATTTATTTTTGAAGTGCTCTGTATATACAGCTCGATAACCTGGATGGGTGCTAGTAAATTAAGGTATCTCCACTAATAGCAGTCCCAGCGCAAAAACCACTTAACCTAAAGCACGAGAAGCGGCCTTACCCATGCATCCAGTAACAAACATAGTGCATAGTACACACAACAAACCAAATAAAACAGCTATATATTTATGAACGTACAGAAAGTTGTACTCATCTCTAACTCCACGTCCTCAACAGCGTCGTCATTCAGTTGCGAAACGCACTTCGCTCTGACGAGGACGGCGTCGTCTGCTACAACTTACTTCACATCGGCTACATGGCTGAGAAGACGCGCTGTTATCTGGTCAATCTCCACGTGCAGCGTCATCTATGACTAGTTCCGAAGGCCTAAAAAGAATTAAAAAATCGCTTTCACGGTGTGAATCTTATCAGAACCGAGAAAGATTCATTGACAACCTTTGCGGGAAGAAGCAAGTCAAACACGACGTCTTTCAGGGAGTACTATGTGAACGTCGATGGTGAACAGCTGCCTTTTTATGACATCAAAAGTGAGGTTACGGCGTTAAATATATATGTATGTTACCGGTGAAACACGCATTTTCTGCAGCAATCGTGTCTTCGCGGAGCTGTCGGTAAACTACCATGCACCATGCTTTCGCGTGCATCGGTATGTAGCGTACAGCTTTCTATGGCTCGAATGCCAAGTTTGTCACGCAGCTTTGAATTTATTAGAAGGTCAGTGTGAAGAGACTGAACTCACGTCGGCCCTGTTAAGTCTCTTGCCCCATTTCAATTCGCAGTGTTCAGTTTCATAAGAACTTCACTTTTGCCGAGGTTTTCATTGGACGTTAACGTCGTATCATGAGTTCAATGCCACCAGATCCAGCTTTTTGGGGCACGAGCAGCTTAGTCCGCCTGAATGACACCACGTGGAGTATCAACCTTAAAGAATTCAAAAGTCCTGCCATGACGAATGTATTGACGTAGAACTAAATAAAATACAATCAAAAGAAACGGTGCACACACACCCTGAAATGTTGGCTTCACCTCAGTGCGCAGATAAGAGCACGGTGTGTTGTCGTTATCTTGACAGCGGCGAATGGCAATGGATTGACAGTTTTTCTAGACTGACCTGTGCCTGACAGCTTGCCGCATTTCACACGAAATATGTGGCCGTCGTAGACACGCCCGTAGCGTATCAAAAGAAGCGTGTTTGTTTTTTTGTTTCTTTCTTTGTTTTTAGTTTTCGCGCTGACGTATCAGTGTGGATATTACAGAAGCATGCTGCTTTCAGAGTTTCATGTTCACCGAGCGTCAAGCATTATAGTTTGGTGCGAACAGGAAATTGTGGTTTTATAATAACCATTTTTTGTGTGTGTATGCTTAGGTGAAGCTGGCTTGCTCCTTGGGTTACATCAAAGTAAAGTTGGATAACTTAGAGACACTAGAATGAGAGTTCGAAAAGGAATCTAAGGATACGTATTTGTTTTCATTTAGTTGTCTAATGGGGCTGCCACCTGCAGCTTTGTGCCATCGAAGCGGCTGTCGCTCGAACTTATGCACAGAGTCAGGCTTGCTTTCACACCGCACCATGATCGCGGTGTCGCACGGACATTTTCGCTCGTGATCAAGGCTGTTATGGATCGATTCGGTACTCAAGGCCGTAAGGATTGAGGCTAGACACACTATTCTTAATAACATTTCGGCGTGCGCACACTTCACTGTATGCGCGCCGAAATGTTACCAAGTTGTCAGACCAACTGGGCCAGCTTTCCACACCATTTCTAGATACCCCTGATAACGCCATATTTATGTACACGTTAGAGAACCCCCGGTGGTTGAAAGTTTCCGGATCTCTGCGTATACAGAATCCATAGTAAAAATACCATTATTTCAAGGTGTTACATCCTAAGTGCTATTATTACTGTAAGGACAGTCGCAGCACGTAACAGTGTAAATCGACACTGTCACGTGAGAGTGAAATACACGTTTTAATAACGTTTGGGCTGGGGGGAAAGCCTTCGTCAGCATGGATGTACTACATGTTACTGCCTCTATATATGAGTAACTAGATGTACTCTAAGTGCACTGCACCACAATCGGAATATATACGCATCACGGACAAATTAGCGACGCATGCTGACAGAACACTCCACGGTGAATCACAACAGCAATAACAAGTATATGGCATTAGAAAATAAACCTTGTACTCGCGCATAAAGCATCCGCGCCTAATTTCAGTAATTCTGGAGAAACATTACAACATGTGGACGCAAAGCGAGCACCCGAAAAAAGTTTTCCAGAGTCACTGCGTGCCATGTGTTGGCGTTTTAGGAATTCGCAGGACATTCTTACTTCCTCCAGAGTTTGTAATATTGTTTATATTTTATCTGCGGTTCGCCAATTATGTTGCAATCATTAATGCAAGGCATGCAATCAGATGAATACCACTGCGGATAAAAGCACCGCCAATGATTTCAGCTTGAAAATTCGTAGTGAGTTTTTTTGTGAGACGGCTCATGTAGTGTATCTGCTGGAGTTCTCCAATTTGAAATTGCTGTATATCAGTCGAACTAACAATGCGCTTCTGTACCGGTTCAATAATCACAAGGCGCACGTGCACTCTATGCTTCAGCCGATATTTAGACACGTTAATTATTACGCATACCTTCGAAACATTGAGGGTGACGATATTGAAAGCGGAATTCACTTCACAATATAGATGAGGACGAACTGCGCGAGTAATATTCATTTCACAAGTTGAAAGCGGCTTCTAAGAGCCTAAATGAAAACGCTGGTAAGTTATCCAGCATGCTCGCATATTATAGCAACTATTCCTAGATTCTGTCAGAATAGTTTTCTTTTTTGTTGTTGTTTTTATTTTGTCTGAGTTCGTTCGCAGAGTGCAATCCTTTGCTATGTACGTTGGCACGGCGCCGATAAATCTCATAAGTGCTATGTCTTAAAGTGTCTCATTGCACACTGGCGCTGTTTCTGTGTGTCCACCACGTGCCTCTAACTTATTTTCCGTACGCATAGAGTCTGACTGCGGTGCACTTCGCCCTATAGTTTACATCTTCCCACATCTACAGGGTGCTTTAGCTGAAATTACCACGTAAAGAAAAAAATATACTTCAGCACTACACGTCTCTAATTAGCGCAGTATCCTTCTGAGCCATATAGAGCTTGTAAGAATATTTGTACAGTTCGCCAAACTACGTATTTCACAAAAATTGCCTAATGAACATAGTAATAGTGACTCTAGAGAAAAATCTGCGATCCGAAATTTGTGGCGCTTAATCAGAAATATTCAAATTTTTATTCTGCTGTAACAGAACTGCACTGCTTAAGTTTTCCTAGCCAAAGTTCGCGAAAATCAAAACATTATCACATTACTGCCTCCAAACACGTTGCGTATTTTGTCTTCAAATGTAGGTTCGAGGCATGATCAAAGACTGTTCCCAAAAAAGTCGCTTGAACAGGGTATTATTAATTAATTAATTAATTCATTCATTCATTTTATTACCTCAAAGGTCCCGGTTGGGATACTACATGAGGGAGTGGGTATTACAAAGGCTAACCATATAATGGTAGTTATGATGGGATAGTTTCGATGAGCCGTTTAAATGCTTGGGTGTCGGTGATGGTGGCGACTTCGGTGGGCAGGTCATTCCAGTCTTGGGCTGTGCGCAGGAAAAAACGATTGATGAAAGGTCACAGTATGGGCTTGTGGTGGATATACTGCGTTACAGCGACTGTTGCGGGAAATGCGGTGGGCTCTTCTGATGTATGGGTTATCTAAAGGCAAAGAATGGAAGAATTTATGATAAAGGTTAAGACGTGCGATTTGGCGGCGCTTAGCCAGATCGGAAAAGGTAATCTCTGCTTTTTGTGCCGAGATGCTTGATGTGTATGAATAGTTAGACAGTATAAACCGTGCCGCACGGTTCTGAACAGATTCGAGGGCGTAAGTGAGGTTATTGTGGTGAGGGTCAAAAATCGCGCTAGCATATTCTAGCTTTGGCCGGACAAAGGTTCCGAAGGCAACTTTTTTTGATAGAAGGAGGAGCGAGCGAAAGGTTACGGCGTATATACCCTAGAGTACGATTAGCAGAATTGATTATGTGGTTAATATGACAGGTTCAAGTTAGGTCACGCGAGATGTACACACCAAGATATTTAAATGAATCAACTGTAGTAATCTGGTTGTTATTGATGCTGTAGTTATAAACAACGTGATGTTGACGACGGTGAACAGACATTAACACAGTTTTAGTTACATTCAAGGACATGAGCCAAGTGTTACACCAGTTCTGTATGCGGATGAGGTCACATTGTAGTGTGGAATGATCAGAGGGGTTATTAACTGCGCGGTAAACAACACAATAATCTGCGAATAGACAGATGTGAGAAGAAATATTACAGGGGAGATCATTAATGTATATCAAGAAGAGGAGGGGACCAAGTACGGTACCTTGCGGTACGCCTGAAAGAACGGGTGTTAGAGATGAAGAGCGTGAGTTAGCATAAACAAATTGCTGACGGTTGGTTAAAATTCTCGTATCCATTTTAAAACACAGGGGTGGATGTTAAGATGGGATAATTTTAGTAAAAGACGACCATGGGGCACCTTGTCGAATGCCTTTTCGAAGTCTAAGAATAATGTGTCAGTCGGAATGTTACGGTCTAGGTTTACGTGTAAATCATGCAGAAAAAGAGCAAGTTGAGTGTCACAGAAGTAATGTCTGCGAAAACGATGCTGACTTGGGTGAAAGAAATTTACAGATGTTAAGAAGTTAGCAGTATGCGAGTATATGATATGCTCCATTACTTTACAAGTGACGCTTGTTATAGAAATCGGACGGTAGTTACTCGGCGATGCTCGGCTTCCTTTCTTGAAGACTGGGATGACCTTGCCCACCTGGCAGTCATGTGGAAATGAACTGCTGTTGAGCGATTCCTGAAATACGAGCGACAAAAGCAGGCTACACACATGTTTAGTATTTTTTAGCACTTTAGCATTGACGCCGTCTACTGCCGTGGATGATAAGTTATTCAATGATTCAATGACTTCGACTATGCCGCATGAATCAAATGTGATGTTTTGCATCAGCGGATATGCGGAAAATGGAAGATCAGGTAAACTGTCGGGTGGCTCATTAGTAAAAACAGAACTAAATACTGTGTTAAGAGAATCAGCAATTTCATTCTCAGGAATAGGAAGGCCAAAGCTATTATTAAGTGAAATCTCACTACATTGAGAGGGATTAATTGTTTTCCAAAATCGCTTTCGGTTATTTTTCAGCATAGCTGGTATGGTGTTAGAATAAAACTTGTGCTTAGTTTCGATGGTTAGTTTATAATATTCTTTCTCCACTGCGTAATAATTCTGCCATGTGGAAGCACAGTTAGCTCATTTGGAAGCTCGAAATAGGCGTTTTTTCTTATTATTTAGTCGTTTGAGGGATACATTGAACCATGGGGAATTCATTTTCTCTGTTATTGTGATGGCAGGAATATAAATACGTATAAGACGATGCATCTCTGCTTTGAAAAGCAACCAGATCGACTCGAGAGAATTTAGCGGAAAATTAGTGGAAAAGGTGTCAAAGTATTCTGTTAATTCTCGGTTTATGCTAACGTAGTCTCCTTTATCGTAGAGGGTAAGTGTTTTTCGATTTTTTCGTTTCTTTAGTACGTTGCAATAAAACGAGGCATGCACTGTTAGATGATCACTCAAGCCGCGCAAAAGGGTGATAAGCGTGAAGTTATCAGGATGCGTTGTTAACACAAAGTCCAAAACGTTGGACGAGTGATCAGTGATGCGCGTGGGATCAGTGATGAGCTGCGTTAAGCCGAAAGTTATGCATGTGTTTAGGAAATCGCTTGCCAAGCTGCTGTTAGATAGTGAAGAAGCGGGATCAGACCAGTCAATGGAGGGAAAATTAAAATCGCCGAACAAAAGGACAGGGCTATTAGGGTAATTGTTTAATAATGTGTTCAGACCTTCATGATATAAAGGCGTGAATGAACTGTCGGAATTAGGGGGCCGATAACAGACACCAATGAGGATGTGCGGGTGCCTGGCTGTGCATCGAAGCCAAACTATTTCCAATGGTGAAGGAAGGTTTACAAGTGAACAATGCAGATTCCGGTTAGTGGCGATTAATACACCGCCACCGTGCGAGTAATCGGCTCTATCTTTCCGGAATATGTCAAAGTGTGAAAGAATGGGGAGAATCTCGGAATTATCGACGGACGTGTTAAGCCACGTTTCTGTTAATAGTGAGACATCGCATGAAGAAGAGCCAATTAGGCTGCACAGTGCATCGCGTTTGAGTTACACTACGAGTGTTAGCCAGTAAAAATGAAAGGGGCTGATTCCGTGAAGAAGGTTTATTTCGAGATCTCAATGATGGCTATTGGCGATCTTCAACTACCCTATTAGTAATGTGGTCGTAATAGTAGGTTTTATCATTCGAGATAAGCTTTTCATGACGTAACCTGTATCGCATGTTCTGGGCCCTTCCAAACTCGGAGAGGCGTTTATGGGCAAGGCGCGTGCTGGGGGAGAAGTCTTGCGCGACGGCATAGCCTGTATCTTTGAATTTGCGCCCCGAAGACAAGATGCGCTCTTTATCTTTAAAGTGAGCGAATTTCACAATTATAGGCCTGCGTTTCCCAGTTTGGTAAGACCCGATGCGGTGTGCACGCTCGATATCGCGTGGTTCTACCTGTATGTCTAGGATTTGTTTACAATGATCGATGACAATTTTTTCAAAATCAAGCCATGTTTCCTTAGGTTTATCTTCTATGCCATAGAAAACAAGGTTATTTCTTCTAGATCTATTTTCAGCCTCATTCATCCGGGTAGACATTGCATTTATTTGTGCCGTATTTTCGGTACATGTTTCATTCACTTTAACTAATTCAGCCTGCATGTCGTCGACACTAGCACAAGATGTCTCGATTTTGTCGAGCCGTGCTTTAATTTAACTGAAAATTTTATCATGATCAGCCAAATTCTTTTTGATTGACTTTAGCTGCGCCAGTATCACCGTCTGCCCGAATTGCAGTTCATTCAAAACTTTCAGAATTTCTTTGTCGGGGCCGGGATTAGATTCAACATCACCAGCTAGCAAGACAAGGCTTAGTAACATATGAGAACAATCACTCACAATGGAACAAAAACGCCGTGGGCCCGGCAGCACCAGGAGTGCTCGGTGACTAGTTTTTTTTGCGTAAAGGCAATAAGAGTTCATTACCTGCACCAGGAAGAAGCGAGGAACGTTAGCAAGGGCCATCGTTAGCGTGCTGCCGGACCCACTGAAAGGAGTGTTGCTCTGAGCTTGCTTTTTAACCAAATCCCACGCATGCGTGGAATGTGCAGGGGAGGTTCCGGTGTTCAAGTGGCCGACTGAAAGCCACGATGCTTGTTGATACGGTCGACGGCCGGGCACGAAGTGCGCAGACCGGGATGCTCCGAAGAAAGGTTGATTTGGGGACCAGAAGAGTCCCACCGCATGATCCTCGGACAGCAGAGACGTCGCGTCCGGCCATGGCCTGACAGCAGATAGTGGGAACGGGGTACGGGGGCCGGAAGGCTCCAGTAGCTGCAAACTCTAGAGTCCCAGAAACTGCACCAGGAAGAAGCGAGGAACGTTAGCACGGGCCATCGTTAGCGTGCAGCCTACCCACATCGCTGACTAGTGGTGACGTTAAGTGAATGGAAAAATGTTTACATATAAAAAAAGAAAACATCGGCGAAAAAGCGGCCGACATGTGCAAATGCGATGTGAGACCGTAGGCAGAATGCGACGCAGCGCCGGTATTTATTTTTTTCTTTCCAGCAATCAGGGAGCATCGAAACATTGGTTGCAAACTTGAGGCAAACAAGCAATGCGAGCTTGAACTGTTCATTAGTTTGATGGACCATCGATATCGATATCTAAGGCGTTGTGATATCAAATGACCTAAACTGGCGCAGCAACGTTGAAAATGTGTGTTCTTTCTCGTAGAAAAAGCTGTGTTTTCTTCGAGTAAAACTACAAAACGCAACCAAAGACGTCAAACTGATGGCAAATAAAACTGTTATTAGGCCTGTTTTGGAGTATGCTGCCGTAGTTTGGAGTCCCCACCAAAAAGGCCTAATAAATGAGCTGGAAAGAATCCAAAGACTTGCAGCCAGGTTCATATGTTCAAGATACAAAAAAACAGACTCAGTTACCGAGACGCTAAAATCATGTAAATTGGAACTGCTTGAAATTAGGGGACAGAGGAACAGGATAAAACTATTATTTCAGATTCTCCATGGTCAAATAAATATTGATAAAGTATGTACATATGGGAACTTGGTAAAATTAGTAGAAGAATAAACCTTAGTGCAGCCATTACAACAAATGTCACCCGCACAAACGTCTTTCGGTATTCGTTTTTCCCCAATGTTATCAAAAACTGGAATGCGCTACCTGCACATATTGCTGAGTGCACGGATGCAAGGGCTTTTGAACATTTGCTTGACAACTATTTGTTGCCTAAAAATTGTCGGATGATGTGTTAATTTTTTGCTTTCCTTTTGTCAGGCCAATGTTGATGATTTTTTTGTTATTGTTGACAGTTGACATTACTTGAGTGTTTTTATATACCAATTATTACTTTTATGTACTCCCTCCCTGTAATGACCCACAAATGTGGGTTAACAGTATGCTCGAATAAATAAATAAATAAATCATTGGGTTTGGCTCACGAACTCTTCAGGCCTGGAAGGCAGCGTTCCGACGAAGTCGTACCACACCCTCGATCCTGGTAGATAACGACCGGACTTCAATCAAACTATCTTTAATTTAGTAGAGATTTACAATATTCGGATTACACTTTTTCTTGAGTTACATATTTTGGTTACATAGTTCAATTAAATGGTCTTAGCCTTGAAAGGAAGTGGCGTGCGACCAGCCGCTGCATTCAGTTTAGTTCAACTACAGTGTCTAGAAATATACTACCTAGTGTGCTGAGTGCAGACTAGGAGATGGCCCCGCAGCTGATGACTGCCGGCGGTGCCCGCATGGTGCGCTGCTGTGCGAGTGGGTGGAGCAAAAATGGGAGAAATTGAAGAAAATGATGGTTTCCCAGAGTGACCTGCTGATGAAAATCACCGAGCTCGAGACTGCGTTGTCGACAAAGCAAGAGAAAATGAGGGGTATGACAGAAAGGCTGAAGTCCGCCGAGGAAGCACTAGCCAGGGTTATCAGAGGAGTGGCCTACGGAGAGAACAGTAGGGAACCGGCAACCAGAACGGCGGAGAAGAAAGAGCAAGCAAGTTTGGAAAAAACAGGTTCAGCCAGTTCAATCGTCACAAGGCCCGGCTTCAGCGACGTAGTGGTGGGGCTGGGAGGGGACAAAGCAGCTGGCCTCACAGGTGCAAGTAACCCCCAGGTGCAGGATGCTCAAGCTGAAAAGTCACAGCATGTGATAATCGCCAGGGACTCGAATTTAAATCGATGCATAGAAGCCATCACAGAGAGGGTAAGTGGTGACAAGAGGGTTGCAATAGGGGCGTTCCCAGGACGCAAAGCTGGAAGCAGTCATGAGGCAAGCGAGCACAAAACTCAAAACTACCGCTGATAGACGAAACCTCGTGATAATTTCAGGTAGTTTAAACGATGTCTTGAATGAAGACACAGCAGGACTAGCAACCACACCAGCGAAAGGCGTCGATGACATGTGCGCCACTTCTCCTCAGGTACAGGTAGTGATATTCACGATACCGGAGGTACCAGTGCGTGATAGCAACTTGCAAAGAGTGGTTGTCAACGCAAACCAAGAGATATGGCGGATGAGTCGAGAGAAAGGCTTTGATGTGGTGGAAATAAACAGAGAGCTGCATAGGTGGGGTGATTTTTAACGAGACAGAATTCACTTCGATGAGTGGCTAGGTCATGAGGTGGGTTGGCGACTTGCAGTACGCGCAGTAGCTTTTTTGGGAGGCAAGCGGGCCCTTCGGGGTGCAGGATAGCTAGTAACGAGGAAAACAACCAGGGAGACTCTTTGACATGTGGTATGGACAGATACGATTCCAAAGTGGCACCAGTATCTAAGATAGGCAGAGTCCGGAGCAGAAATAGACGTAGCCACGAGCGCCGAGCCAATTCAGACATAAGCTATATTAACATGAAGGGTGGTAGCAACAGGCTGGAGTGGGAAGAGAGAGAGAGATAAAGATGCAAGGAAAGGCAGGGAGGTTAACCAGACGCACATCCGGTTTGCTACCCTGCACTGGGGAAGGGATAAAGGGGAGAAAAGAGGTTGCAGAAAGATGAGAAGGTACACACAATCACGAGCACACTCGGGGAGCACACACAGTTTACAGGCGGTCGCTCAGGTTTGTTGACATAAGGTAGAGTAGCAGTGCTTTAGTTGCTTTCTGCGCAACTGAGGCAGATGCCCAAGGTCCTAGTATCTTCTGCACACAAAATGGTCCGGGGTCAAGTCGATTCAAAACCATCCGTAGCTGGCATCGCTGTGTGTCGTAGCAAGCGCAGCTGCACAGGACGTGTTCGATGGTCTCTTCATCTCCGCAGTAGTCTTATGTAGGAGTGTCTGCCATACCAATGCGAAAGGAGTACGCCTTTGTGAATGCAACACCCAACCAAAGGCGGCATAACAGTGTCGCATCGGAGCGGGAAAGGTGTGATGGTAGCTTTAGCTTGAGCGAAGGATCCAGTTCATAAAATTGACACCTTTGGAAGGTGGTAGACGACCAGAACGTGCGTGTGAGATCTCGAGCCAGCAGGTAAAGTTGTCTTGCTGCATCATTCCTTGATAGAGGAATCGGGACTACACGGGTTTCTTCATGGGCTGAGCGGGCTGCATCATCGGCTAATTGATTTCCGGTAATACCGATATGTCCAGGCAGCCATTGATATATAATATCATGCCCTCGTGCTAGAGCTTCATGATGGCAATGTCTTATTTCTTCTACCAGTTGGTCATGGCTCCTCCTACGCATGGTAGACTGCAAACTCTGAAGCGCTGCCTTCGAATCACAGAATATGACCCATTTTCCTGGACTTTCTTGAACGAGATATAGTAAAGTAGCCCTTATAGCAGCAAGCTCTGATGCCGTAGATGTAGTCATATGCGACAACTTAAACTTGATTGTCATTTCTGCAGCCGGAATTACAGCGGCACCTGATGAGCTGCTGGATGAGACGGACCCATCAGTGTATATCTGCGTTCGGTCTAAGTACAACTCATGTAATAATAGCAGTGTTGCTTGCTTCAATGCTACTCTGGAGTGACTGCTTTTCTTTTTGATTCCCGGAATTTCTAGACGTACCTGCGGCTGGCCGAGGCACCACAAAGGGCATGCCGTTCTCGCAGCTGGCGTATATCCTGATGGAATGCTGTTTAGGTGCTTGGCTATGACGTCTGAAAACGTAGCACGTGGTCTTCCGGAAGGTAGAAGGGCCAAGTGGTGGTCGGGGACACGGCTAGCATGTCGAATGTGCGCTCTGAGGCAATCCGCAACTATATATGTCCTGACCGGATGGTCTTTGGCAAGCATGATTGTGGCATAAGTAGAAGCGCATCGGGGCAGTCCTAGGCAGATACGCAGTGCCTGACCCTGCAAACTCTCCAATGAATGAGTATTCGATTTGCAAGTGTTGTCAGCACCGGCAAGCTGTAGCGCAATAGACCCAGAAATAGGGCCCTGTACAGCTGTAGCATGGAGGCCACAGAAGTTCCCCATGCTTTACCGCACAAGAATTTCATGATATGCACAATAGATAGCAGTCTCTTTTTCAAGTAAGCACAATGTGGGCTCCACGAAAGACTTCTGTCGATAATTATGCCCAGGAAACGATGCGTCCGTGCATATTTGACACTCTGTTCATTGATGTAAACAGGGTATGGCGTCATTGGTTTGCGTGTAAACGCCATGAACGCGCACTTCACAGTTGATATAGTTAGGCCTTGTTTCTGAAGGTAGGCTGTTGTGAGGGTTGCTGCCCGCTGTATTCGTGCACGCACCTGAGGGCGAGTAACTGCAGCACTCCAGAGGCAAATATCATCGGCGTATATGGATAGGCACACCGACTTTGGCAGAACCTTCACCAGACCAATGAGGGCCACATTGAACAATGTGGGGCTTAAAACACCTCCCTGAGGTACTCCGCAGTAGGTGTAATGTTCAGCAGTTTTACCCTCATCTGTTTGCACAAAGAAAACCCTGCCAGTTATATAGTCTTTTATCCATTGAAACATTCGTCCACCAATGCCCATTGCTGCGAGAGAAGTGAGGATGGAATCGTGAGTTACATTATCATATGCACCCTTCACGTCAAGAAAGAGTGCCACTGATATGCGCTTGCGACTTTTTTCTTGTTGAACAAATGTCGATAAATCAATGACACAGTCAATGGAGGAGTGGCCCCGACGAAAGCCTGCCATGCAAGAAGGGTATTTGGTGTATCGTTCCAAGTACCACTCGAGACGAAATAGAACCATTCTTTCCATCACTTTTCCGAGGCAGCTTGCGAGGGCAATAGGGCGATACGCTGTCAAGTCCAATGGTGATTTTCCCGATTTCAAAAGTGGTATTAATCGACTTATTTTCCATTCTCGGGGAACACTGCCGCTGAGCCAGGAGTTGTTGAAGCATGTTAAAAGTTCTTTTCTAACTTTTTGTCCAAGGTGTCCCAACGCACTATAAGTAATACCATCAGGACCTGGCGATGGCATGCGCTTAGAAGCGAGTAACGCACCTTCCAGTTCTTCCATGGTGAACGGAGTGTCCATTTCTGGTAATCGCGTCTCAGGAACAATCACGGCGTCGATGCTCTCATTCATAATATTCCCGGCAACTCTCGTGCAAAATTCTTCAGCCACCTCGAGTTCTGTTTTTCCATGATGGAGTGCCAAAGCTTTAAAAGGGTGCCGTTGTTGTGGAGAGGAGCGAAGACCACGAACTGTTCTCCAGATATATGACAGCGGTTTATGAGGGTCTAGAGATTCGCAGAATGCTTTCCAGCGTTCGCTCTCCAGTTTGTAAATGCGTCGTTGAATCTTTTTCTGGAGCCGCCTTGCTTCCCTCAGATCGTAAATTGATCTTGTGCGTCTGTATCGTCGTTCCGCACGCCTTCGTATAGCTCGTAATTTTTACAGTTCGATGTCAAACTGTGTTACTTTAGACGAAAATGGTGATTTGCGTTTGGACGCTTGCATAGCTTCCACTATGGTATTTTCCAGGCTGCAGGCGAGGCCTTCTTGGCAACCGTTCTCAACACGCGATGCAAACATCGACCAGTCAGTGCCAATTGCAACACCGGAAGAGAATTTTTTTATGATACCATCGATCGTCACGTAGGTGGGTATGTGATCACTCCCATGAGTCTCATTATCGCAAAACCACTTAACTTTGTGAGATAAGCACTGTGACACCAATGTCAGGTCAAGGCAACTGCCATACGTGAGACCCCGCAGATATGTGGGGGTACCATCGTTCATGATGGAAAGGTCGTAATCGGAAGCGAATGTAACAAGGTTCCGGCCCCTGGCATTCATCCTAGTGCTTCCCCAAAGCATGTGATGGGCATTGAAGTCACCGGTGATGATCCAAGGCCCATCGGTTCTCATTAGGATGTCTTTTAATCTGTCGCAGTCAAATCGCGATGACGGAGATATATATCCTCCAATAAGCGTGAACGAAACTGCATTCTTCTTCACACGAAGACACACGTACTGATTGTCGTCATTTGAACTTATTGGGTGCGAAAGAGATAGAAGAAATGCTAAGGGAGGAAAGGCCGATGGTATACGGTTTTGTAGAAACACATCTCAGAGACATGGAACAACCTCCTAAGAATCCGGACTACGCGTAAGAATAATGTAATAGAACGGAAGGCAGCAGAAAGGGAGTGGTATTGGGCAATTCATTCATAAAAGTACAGACTGGCAAAGGGTCAAGAGAGGGCAAGGAACACTCATGGCTAAAAGGGAAAGTGGCAGGGCAAATGCCACTCCTTGGTTTCGTGTCCTTGTGGACGAGAGCAAAGACCAGAGAGGAAAACCAGGCAATGGTAGAGTGTATATCAAATGACATTCAGGAGTTAGGAGGAGAGTGCGAGATAATTACACTATGAGATATGAATGCGCACATAGAAGATATAGATGGATATACCAACCCGACAGGCAAAATGATCATGGATATGAGTGAAAGGCTTGATTTGATCATTTGCCATTTTTTATTTAGTGAAACAATATGAAGTGGCGCTAAATATATACGAGAAACCGGGTAGTCAACGCTGGAACCAGCATTGGCGGTTCTCGAACGTTTGACTATTCTTGCAAATTATTTCGAAGACCTGCCGTGGCTCTGTAGTAGAATACTTGGTTTCCCCGCAGACTGCTTGGATTCGATTTCTCGGCTAGGACACAAACATTTATTATTTGCATTCGCAGGGTCAACGTTGCCAATACCAGCTTAACGCTCACGCGTTAAAGAAGATGTGGCGAGAAGGGCTTAGCGGCGTACGTGACGGGATTGTGAAATTATTCATGTCAGGACCAGCGAGTCATATTCATCAAACCATCTTAGGCGCCCACACTAATTTTGGACTACCCTAAGTTAAGGGGGGATCGTGAGGGCACCCAGACGTAGGCGATTTGACAGACAGACAGACAGACAGACAGACAGGCAGGCAGACAGACAGACAGACAGACAGACTGACTGACAGACAGACAGACAGACAGACGGACAGACGGACAGACGGACAGACGGACAGACAGACAGACAGACAGACACACGGGCAGACAGACAGACGGGTGGATGGATGAACGAATAGACAGATGGACGGACAGATGGACGTACAGATAGACGGATGAACAGATAGACAGACAGACGGTGGAAGGAGGGGCTGACGGATGGACGGACAGACGAACGGACCGATGGACGGATAGATAGATCGACAGACGGACAGATGGACAGATAGACGGACAGATATATAGATAGGTAGTCAGAGAGATAGATAGATAGGTAGTCAGAGAGATAGATAGATAGATATATAGATAGATACATAGATAGGCGCACAGACAGACAAATAGATAGATAGATATATAGATAGACAGACAGACAGACAGACAGACAGACAGATAGATAGATAGATAGATAGATAGATAGATAGATAGATAGATAGATAGATAGATAGATGAATAATAGATAGATAGATAGATAGATAGATAGATAGATAGATAGATAGATGCTCAAAGTGGTTGCGGTATGCAAAGAAATTAATTTAAAAACCATTGACAGTATAACCACCAGAGTTATTTTTGAAAATGTGCTTTGTTCTTGAGAGCAAGAATTATCACAGACCCAAAAACCTTTACTTCTTAGCCTGTATTCTATTAGGATTCGGGTGAAAACAATGAATGATAACATGCCAATGAACAATCTGACACTCGCCGAATATGATATCCAAAACGTTGTTAGAGACGGAGTCGGACGTTGAAGGGGAAGAAAAACTGTGTGAATGAAATTCAAAAGGATATTTTCATTTTTTTCAGATAAATATTGATATTTGAAATTATGCCTAAACGGTGATTGCGATCCCCACACCGTTCACCCTAATCCGAAAAAATACTTCACTGGAGTCACTCTCAGAATGCTTTTCTCACAAGACAGCCTTCGAATTCAGCCTTCTGTCTGCCCTCTTGATCTTACTTTTTCATCCGGGAAACCGCGCTGGATCCGTTAGTGCGGGGAAACAAGGCACCTTTTCCTTGTTCGACCGAAAACTTCTTTGACACAGCGGCACAATACACGTCCTTTCTTTGCATTGTCACTTACCTTTTAACATCTCAGGGTGTTGCAGTGTATATGACGCGGTAAAACTTCACAGTAAATCAGTTGGTAGCTGTAACACACTGATTTTAAACGCGGCGAGGCTCCGGCAGCAACAGGACGAGATGAATTTCGCGCATACGTGAACCTTCTGGACACACAGCGCCGCTTGTGGCATCTGAGTGCAGTCATCACATGCGGGGCCACCCTCTCTCGTACCGAATGCGCGCGGTCAGCACTTTAGGCAGTATATTTCTAGACACTAGCTCAAGTGTTACGTTAACTTACTGGCGAATGCCAACGAATTTTATCTTTACTCCCCCTCATAGCATCCCCCCGTGCATCCGCACTTAACTATGTTCGCCCTAGGGGAAATGCTTGGGAGTTTTTAAAGATGATAGTCTTTCTACGGGACCTTCGGCGCAAAAGTTTTGGTCTGTATGTGTGTCTATCTGTCTGTATGTCTTTACATTTTTATGTTTGTCCACCCTTAACGATACCTTAACCGGCCGACCCCATCCACAGTGCCCACCAATATTTCTCAAGATTCAGCTTTCATACTTGTGCGATTTTCAAATAAAAACAATTATTGCACATATCTGAGGCACCATAACAACGCGTCAATATTCTGTATGTGTGTCTTTTTACGAAAAAAAGGCATACATAGGTAAATCTAAGGGCCGTAGCGTTTATCATGCTGCGCTGACAATGCAACGCTTGCCCGAAAAGGCAAGAGTTTCCAACGCTTTGCTAAGACGACACAGTGGTGGCGCCTACCCATCGCCTTGCGTTCGCGCTTCGTTTTCCAAGATAACTGCCAGATAGCGCTCATGACCATAGCTCGGCATACTCACTCATGAGTACAATCACTGACACTCATTCATACTCATTTGAACATTTTGAGTGTGAGTATGAGTGAGTACTGATGAGTATGAGTAGGAGTGAGTAGAACGTGAGTGAGTACTCATGAGTATAAGTAAGAGTGAGTATGAACGTGAATGAGTACTTCCAGTGTTAGTAGAAGTGAGTATGAACGCGAATGAGTATTCTGAGTGTGAATAGAAGTGAGTATGAACGTGAGTGACTACTCTGAGTTTGAGTATAAGTGAGTATGAATGTGAGTGAGTACTCTGAGTGTGAGTATAATTGAGTATAACGTGAGTGAGTATTGTGAGTGTGAGTATCCGTGAGTATGGACGTGAGTGAGTACTCTGAGTGTGAGAAGGAGAGAGTATGAACGTGAGTGAGTACTCATGAGTGTGAGTAGGTGTTTGAACATGAATGAGTACTGATGAGTGTGAGTATTCGTTAGTATGAACGTGAGTGAGTATTCATGAGTGTGATTAGGAGTGAGTGAGAGCTCATGAATGTGAGTAGGAGTACGTACGAACGTGGGTGAGTACTCATGAGTTTGAGTAGACTTGACTGCGAAGGTGAGTGAGTTGCAGTGTGTGTGAGTAGCAACGAGTAAGAACATGAGTGAGTTACTATGAGTGTGATAAATATTTGTAACCAACGCAACGGCATCCTCAATACGTTGGAAATAACGGGCACTATGGCATGCAAGCTTCCTGTATGTAAAAGCCTTCAGTTAGTTGATGTAGGAGCCATCCTACATCAGATGTTTGGGGGGGGGAGGGCGAGGTGACCGCGCAAAAGTCGAGTTGAGGGTACAGCTACTGTTGTTGCTGCACTTACCTCATGCGCCTTCAGTCTACACAACACGCCGATAATACATGTAAAACAACAAGGTCTTGAGAAGTCCTTTCAACGAAAATAGCCGCGTGAGCCGGTTCAGAAAAAAGAAATGCACTGCGCAAGCGACAAAAAAAAAACGCTGAAATGCCCGCGAGAGAAAGCACGTTGTGTGCGTTACGCACATTGTGCGCAGCGATTTTGCAGTTTCTATCTCTGCGTTGTTCCTCAAGTGAAGGTTGCCTTGAACGAAAACCTTAAGTGATCTCATGACCTCTCAAGCGCGAAGCTGTGTGCAAACTTCGCCTTCTCAGTACCCCATTAGGAAAAAAAAGGTAAGCTTGGAGGACGGTTGAGCTTCGCCGTCAATAGTATAGTATGTGATAGCGTAATCGAATCCTGTTCGCATCGCCGTTTCACTCTCTACCCTCGCATCACTTTTCGGCGCCTTATTATGCCCTCAACAGTGCAGACACAATGTGAAATAAGCGCCCAATTGCCCTTGATAATTTATTCTGTCATTGACATGACACGGGCTAGTGCAAAAACACACATAACGCAACTCGTTAACTACCGTTTTATTCGGCTGTCCGCGATAACCGTGTGTACGCACACTGCCAATGAACGTTAACCGCGTCCGAAGATCCATAAATAAGGCCCCCTGCAATCGTTAGTGCAGGCACGGAGTCAACGAAGTCTCCGCGTGAGCGCGACCCACAGAGGAAGGAAAACTTCTCCGAAGATGCGCACAATTTCTCGAATGCAAAACTGCCGTACGCAACGCATTCCATCTGAAGGCGAGGCAGAGAGGGGACGCGCCGTCTCGACGGTCGCGCCGGGCCACAGAACACCTACCAGTGGCCGGGCGGCGAGTTTACAAAGGCGAGTGGATAGAGCCCCCCATAATGCACCGCGGCCCAGCGCTCTTGGAGGCAATGCATTTCCGCCAGCCTAACTGTGTCATCGCGCTTTAGCTCCCCGCACTTTCGCATAGCGTTGCCGGGAGGCTGCTGCTGTAGCTAGCGTGGGGTTGCGCTCGCGGGAAGGAAGCCCTGCCAAGGCATATGGCCCTGCAATCGGATGCTCGTGAAATAATCGTGTGCGGCTCGTCTGACCGAACAGGCTGCGCTAAGTTAGATACTCGTGAATAAAGCGTGTGCCCCCACCTCTCACTGCCGAAAAGCCGCGCCATTCAGGACGCAATGAAGCCGAGTCGCCACTTACGCCTGTTGCCAAGTGCTCGGAAGGAAGCCCTGCGCCGAGTAGAATACTCGCGAAAGAAGCGTGTGCGCCCACCTCCCACTCAACGAACGCCCTACGCCGAGTTGGATACTCATGAAGAAAGCGTGTGCCCCACCTTTCACTGCCGAGTCGCAAAGCCGCGCCGTTCAAGATGCATTGAAGCCGAGTCGACTGGCTACGCCTGCATACACCTAGGCCTGCTGCGAAAAACGCCACACCGGAGATTACTGCACTCCACTTGGTGAGTTTTTGTTGATTCTCAACATGCGGTTATTGAAAGCACGTTTCTGATACTGTCGTTTTAAATAAGGCTACGAACTGTGCTCGGGCAACAGGGACAGAAATGTAGTGGTGATGCATGCGTGTGATCCTAAAATCCTTGAAAGCCTGCGCGCAAACTTTGTCGTGCGTCACTACCACGCTGTTGAAGCTCAAAGGAAAGCATGCAGCCTCAAGACATTGTCTTTAGTCGAACTAATTTAAGACAAGAAAATTAAACTTATTAAAGAACTCTTCGCGGATGTTTTTTTCTGGCTTCACTGCAATACGGCCCCGTGTTCAGGTGAAGGCAAGTTAGACTCGCAGTTATCCTCGCCCGTTTGTGGTTGTCGCTTTTTTTTTCGCCCCCTGTGTATTATGTGATCTGAAAATAATCTGCCACCCTTCTCTATGAAACTGTCGAGTGCACTTCATGCGGCTCTACTCTGCATGATGTCTCCTTTGAGAGGCTTCTTCAATAAAAGAATGTATTAGGGCGAAGCTTACTAAAATCACAGCTGCCAACTGTTGTAACCACTATACCCATGCAAAAATAAATATGCAATGCATGAGATAACAATTTATTAACATGTAAACTGTCCCATAAGAGAACACTGAAGGTATTTACAGGAGAATGGCACAACAAAGATAACACTATGCGTCAAGCATAGACGTACGTGAATGTATACATTGGAAAGAGCGTACTCTTTCCTGTCCCCCTTCTCGTTTTTCCTTCGGCTTGCACTGCAAGCGGAGTTTTCAAGTATGAAACCAACTAGTCTGCAAAGAAGTATTGATTCAAAAAGCACAAAGTCTTTGTTAGTATTTTAGTGGAAGCGGCATGGCAGGCACGTATATTCAATGGACACTGTCGAAACGATGCTGTCATGCCAATATGTGTAAAGTACACAAATGCAGCATGGTGCATACACAGGCAACATCAATTTGGCTTTCTGTTGACCAGAAAGCACTATACTGCACTTCGGCTCAGCCATCTTTAGACTAGAGTAGGGCTCTGTTGTTTTGAGCTAAAATTGAAAATGCAAGTGGCACATCGGTACTAAAAATGTGGGCTCGGTAGTTGGCCATCATATAATGGTGCACTGGATGATGTGGTGTTCACAGAAGGGCATACTAATGCTGACAGCACAGGTAGTTTGCCGGGTTGACGCATAAGTGTGCATTGCAGGGAACTTGGTGGTGACAAGTGGTGTTCTGGTACCGTTTTATTCATTGAGGGATGTGGGCCGACAGCACTGAGGACCAACCCACCACATCTAGTGGCGACCTGCAGGTTGCGTCATTGAAATCCCAGCCGCGGTGGCAGTCTCGATGCAGCACATTGGAATGAAAGAAAGAGGATGAGTGCACTATACAATGGGACGGCGTGTCATAACACAAACTAGCTCAATCGGCCGCTATCAAGCAAAGTATCAAATATGAATAAACAGTAAACAACAAAATGAAGAGGGTGAAATACAAGAAACTATGCTAAGTTGTCAATACACAGTAATGTAGCTAATTAGACGAGTCGGAACAAGAAAAGTACGGTTAAAGTCTATAAACGCGCGCGACTACACTTTCTGGAAGCTGATAGCAGTTTCTTGAGGTGCCTTCTGGGAGAACCTCACTAGGATACTTCAGTGATTCGCTGTGAAACCTTGTAAGGCCCGAAATAGAATCATAGCCCAAAAACCTTCTCCAAAAATATGTATGTGCCCCAACGCGTGTTTCATAAATGATATTGTTACTGGTAGATGACAGAAAACAGGTATATTTACAATATTTACAGTCACAGTAATGCGGGTAAAAACAACTAAAATAGCGAGGGCAGGCACCACCTAGTCCTTCACGTTTTCGTCCTCTCTATGTGAGCGGCACATAACGTTACCCTCCGGCGGTGAAGTCACAGACTCGGTGCAGTCAGAGAAAGACGGTATAGTGGTGGTTATTATACATGTGCGTTGCGGCAGCCCGGTGTATGACATGGCTTCAGACGTACAACGTAAACAATGTTGGTTCGGGGTTGAGTCGAGGAGGACAAAGACAATTCACTTTCTTATCTCACGTCGGTCACTTGGTGGTGCACAGGGTACGGTTCGGAGGGCGGGAACAGTAGCTTTGTAAAAAGCCCAATACAGCGTGCTGGAGACCACAGCACAGGAATCCTGGAGAAAAGTGGGTGTTTGTATAACTGCTCTCGTAACGAAATTGTTGGCCCGTTCGTGAGTCGGTTAGCCGAATGCACACAAGTTGATGTGTATGGTCGGCAGGGGCTTTAGCTTATTGAGCATATTCAGTGGGTGGGCATGTTGAAGGAGGCATCATTGGTGTCCATAAGCAACATTGGATTTCAGCCAAATAAAAACGGCGAACAGCCAGCTGCCTCGTGTTACAACGTATATGTTGCACAAGACTAAGACATCTTGTGTGTAAACCATGTACGGCTCCGTTGAGGTTCTGGCATGGCACGAGAGTTCTTTATGTTGGCGTGCAACGGGCTTTCCGAAAAGGTGTTTCATTTTTTTGTTTACATATGTCTTTTTTGTTACGTACGTTTACATTCTCCTCGTGTGTGTCGAACCACACACTGGCCCTACCCCTGACGTTTGCAAGCATCAAAGTCGAATCCCAGCGATTGGTCTTGCTGCTGCACTCTTAGTTGGCAAGCCACTTCTCCACGTGACCGTTATAAGTCCCGCAGATGGGACCTGGGTCTCGGAGGTGGCTCACGACGTGACTGGGTGCATTCGGCATAGCGAGGGCTGGATCAGCAGAATTGTCTGCCGGCATGGTGGACTGTCCAAGAACACGCCCGCTGCGAAGTTCTGTTGTGTGCTCCTGATGTGCCCAGCACCTCCACCAAAGATGTTACGGAGAGATGACAGAAAACTAGTGTAGTCACAATATTCACAGTAACAGTATAGCGGGTAAAAACAACCACAATGGCCAGGGCAGGCACCACCTAGTCTTCTCACTTCTTCGTTTTCTAGGTAAGCGGTACATAACAATACTGTCAGTGTCGTGGTTTTAGGACATTAACCCCCCCGCCCCTCAAAAAAACACAATTGAAGACCTCATAACTCCTGACGGTAAGGCGAAACAAAAGTCACTCATGGTGGAATAGCACAATGTTACTGCACAACATTGATGAGTATCTGATTGTGACTTGTAAGGGCCACACCTGGTGGATCCAAGGGACTAGTGGGATTAGTGGGCACCATTCTTTATTATCAGCTTTGACGAGGCTGTATGCATGATACTGAGGTAGTAGTGCAGAGCCAAATGCATATGCCTGTGGCTAAGGTGACCAATTGTAAGGTTGTGATATTACAGCTAATGCGAGGAGTTGTTCTCGCTTTGGTTCAATGAAAGATGAAGCATCAAGTGCAGCGGTGGCGGTGAGCTGCTCCTTCGCTTAGATTTAGGTGCACTTTAAAGAATCCCACATGGCCTAATTTGATCCGAAGTCACCCACTGCGGGCCCCGTCGCGGTAGTCAAGTGGCTAAAATACTTGGCTGCTGACCCGCAGGCCGTGGGATTGAATGCCGGCTGCGGTGACTACAATTCTGATGGAGGCGGAAATGATGTAGGCCAGTGTGCCCAGATTCGGGAGCCCGTTAAAGAACCCCAGGTGGTCGAAATTTCCGGAGCCCTCCACTACGGCGTCTCTCATAATTATATGGTGGTTTTGGGACGTTAAACCCCACATATCATCAGTCGCCCACTGCAGTGTGGTTCACAATCATATCATCGTTTCGCCACATATAACGCTAAAAATTATGTTTGAAACGAAGTTGGCTCTGTGCCTAGAACTGTCGTGCACCCAGTTGGTTGGAGGCAGCTGCTATTCAGTGCAGCCTTGCACCAGGCACTTTTTACTCTATGTTGTGGCTGAAAGAATGGGGCCTCTTCTTTGCTTTCTTGGCAGCTGGCTCAACTGCTTGGCGCCATGTAGGGACCCTCTTCGACCCCCTTGTAAGCCCTGGCCTATGCTTAGCAGTGCTGGTCAGTTGCACCCTTATGTGAGGGGCCCAGCGACGTCTTGCTGCAGTGGTAGCCTAGAGTGCCAGCATCAGTCCTGTCCCATCACTGCTGTTCTGAACACGAGCAAACTCATCTCCAAGGCCCATCACGATATCAAGGTAAGCTGGATTGTGTGCATTCATAGAATGCACACGCCGCAACTGGACCTCCAGGAACTCATATGCATGTTCTTGGACCTGCACCAAAAGTGGTGAAAGAAATATACTTCACGTGTACAGCACACAACAAGAACTGCACAATTATTTTGCTCCTCTCTAACTGCAGACAACTGCTCGGGAATAAAGTTCAAGCTGAGGAGTCAGTTTAAGTTAGGTTTTTTCTGTCACCTGTTCTGACTATTCTGCTAATGGAAGTGCTGCTAATACCAACAATTGGTGACCTGTCGTCCCAAACATGAACAATACGACACCGGTAGTGTTGAAATCTTGAAATCGCCCTCCTAATGATGACATCCACCAATATGAAATTGTAAATTCGTTAGTGCGGTGGAGCAAAATAATAAGCTTAAAAATAAAAGAAGCCTTGACTACTGTTCAGTAGCATTCCCTATGTTTATTGGAAAAGTATTTCAGGGCCCTTTCAAGGGGCTTGTCCTACCTGGGCAAGTTGGGCCGCATCAGGCACCGACGGTACAGATGCGACGTGTGTGGCCTCTTGCGTGCTCGTGCCTTGCATTGGTTGGAGTTCGTCTGGCTCCTCCTGCTGGGCACTGGTACCTTCCGTGGTTCTGGCACTACTGCTGGGCTCCTCCTCTTAGAAGGGTTCGAAAAATATCCTGGGGGGACACTTTTCGCCCAGGGCCAGCTGTCCCAGTTGGTAGCGGTCGTCAGTACTCAGTGCCGGAGCATTTGGAAACAGTCCTCCGTCTTTTTCTGCACCAAAGCTTGGTGCTTACAAAATGCACCTTGCTTACCAAAAAGACACGTGCATAATCCTATGTCGGCATAGACTTCATAACTGGAGCTGGGGTGGGTGGCACTAGGCACAATGTACTGTCCCTTGCCTACCACTTGGATGGCCTCGGCTGCGTCTTTTGGCATTCTCGACAGCAACCCCTTGTACAGCAGTTGATGGGCTGGAACACGGCTGTAGGCGTGGTGGAGAATATGGCTTTCAAAGTATTTCTCCCACACCAGAGCCACCGAGTCTACTAGTGCGACTGCGTTAAATGCTTCGACTCTGTTCAGTATAAAGTCTTTGAGCCCGCGTATGGTCGCCTCCGCAAAATTGTTGGTGTTGTGGTCCCTTGTCAACACGTTCCAAACGGTAGAGCTGCACCCACTCTTCTTGTCGGCGCAAGAATGTCAGAACTCTAGACACGAAGGCCTCGTGTTGTAGGGCCTTCCGTTCGGCAGTGGCAGCTTCAAGTTTTTCTGCTGTGTCTGCATACATGACCTGTAGATAGCAGGAAATGTTTCAATGAGGTGCTCGTATTTGCATATTTTCACTTTTTTTAAGCTGCATCATAATGCAGATTCATTAGCCTGCTTCACTGACTGCATTGAAGTCACTTTGTGATCTGCACGTGCTCGCCCCCTTTCAAAGGGCCAGTAAACAGCCCCCTAAAAACCTAAAATCAAAAATATGTGACCTTTGCTCCGTGAACATGCTGCCTCAAGGATTTCGCGAATGCTTTATTAAGGAATTCACAAGGGTTAGAAAATTGGTTTCAGCTAGTTTCAAGTTTTCGCGCGGTCTCGCACCCTTCTCTTTCAAATGGAGGAAAAAGCTTAGCCTGCCCTCGTGACTGGTTTAACCCACTCGATGAGCTGCGTGCTTCGTCAAGTCGCCGATCGGCGAATTTGTGTCACTGTGCATGAAAGGAGGATTGGTCAGGTGTAGGAAAAGGGCGCGGGAATTGTTTTCCGAAATGGCAGGCTGTGCACGGGGCGACGCGCTGTAATCTGGAAATTGATTGCCGTGGTCTGCTCTACGAATTGCCAAGCGGTGGTCCATAAAAGTTGATGCTGCTGACATTTTCTGTACGCTTGTGCGAATAGGGAATTTTAGGTTCGAAGTGAAGTCGAATCGAATAGTGATTTTAGTTGAATAATTTCTAATTGAATTGTAATAGTATATATATTGCATATTATAAACAAAAAGGGGCATATTTGTCATGGCCAAACAAACTTCCACAGATATTTAAAAATTGAAACAGGGCCTATGCAAAGGCCAATTTTTTTTCATAAAAGAAAGTGGCGACAACTTTGAATGGTACAGCATTCGACTTTTGGTACAGTCCAAGTAATAGCCAGTAAAATATGCTGCATTTTAATTTTTTTACTTAGAGCATATAAGTCTGTGTAACGAGCTTTTCAACTGAAAACAAAAAAAGCAGAATCGATGTCAGGGTAATTCTTTATTAAAACCTTGAAGTGGGGCTTTGCTGCAGTGCGAATTTCTCTTGATTACGTGTTTTGACTGCTTAACACTTTTTCACTGCAGTGAAACCACTTTTACATGTGGTCTAATATGCTTGGGTAAATGCTTTCATGGTTTAGCATCCCTCCTACTGCCGTGAAACCACCTTTACAGAGTGTCACATGTGGACTAATATGAACCTATTGTTCGTTTCGAATAATTCAAAATTTTCAAGAATTTAACTTCGATTCAAAGCAAATTTGATTACTGCGTTATTTTTTTGAATATTCGAAGCATTGCAATATTTGTACAATGCCTAATTTTATGGCATTTGAAATCATTTGAACCCACCAGACGTTTACTGGTGTACTATTTAAATGTGATTAAAATGGACACAAATGCTGTCAGCGTTGTCATCTGCAGATTAGGGCATCTTGTGGGCCATACACTCCAAATTATATCACGAGGAAGTGAAGGTAATTCATGAAATAGCCTTGCAGGACAGCTGTGCTTTTTATACACCTATGCTGCAATGCAAGTGCCATCATGTTGGAAACACGAAACAAACTCCAGAACAGCAGACCATTGTGAATTGGTTCACTAAGTGCAGATGCAACAAATGCACCTCGTATTTTAGAGCTAGAGTTACAACTAGATTGTAAAAAAACTTGCCAGCTGGAAGGCAAGCATCAATCGTCTCCTGTGGTCTTTGTCGACAGAGTTGTGAGATGTCGTCAGCCAGCGCCACTCCGCTTGTGCCACATGAAAATGGCACAAAAGCTGCCTTGCTGACAGCCATGTCTGCTGCAGGGCGGCCTTCTCAGCACTTTAATTGTCACTCATGAGTACCTGTGGGGCCTGGCAGACAATGCAATAAAGTTGAAAGCTGTCCATAGTTATAAAGGCATAGAAAAGTCATGGATGTTGTGAGAACATTTTTCGTGGGTGAATCTAAAGATATAAATAGCCTTGGCTAATTAATTTCTATTGAATTCGAGTTCGCTAATTGCTTTTTAATAAATTATAGAGAGCAGTAACATTTATGGTAAGTTTCAAAGTTAAAGACAAGTGTAAGTTTGCATCCGTTACCAGTATTTTAAAAAGAGGAGAGAGTGTGGGCAATAAATAGGTCGCCGAACTCACTAATTGGCCAACTCACACGGACTCACTCAGACTCACATTATGAGTCTGGATAAGCAATATATCTGTGAGTCGAAGTCCGAGAGAGTTTGTTTGAAGAAAAGTTTAGTGAGTTTAAGTCCGAGCGGGTTGGGCTAAGCAAAATTTTTTAGAGTCTGAGTCCGAGTGAGTCTGAAGCGCAAAATATATTTCTTGAGTGAGTTCCACTTTCTTTTGCCGACTTGAGGTTCCACCTAGACATTTTCAGCATTACTCAGCCTTACCTAGATTCACATTTATACTCATATCTATTCACAGGTAATCCAAGCAGTGTTGTTCATACACCGTTGCAACATTTATTAATTAGATGTGTGAATTATACAAGAGGGCGCCTTGACAGTCCCAGACTAAGTCTTCCAGGGAATTTCTTGACTATTATACCTTATCATCTCCTCCAAGAAAAATGACTTTACTGGTTTGGAAGCACTTGGAACTTGTTTTCGAAGATGCTGTGTGAAGCGGCACCAAGAAGAGCACCGATTACGTCAGATATTGGTGTTAAAGAGCATTAACACCACAGTCAAAGAAGCTAATTCTAGGCTGATGAACTCATGAGTTGACTCAGTAGTACTCACTCAGACTCAGGTCCAGACGTGCGTCTGAGGCTGAGTGTGTGCGGTTGAGTAATGCTTTGGTGACTTTGAGTCTGAGTGAGTCCGGCTTAAGAACCTGTATGGGCTTGTACAAAGGCCCACAGTATTGGTAAATAAATAAATATGTGTGAACGAGAGTTTGAGTGAGTTCAGCTCAGAAAAAGTTTTGTGAGTATGAGTAAAATGAGTCTAAAGTTCAAAATACAAGGTCCATTTAATTTACCTGCACCGATTGAAACCGGTTCACGGCTGTTCATCCAAAGTTCAGAAACTGTGAAGCGCGAGTTCAGTGGTGCAGGCACAGTGCAACACCCAAAACGAATGACGATGTGCTGATGCAGGCCTTATTTCTGTTCGCTTAGTTAACACCGCTAAGCTAACACTGACCGATGGCGAAATAATTATGCATACAGTTTATGAGGCGCAAACTTCTTTGCAAAAAACGCATCGTGTTAGTGGAGGCAGGTACGGTGCCTACACCAAAGTGTTGCCTCGTCTGCTCAGTTGCACGCGCGGCTGCACCAAGCCGGCACTGTCAGTGTGGGAGGGGCGGGAAAATCCTGAACCAGCGCTGTATCTCTTCTGCACCTTTAGAAATGAATGGCAGGGTTCAGAACTCGCCAATGCTGCACCGCTGAAACAAATGGCAAGGCGCAGAACATCGTGAACTGGTTCACGTGGTGCAAGCAAATTGAACAGGCTGATATATTTCATGAATGAGCCTGAGTGAGTTCCACAAGTTATGCCGACCTATGGTGTGGGCACATGTTTTAGCTGGAAAAATGCTTATCTAGCTTGAGTGCAATGCACAGAACAGGCACACTTCACCCACAATGATGGTGTCACATGTGAAAGATTGGAATTCATACCCAAATGTATGATAATGATGAGAGCATGTAGGTGATTTCTATAAATGCCCACAAGGACCACAAAGGCCCTCTCCTCTGGCTTAGTCTGTGCAATAATATTTACTTTTGTTTTTGTCACAAATATTTTCTGTCCTGGTAGAACGTTTTTTTTTGGTGCAGCTTAATGGGGCTATTTGCTATTGTGCCATTACTTACACTATGCGAATTCAGAAATGTCTTCAAAAGTAGTTACAGAAGTTCCATAGGAAACTACAGGTTTTCCCGCTCACTTTGATCCAAGTGGCAGCTTAGATAATCTGCACGCCGTTGAAATAATCTGAGCGCCAAATTCTTTAATACATGTACCAAACGTTTTATCTAAGCCCCAACATATTGAATCCAAACGCCAACTCAATCAGGCCGCGTGCCAGTGATTTTATTTCAAGTGCCACCGTGTTTATTCCAATCACCAATGGCTTCAATTCAGGTGCCAGTCAGTTTAATTCATGCACAAAAAGCACAATACGGGGCGTAAAAATGGCACTGCATTCGAAATTCAGTTTCTACAATAGAAAATACTATAGTCGGAAAGTAGAATAAATCATTAATATTAGTATTTGCTGCTAGTATTCGTGGAAACAAAAGTTCAGTGGTTCGCTTGAGCCATGTTTGGAGTGCTTATACTGTGCTATGTACAAGTTTGTAGATGAGTGCTTGGCCCGGGTGGAGTCATTTTAATAGCAACGAAAAAAAGCAAGAATATTTTGTGTTCGTCAACAAGGCTCATAAATAGATTTGTATAGCATTACATGTCTGGGCCAGGTCATGTAATGCGGCAGTCGTAATATTGTTATTGGAGTGCCGGGATGCATAACAAGATATGAAGAACTTGACTGTGGGCAGTGATGAGTCAGAAGCAGGTACATGCTCAATACATTAGAGGGCCATCACAGGGCAGAGCAAATTAGAAATCATTTAATAGGCTTTCGTCCTGCAGGGCACATAAGACGTAAACTCGTGACCCTGATGTAGAAAACGGAAGTCATATTTTATGTTCATATTAGTTGTTATCTTTTTATTCAAACAAAATTATGTGTATTCGATGAACACGTGTTTCAAGCAAACGCGCTTCAGGAATACTAGCGTCGTCTTTTACATGAAAACAGGAGTATCTCCTTTGATGCTTTTTTTTAAAAACTTGATTCCACATGAACCGAAACAAAAACAACTTGAGTTTTAAAAGGTTGTTTCTGATCTCAAGAACGAATGAATATCAAATCAAATCAAACTTCATTTATTTACCAGACAAAAACTGGAGGGTCGCCAAGGCTAAAAGCCGCGAGACGGGCTTGACAAAGGCTCTGGCAACCATCTGTCTATCACCGTTATCACCGGGCTGAACAGACGACTGCGAATGCCTCAGCGAATAAGTAGCCGAAAGTCTGCTTAGCAGACGACACGAATGTATGCATATGCGATGGTGTACATGGTTAGCCAGAAAATGCAGTAGCGACGAACCATAGACTAACATGGACTCTATGAGCAAATACTTTTAGTACCCATAAATGCAATTAGCACACACTGTTCTTTTTTATTTTGAAGCTATGACACCCAAAATGTTAGGAGGAAATAGCAATGTGCACTTCATTTCATAAGCGCAAGCATGTATAGGCGAAGGAAAAGTTCTTCGTGTGACTTCATGTTCACGTTATTCTCACATTTATACTGTGTAAAGCGGCAAACTTGTGTTTCTAGTGCATAGATTAAAATGACTGGCACTTT
>WOVY01013061.1:40000-151320 GCA_013436015.1 Rhipicephalus annulatus
AAATGCATATTCTTTCGTAAGGTTGCAGCTATGTTCGCCAAAAACATTGAGGATGTTTTTGTTGTAACATGTCTGGTTTTCGTACATCCTACTTTTTTAAAACACAATGTTCCTGTTCATTCTAAATAGAGTTCCAAATTCTGCTTCGCTAACAGACACATCAGTAAATTGTTTTTTTTGTTTCTCTTGCAGCCTATACATGCTCGTCGTAGGAAGAGTGTGTGGAAGACGTCTGGACTAGCCCATCATCAAGGCTGGCTTGTGGAAAATTTGACTGCTGGTGCACATCAGCGGCGCATGGCTTCTGTTTCGTTTGAAAAGCGAGCTGCAGAGAGCCACCTGGTAGCTGTATTCAAGGAGCACAAAGGTTCAGGGTGTTCAAAGTTAACCCTTTTGTTTTCCCTTAAAAGAGAATTCAGCGCTGTAAGTTATGTATGTAAAGCCACCTCTGCTGATAGCTATGTATCCAGGAGGATGCAATGTCAGACAATAATCACTGTCAGCAGTGACATTAAGTTTTATTAATCAACTTAATAGTGACCGCAACAGGAGATCATGTATGTGTTAAATATTTGAGCCAGTCACATTTCTACATATTATCACTTATAAGAATTCTAGCATGCCTGTGCTCAGATATCCTGCTGGAAATGTAGTTGCAGCTTGCCTTATTATGTGTGCAGGACAGTGAGCGCTAGCACAGACTCTGATTTCATGCATTTAATCTGACCCTGGGTGAAAGGCATGGGCAAACATTAAAATGGTTACTCTTGCTATTCGCTGGCGATAGCAAGAACCGACTGCTCGTTCCGCTATGGAGTGATATTTTGTGGAACTTCACTGCCTTGCATGCGTAATCATGAAAAGCAAAATTAAACTTTCAAACGGGATATCAGGAGCATAAACATAATCAAAAAAGTTTTCCAAGTGGGACCATGTAGAAACACGACTGCCTCCAACTTTTTAATGCAAACATACCCGCTTATTTGTGTTACTAAAATTTCAATATTTTTGGTTGATTGGACAGATGACAGCATTATTTTATTACTTTGTGTCCCCCTGGACACAATCTGGCAAGGTGTTTTTCTGTTCTTCAGGCTAAAATTCAATGTAACTAGGCAGCGCATTTATGAATGTGTCAGTGCTACTTACTGAGCTCTTTATTGGATATTTTGTTTTTTCCAAGATCTACTGAGTGAGTTGCTCGCCAGACTTGCGTGTCATGGTAATTGATGCCTTATGTGCAATTGGCCATTTAAAAACACTTTTTGTGTTGTGATAAAAAGTAGCACATTAATGATTTTATATTCAGTGTAACCTTCACTGAATATTCTATAATAATGTATTTTTTTTACCGTAGTTATTTCATTGCCTTCGGGAAGTTCAATTCATAAGTGCAATCAAGTGTTTTCCCACTGTCATACTTCATCATACCTAACTTTGCCAATACCAAACCATGTCGGATATTTTACAGTGATACAGACTCATGTTTAACATTGTTAATGATAATTGATAGAAGGCATACTAGAATATTGTAATTTGGGTCCTTGGATCGGGGGGGTTGAATGGTGAATTTTTTCAACTACATAGTAATGTCTGCTTGCTTTGTTTCAAGTCAAGTGTAATGAGAATAATATTTACCGAGGTTAACGTGTTAAAACCACGATATAATTATCAGGGACACTGGAGTGGAGGGTTTCAGATATTTTGACCACCTGGGGTTCTTTAAATGCATCCACGTCTAAGCAGACAGGTGTCATGCATTTCCTCCTTAATCGAAATTGCAGCTACCACAGCCATGGTTTGATTTTGCGGCCTTCAGTTTAGCAGTCAAGGGTTACTTGAAGCGTATATTAGCTGTGGGCTGTGGTCTTGCTTCCATGATGCATCTTAAGTACAGCAATTTGGTGCCAAGCAGGCATCTCTACTAGCGCACTGGTGTTGTGTTTTTGCATTCATAATTTACTGCAATATTTAAGTATTTTATCAAGATGCATTTCTGAGCAGCTCTGCGAAGTGTGTGCTGGTGTTTATTACATTCCTAATTTTTTGCAAGAGCTAATGATTGTTGCATGTATTCTGAGCTAGATATGAAGTTACAAATTTTCCTTCTTTTATACTCTGTAAGAGTGTAAAGCCCAAGTCACTCTGATATACTTTGCATATTGTACATCAGATGGCTAAATTGTGTGTGCAGAGCTCATATAAACAGCCCATAGTGTTTTGAATTCCTTGAAAACTGCCTTAGGATCAGAAAAAAACTGTTGTGAAGAGTGGGATAGTCTGGGGGAACAGTGAAAGTTCCTCAGATAGGCTGGCTGATGTTTCGATAGGAGGACTTATGTTCGTCAAATGTGCCTTTCCTTCTCATCCTTGGCATGTTAGCTTTAAGGGGGTTAGTAGAGACGTCACCTCTTGGTGGTGGTGCGTGTCCTTGTTGGCAATTGCCGTCGGAAAAGAAAAAAAAGCTAGAAAGCAAACAAGTGCAGTCCTCACTTCATTTCAAGTTGACTGGTCCCAATTCACAATGTTCTCGGAGGGTAGAGAAAAAAAGGGAAGCAAAAAAGAGGAAACACGCAAAGTAGGAGCGGTGTGCTGCCGCTACAGACACGAAAAAAGCAAAGAGCTTGAAAGTTCGAAGCCAGCAGACGGTCCCCGCGTTTGGCCATAACAAAGGGTTGACGACGATAAAGGCCTATGCTGTTCTCGACCATGTATGAATGGGACTCATAAGAAAGCAGTTACAAAAAGGCGCGAGAGAGAAGCAGGCAGCTACCTTTAAATGCTAAGATGTCAAAGGTAAGAGACACCAGATGTGTTCGGAAGAGAATGTGTTTAATTGGGAAAGTAAATAGTTAAAATATGCTTTCACCGTAGGTGGCCTGCTCAACAGAATTGCCTCAAGAATTTGGCGGCATGTTGGCAGAGAAATAGAGAAATTCAGAATGCAAAGAAAATAAGCATCAACGAGAGAAACACAGAAAGAAAGGAAAAAATGAAAAAAGGCGGGTTGGAGGTAGATGACACGCTAGCGATAACAGACGAGGAAAGGAAAATAGAGATGCAGAGAAATTTGTGGCTTGAAAATGACTTGATGGTGCACTGGTAGGAGTGTTTTTTAAAGCGACAAAAGAAGAAAGAAAGCTGTGGTTGAAAGGTTCTGGAAAATAAAAACTTTGTAGTTGTGTGTATATAGACACATGAATATCTATATTTAAAATTTTAAAAATTTTGAGAGAACAATAGTTCAACTTGTAGTCTAGGCGCGATTCCATGTAATATCGATCATGTCTATTTGAAGGTTGAACCTTTCTTATTTCTAAATGCTGCCGTAATTATGCTATGGCTTTCAGCGATTCCGAATTGCAACGTGCTACATTGATTCGTGATCAGTGTAGGTGCTTACATTTGTGTATCAAATATATTTCCATGTATTTCCTCTCACGGTGAGCAGAAATTTGTCGAACATAAAGCTTTGCTTGGTCGAAATTGTAGCCCTGTTGGTTGAAGTCACTGGCTACTGCTTTTGGTAAATTGTGTTTTGTGTCTGCGCAGTGGCCGTTCAGTCTTACGTGAATTGGCTGCCCAGTTTTGCCTATATATTGTCTGCAGGTGGCATACTTAAGACAGTATATTAGGTTGTTCAAAGTGCAGATGAAGATCGATGGGACCTTGTGAATGTAGTCAAATTCTGTGCTTTTTAAGTTGTTAGCCAGCTATATATTTTTAGAGGGGAAGCATCTGGGCCGGCCACAGGGACCATACGTCCTAGTGTTTGCTTTAAGTTTTGCGGGAATTAGCAATGCGTGGCACGTGGCATTTGCAACGCTAACTTAAAGACATGCTTGTTCACGCAAACTTAGACTAGGACGTCTGATCCCTGTGGCCGGGCCAGGTGCTCACCCTGCAAATATATACAGCCGGCTACTAACATGAAAAGCACAGCATCTGACTACATTCACAAGGTCACATAGAGCTTCACCTGCAGTTTTAAACAACCTAATATACTTTTCTGAGTGTGCCAGCTGTAGAAAACAATGTATAGGCGAAACTGCGCCGCCAATTCACTTAAGACTGAACGGCCACCATGCAGATACAAAGCACAATTTACCGAAAGTAGTAGCTGGTCACTTCTACCAACAGGACCACAATTTCGAAAAAGCAAAGCTTTTCGTTCTACAAAATGATTTCCGGTCACCACAAGAGAACAAATACATGAAATCATACTTTATACACAAATTCATGTCCATACATCCATCAGGAATCAATGTTGCATGTGGTAATTTCGAATCGCTGAAAGCCATTGCATAATTGCGGCCGTATTTAGGATCTAGAAACGTTCAACCTTCAAATAGACATAACTGTTATTACATGGAATTACTCCTAACCTATATATTGTAATAATATTCACTCTAAATTTCTAAAATTTTAATTATAGATATACATGTGTCTATATACACACAAATACAAGTTTTTATTTTCCAGAACCTTTCAGCCACAGCTTTCTTCTTTTGTCGCTTCAAAAAACACTCCTACCGTGCACCATCAAGTCATTGCCAAGCCACAAATTTCTCTGCGTCTCTTTTTTCCTTTCCTCGTCTGTTAACGCTAGCGTGTCGCCTACCACCAATCTGCCTTTTTTTCATTTTCTTTTCTTTTGTGTTTTTCTCGTTGTTGCTTATTCCCTTTGCATTCCGAACTTGCCTATTTCTCTGCCAACATGCCGCCAAATTCTTGAGGCAATTCCGTTGAGGGGGACACCTATGGGGATAGTGAAAGCATATTTTAACCAACGACCTTCCCCAATAAACACGTGGTCTTCCGAACACATCTGGTGTCGCTTACCTTTGACATCTTGCCATTTAAAAGTAGCCGCCTGCTTCTCTCTTGCGCCTTTTTGTAACCTCTTTCTTATGAGTCCCATTCATAGATGTTCGAGAACAGCATAGGCCGTTATCGTCGGCAACCCTTCGTGATGGCCAAACGCGGGGACCTTCTGCTGGCTTCGAACTTTCAAGCTCTTTGCTTTTTTCGTGTGTGTAGCGGCCACCCATTGGCAGCACACCGCTCCTACTTTGGGTGTTTCCTTTTTTTCTTTTTTCTCCACCCTCTGAGAACATTCTGAATCACTACCACCCAACTTGAAATGAAGCAAGGACTGCACTCCTCTGCTTTATAGTTTTTTTTTTCAGGCTACGATTGCCAACAGGGACACATGCCACCACCAGGAGATGACGTCTTTACTAACCCCCTTGAATCTAATATGCCAAGGATGAGAAGGCTAGGCACCTTTGACGAAGATAGGTTCTCCTATCGAAACTTTGGTCAGCCTATCTAAGGCATTTCCACCTGTCGGCCCTCGTTTTGGTTTTGTTGTGAAGAGTGTGGTTTTGAGAAATGGATGCTGTCCCTATTACCTAGAAAGATGCTGAAAAATAAAACTTGCAATTTTAATATGTGGTGAAGCTTCATGGGGTGCGGGCTGATCTGTTAATCATTTTTCTTCAGCCACTGACCTTACCTGTTCGAATATTGGCGGTAAAATGCTCTAACTGTAGTATGTATGAAATATCATAATAACTGTGTTTGCTTTCAGTTGAGAGAAAACCTGTGTTGTGGTACATATACTTGACATTTATCTTACGCCAATATATGTCTACTTTTAGGAAGTGGGAAAAGATATTTATCAATAAGTGGAAACGATGTCTGCCAAAGCAGCTCTGTTATTTTTGTATAATCAGAAAGTTTGAAATGAACTAGGTGAGGCTGAACTCGCATGGTTTTGCGATACCAAGTGCAACTACAAATTAAGTTGCTGAAATATGTATATGTCTGCATCCTGCATGAGACGTGTGCACTGTTACGGGTAATAATGTTTTCAATATAATGTGTTCGTGTGTCTACACAAATGTATGCATACCAAGCACCTTTGCTGTATCGACTCACTGAGCCACCAATTGATATACCCCAGATGTTTATGCTATTTAACATTAAATATTTGTATTTAATTGTATAACTATAGAAGGCAGTCTAAATTTCTATAGTCGGCTTTACAAAGAAGGCTTTGAGGAATATCATTGCATTTCAGTAAGCTTGCTTATACACACACACGCACACACACACACACACATTTTTTCATCCACTTTTCTTTATTCTTTCTTCTTATTTACATTCTATAGGTTCTAATAACTTCCCCTGTACATTCCTTGGCATTACTGTCTGTTAGATCTCTTTATTATATATATATATATATATATATATATATATATATATATATATATATATTGAGATCAAACAGACAATATTGCCAAGGAAAGTAAAGGAAAGTATAGGGGAAGTTATTAGACCGAATTGGAATGTAAATGTGAAGAAATGTGGGTGAAAAGATAACTTGCCATGGACAGGAACCGAACCTGCGACCTTTGAATAACGCGTTACTCGAAGGTCGCAAACCCTTTCAACACCCTCCTAAAGGGTGTTAGCTGAACACCCTACATGTAGGGTGTTCAGCAAAATGTTAGGGTATTCAACACCCTTCTAAGTAGGGTGTATCTGAAAACACCCATAGGGTGTTCCTCTGGCGACAAGTCAGTTTACACCCTTAAGGGTGTAAAAAAATTTACTGTGTACGAGTGGAGTTCAGGTTTACTACAAGCTTTTTGTACTTAATTTATTGATTCTCCACGAGCACACCGTCAGCTACACAGCGATTAATGACAAAGGGGAAGAAACTACATCAGCGAGCAATGTTACATATTATTATCAGATAGAGCAGGGAAGATGAGCAAAATCAAGAAAGCATGGACCTGTGCAGGCGCCCGAAATGCTCCGCATAAATGCGGAGCATTTCTTTGCGTACTGCATGCACTTTCGGTATCTTATCTTACTATATATTTATCTATCTATCTAAGCCCTGCCGTGGTGGCCTAGTGGCTAAGGTACTCGGCTGCTGTCCCACAGGGTGCGGGATCGAATCCTGGTTGCGGTGGTGGCGTCTATCTATCTATCTATCTATCTATCTATCCATCTATCTATCTATCTAACTATCTATCTATCTATCTATCTATATATCCATCTATCTATCTATCTATCTATCTATCTAGCCGCTTACATCTGGGTGCTCTCGTGATAATCTTCTTAACTTGGCGGGAACCTAAATTAGTAGGAGAGGGTTTGATGATTATGACACGATGGTCAAAACACAAATAACATTACATACATTGTTAAACACTTCTTGTTAAACAGTTAAAACAGTGGCACGTACCTGCGGATGGGTATGTGCCACAGCTGTTTGACACTTGGTATCCACCCAAAAACAACGAGAACACACATGGGCCATTGTAACGCGTGAACGTTAAAGGGACCCTGAAACACCTTTTTAAGTAATCATGGAATAGATTCACTAAAAGAGCTTATTGCTTCACGAATTCAACGCTGCAAAAATTTTAAGAATACGTCCAGTATGAGCGGACTCGCAAAGATTTGTCATGCTGCAATCGCATTTGCTCTGCTCTCATCCCGGCGAAAGCTCTGGGAGCTAAGCATGGCATGGGCAAAAAAAAATACGTCACACGTGCCTTTTGTCATTGAAGACTTTTTTCTTTGTTTTTTTTTCGCTTTGAATACGTGGCTATATTTCTGTGATCGGGAGTGCACGCGGGGACAAGTTGCGGCCTCCCGCGGCGATCCCTGTAACGACCGAGCGCGCCATGTTGAAATCGGCGAATGGCTGATAGATGGCCTTTAAATGGTTTTTCAGCTTCCTCCGTCATTTGTTGAAACGAGAGAAAGCAACTTTTAGCTGACTTTGATCATTTATTCATTGCAAATTCAAAGCCGCGTGCTGCACTATAATATTTGGCTCGCGTGTTCTCGAGAGCCTCTTCTACCAATTGGCAACATTTTCTGGCCATGCTCAAAAAGTGTTGCAGGGCCTCTTTAAGACAAAACTGACAGCGGCAGAGTTGACTCGAAAAACGCGAAGAAAAATGTCAGGGTGCCAGCAGGGCCCCGCCGCCGTAGTCTAGTGGTTAAGGTACTCGGCTGCTGACCTGCACGTCGTGGAATCGAATTCTGGCTGCATCGGCTGCATTTTCGATGCAGGCAAAAATGTTGTAGGCTCGTGTGCTCAGATTAGGGTGCACGTTAAAGAGCCCCAGGTGGTCGAAATTTCCGAAGCTCTCCACTACAGCGTCTCTCATAATCATATGGTGGTTTTGGGACATTAAACTCCACATATTAATCTATCAGGGTGCCAGCAGGAATCGAACCCAAACATAATGCGAGGCAATCAAGAATTCTACCACAGAGCCATGCTAGACTTCGGAACTATTTTTCAAAGAGACCGTAATGTTCAGTAAAACGTCAAATGTGGTTGCAGTGCTGGCTATGCAATCTCATAAAAATTACATAGTTACTCCTATGCTACAACCTTTATGTTGTGTGAACGTACGTTGTAGTTAGGTGCCATGCGCAGAAGTGGATTTATGCACCAGTGTCTAGGGCTACCATCCTTGCCAGCACAAACCCTTCATATCAGCTTATTGCTTCTGGTGTTGCTAATACTCATGTTACTGATGGCACCATGGCAGGTGCAAACAACTGGTTATAGAAACGTCTGCAACTGTTCAATATGCATCTGTTCCTGCAACATTTGTACATATATTTAGCATCATTTCATAATATGTCGCTGAAGAAAAAAAATTACAACACGGGCACCTTTCCTCCGCATGCTTCACATAATGTTAATTGCCAAAGTACATGGTATATGCTGAATTTTTGTTGTTAGTTTCGCATCTGTCAAATAAGGTGTTCCCTGTTTCGGCTCTACTTCTCAGTCTTCAACGGTGTGGCGCCAGGACCAGGATAAGATAGGTTTAAGACACCTGACCATCTTTCTGAACAGTAAGAGCAATCGGATCCATTAAGCTAGGCGGAATGTGCCGCCATGCGAACGAACAGGAAGGAAGTGGAACAAGCTGTTCAAAGAAACATATCAAGCAGTTCATCCAGTGATCAACATATGTCATAATTCAGTGTTCATGCGGCTGTGTGTCTGTGGCACAAACTGGGCGGCGCATCAGTTATAGGCCTCGCAAACATGTCAATTCATGTGAAGATTGGTGTTTGTAGTAATTTATCCACACATTGTGCTAGGCATGGGGGCAGCATGCCTCCGTCTGTCAGATGTTACAGTCCTAAAATGCCGTTGTCGAAGGCTCGCACGGGAGATATTTGAGGTTTTTGCCGTCCACCAAAAGGGCCCTAGATGTGTGAGCACTCTGCTACTTAATCTGTTTAAAAAAATCAATTTAATGTGACGCACACGACTGAAGAATTGTAATCTAACCATTTTTTTGTATCCGCGTATCCTTGATTTTGTGGATGAAAATTTCAGTTGGCAGTCAGTGCCCATTTTCGTATAGCCTTCATTTGTCTCGTTCTTGCGCTTTACGCTTCTTTTCTTTTTTTTGTTTTCTCCCAAGTTTAAATGGCCTCTCTAGATTGACCTGTGTGGCTGACACTCTGTACAGCTCTGGTTGCTGCTGCTTTGATGCTTTCCAAAATTTCAACACTTTCTTTATTGACATTTACAGCCAATCCTTTCAACTAATAGCCAAGAAGGACAAAATGCCTTTGACAAAGATAAATACTTACATCGAAACATAGGCCGGCCAGTATGAGTCATCTCATCTCCTTTTTCATGTTTTATATTTCACAATTTGTTTCCATGGGCTGTTTCGTGAGCCTCATTAATGCTGGTTCCCTGTGAATTGATGCTCATGCAACGTGTCAGTTATTCTAGATTGCCAACTTATGCCTTGAAACAAAAACCTTTTAAAATATGTCAGTGTCACTTTCAAAGAAAATAGATAACGTTTTCGTTAGGTATTTGATCTGGTCATGTATATGTTCTTCTTCCCCCTTTCTTTTTCATCATTTTGGTTTTCCTATCAATCTGATCTGGTTTTCTGGTTTTGCCACTTGAAACTCCGACCACCTGTGCACCTATTGGGCTTTAAGTTTGCCATACTCAAGGTTACTCCAAGTATTTGATGTTTCTGATTTCAAAGGAATATAAATTCATCAAAAAGTTGTGGGTTTCGAAGTGACAAATAAATAATTTCTTACTTCCCAAGCAAATAATGGTAAATGTATGCTCTGACTGGCAGGTGCAATGTACAACCAAGCCACTGGCATGAATCATAAGTAGATGAGGCTTTGTGCTGAATGTGTCTGTAATTTGTCATAGCTACAAGTATACCATTCACACTTTGAAAATGAGTGCTTATGAATAATGTTGTACGTAGAGGACAGATTCTCCCACAAGTTTAGACATACCTTGAGCTGCATACAAAGAAGCCTTTTTCTCCAGTTTCAGCACAGCGTCGATGTAAGTACCACCAAAACAGGCCTGCCTCCAAACGCTGTGCCAGTGGTAGACTGTTTTTTGAGGCGAATTTAAAGCCGCATTGGCCAGCTTTGCAGGGCCATCATCTTTCATAGAGAGCTTGCTCTCATGCAGTCTCCTTGCTTCACTAGGGGTAATGCCTTCGCTGAAGTAACGCAGGAATGTTTGCCTTGTGTACCTGGTGCCGCGAAGTATCCGCAGAGCATCCGCTGAGTCAATGCTGTGGCTGTGCCTGTTGTCGATTCGTATCACAGCAGAAAAAGGCACCTCTCTCTGCAGATACTTGTCCCTGCGTTGGGTGTTAAACGTGACCAGTTTTACTTTTACGTCAACTTTGGCCATGCACTTGGCATTTCGTGGGCCACTCTTCTTGTTCTTGGTGTAATGCTGGCAGCGCCAAATTTTGTGAAAAGCCATCCTGCATGACACACATGAGTGCAAATGGGGATAAGCTCTTTCATTATGCAATGCTTTGTAAAATATTATTATCTAAGTAAGGATAACTAGAAGTACAAAACATTTTTCACCGTTGCACTGCTGTAATAGCTATGCTTTTATCACATTTGCAGCTGGCTGCTCGTATGTTGTATTCTGTGCAATGGCATGGCACCGTACGATTGTATGAGCACCATATGAGTGGTTGTCGCTCATTTGACTGGGGCACCCCAGAGGTGCTTCAGCCGCCATGCCATCATGAAGATGATGGTAGTGTTAAGCAATCGTTTGTCTTAGTGCACGCCAGGAGACGACACTGTTAGTAGCCCCATCAGTGCAGGCGTAATTGGCAACTGGGGTGGCCTTAGAACATGTCCAGACTAGAGGTAATATGTGCACAAGCTTACCATGGCTGTACACCCACAAGGCTACATTTACAACAGTGGTCTCACCAGACATTAAAGAGACGTTAAGGGTAAATATAAAGTTGGCGTAGATTGCTGAAGTAGTGGTCAAAAAATGTCGTAGTGCTACTTCGATGCCAAGGAAATAATGACTTTGAAATAAGATCATGTTTAAGTGATCCGCACGGTGTTATTGCGCTTCAAATTGCCCTCCTGAAAAAATGGGGCTCCTGACATAGTTGCCTTGCCCAACATTGCCTGACTTTACTGCACGGCCGCCGATGCTAGTACCAGCAAAGCAAGAGTAGCTGGAGCCACAGAAGCAGCAATGGCCATTGAAGCTTACCGCGATAAGTGTTGTTTGTGGACCTTGCAATGAGACTTTGACTTGCGACACTGGTGCACAGGCATGCCACTCAGCCACTTCAAATATAGGGTTTGTTTTGCAGCACTCAGTGGAAAGTCGCATTAGTTACATTGCTGCAGTTTAGGTGGCATATACTGTTCGGGCATCAGGTCACCGGCATGTCCATTTTTTTTCTTTTGTTGAACTTTTCGTCACAGAAACTTTTTTTATTTGATCTGCAGTGGCAGTCGGGCTTGGCAAAAATGGTCATTTTACGCTTTCTCGTGCAAACACACATAGAAGGCAGGAGAAAAAAGCCGATTGCAGCATCACAGCTGTTCAAGTCTCTCATAGACCACCTCGCTTGCCTCCGTGTACCGCCTTGGCAGCGCGCTCCTGCAAGTGGCCGGTTCTATGAGGGTGAGGCATTCATAAACAAAAAGAAGCATACTGTCCCCAACTTGCATGGGCATGCGTTCCGGCATTTATTTTATTGGTTGAAGGAGCACGCAGCTTTAATTTCTTGTTAACAAATCAGCAATGAGCTAGGGAAAGTTCATAGCCTCGGTCTTTAGCTCATTCTTTATTATAATCAGGTGAACTTATGCAAGGCTGCCTTTAAACCTAACGAGGCGAGTTTATCAAACATACCCTTGCCTTTTCTCATACTGAAACGTTTTTTCCCTAATTAAAGAGGGCCTTGTAGTGATACGAAAGGTTTGTGAATAAGGGTCTAGTCTGGCAAGAGGCTACAAGTATCTTTAGAGGCGCACAGCACATTTTGCCCTTTAATTATGCATGAGTACATGTGCTGTATAATTACGAGTACCTGTGTAATTGCTTATGTCTTAGAAAAATTTTTAGGGGAATTATCAAGCATCCTTCAGAAGTCCAGTGGTTAACTGGAACACTTTAAATAAGAAGGCCTTGTTGCACACGAAAAAATAAATATTTATGGTGACTTTACAGTAGCGTTGCTTAGTCTGAATGAGGAGCAGAACCAAGTGGTCTTTTTATTTTTCATTATTTATTTCAACCTTGTTTTTCTTTCTATTACTTTGTTTTCCTTTTCTATGTGCTTCTTTCTCTTTGTTTCTTTTTTATTTCTCTCTTTCTCCTGTGTTGCTGTCAGTTCTTCCTGTCTCTTTTGGTCTGTTGCTCTCTTGCTATCTTTTTACGTCTTTATTTCCTTTAGTTCTTTTTTATTTTCCTGTTTCAATTTAAGGCTGGCTGCCTTTTTCTTCCCCTGTCTCGTGTTTCGCAATCTCCACTTCATCAAGCAGAGTTTTCCTTTTAATGCTCACACCTGCTGTATTTGGTAGTGGGGCTTGCCCAAATCCTGTAGCGCATACCCACCTGCAGTTTTCTGCAAACACAAAGTTTTTACAGCTGGCTTAAAAGCCAACTCTGGAGATTTTTCAACCTATATCAAGGTAATGGTGTTTGTACGTTTCTGAGACAATAGCTGAAATTCTCAGAAAATTGGAAAAAGCTTTTAATAAGCAAAAAGGCGCAATACTGAAACCCAACCAAGCGCACTGTCTACGCATGACACACTATTTGGTAAAAAACGGAAGTCGCATATTGATCCCGCTGGCGCAGAGTATAAAAACTGTGAAAGCCAGGCCAGCAAAGTGCCAGCCAAACACTACAGAGGAAGGAAGGAAGCTTTTTTGTACCAAACACTGCCACTGGATTTGCCCAGCTGTCGTACTTCACGTTCGTTCTGACTTTGGGTGGTCTGAAGCTGCTTTGTCATGAAACAACAATCGGCAAATGTTTCGCAGTTACGCTTCACCACTTTAATGGTTTGGGCTTACCAATTTCACATCGGGTCACGAATTGAAAAACTGTTTGTTCTTTCCTTCGAAAGAATACTATAACACAGAAATAAACAGACACAAGTTTGTCCGCCACCTGCAAGCAAATACGTGTTCTGCAAGCAGGAAGAGTAGGCAAATAAGTGTTCTACTCATGATTCTCATGGTCGCCGAACGATCGTACTGCTAGAGTCTCCTCTAGTTCATTTTAGGACACTCTGACTTCAGTCGACATGCCAAACGTGATGTTACATGGACAGTGTTGCCAATAATTATGGCAAGTCAGTTGATCATTTCGAGGCAAGCCTAAAAATTTATTTGCAAAGAATCAGGGCATCTCTCAATCCTGTCATTTGGCATAAATGACAAAAATCTGCGAAGGAACGTACCACCGAATTCTATTGAGATCCATTGATGTCAAAAAATCACCGGAGTTGATCTTTAAATAGCTGAGCTGTTAAAACATCCTCCATTTTCATTTTGTTGCATCTTCTGTGCCTATTTATGAATCTGCGAACAAACAAGGTGGCTTTCAGATTACTGGCCAAACATGATGCGACGGCTTCTATGATCAGCTCAGTACAGTATGTTATGGTCACTTTCAGTGATGTGATCAACGAAGCAGTCTCAGTGTAGCTTTTTTTTCTGGGAATGCTAAGCTACTTGCAGCGCCAGCAAGCGAACATCGCCGCATATTGTGACGGCCATGGTAACAATGCCCATCACAGGGTGTCAAATCAGGCAGTGGCCGTCCACTTTGAGTTTATGGCACGGTTAGGTTGATGGCATCAATGAGGGGAGAGAAGAGCGAACGATTTAAAGGTGTTTAAGAATTGTAAATTCTGTTTCAGGTGCTGCGCTATGTTTGGCTCATATGCCCTGAGGAGCCTAGATTACCGGATTGGCAGCACAATTGAATATGATGCGCAAGTAGGCGCGTAGAGGACATGGGACAGCGTTTTTTCGCCATGGTGAAAAATGGTCGAGCACTCGTGTTTCGATCGCCTACCACTTTTTTTCGCCGAAAGACCGTGAAAACGACATCTTGGCGCACGCTCAGCGATAATTGTGCCTCTTCTGTCGAAATGTTTCAGTATGTAGCAGTTTTCACATCTCGGCGCAATTGCCGCAGCAACCTCATTACACCAAATGGAGCGGCCACCATGATATCAATAAAATCGCCTTGTATCGCGGCGCGCAATTTCGAAACTCTGATTTTAGTTGTAAGCCCTGTGTAAATGATCGCTCAAACGGCTGTAGTGAAGCAAATGACATCGACAAGACAACCCACCTTACCCCAACGCTCTGGACACGCCAGACAATCTAAGAAGTGTTGGTCCATACGCTGTCTGTACGCTTCCTTCCATTCATTGACGGCGTCTTCGTCGGCCAAGTTCGCTCGGAACACTGGACTTGTGTTCAGCTGGACTGCTGGTCATCTCTTACGACCTCAAGTGGCTGACGCATCTCCTCCATTGTGCCTAGACATTGTGCTACAACGCGATCGGCACTCGTAGAAACTTGACGGTCACAACCACAGTGGTAGGACGAACTTCGTGGAGCGATCGCCTTCGTGGACTGGGTCGGTGGTCTCACGTCACCGCCGATCCAGCATGTATACTGTGGCCAGGGATGTTTCGTTCTACGTCGAAGAATTTCCATTTATAGGCATGAAAATTCCCTATTTCGGGTATATTTCCCTGTTAACATTGACGAAAGTTCCAGCATATTTTCCTGCATAACAGTACTAATTTCCACCCTCATCTACGCAAACACTATATTACACGTGTATGACGTACTGGCCACTTTTGAAATTATGACTAGCCCATCCGCTGCCACACAACAAAGCCATGGCATATTCATTCATATAGTGATAGTACACTGCACATTGCGGGCTTCAAGTCTAACACCAATAATGAACTAGAAATCACTTCGCGTATATCAAATCTCAAGGGTTCTGCTAGCATGGTGCATGCACCAGAATCGATTACAGCAGATGAAGGCGCACTGTGACCGCTAATTATCGGTTGTCATTAGAGAAATTAACCATTCCTGAAATACCCTGCAATATCGCGAAGATTCTTTTTGGCTCAAAATGACAGGCGAAAATTCCCCGATAAAGCAAAAATTTCCTGCACGACACATCACTGAGTGGCTGCGCCTGTGAGACATACTTCACCGTGTGTAACTGCTTTGAAAGGTGGTTTCACTGTCGTTTAGGTTCTTTGTGCGGTGAAACCAACCACTTTGGGGATATTCGCACTGCCGTGAAGCGACCTTTCAAGACTGAGTTATGTTATAGTGCCTGCAACCCTGTTAATTTTAAACAGCGAAGTTCATTGGTACATTTGTTTTTATAGTGGGATCCATATCATATCAACCATCTATATTAAAACACTTGTGGGCTCTTATCGCAATAAGAACAAAAATTTATTGAGAAAACTGAGTTCATGTGTGTTACAAAAATAAATCAAGCAATGCTTTATACCGCATGGCACGAGCAAAGAGGTGGCACCTCGCTGCCAATTTTCTTTGTCTATTTGAATAGAACCATCACATGCATCAATTATAAATTTTTTGTACTGTTCTTTGGTCATTTATTTTCATAATGTATATTCTGAATTTTCTTTGTTTTGGAAATTTCGGGTATACAGTGTTTTTATTTCGTAACTTGATAAGACAGATGCGTGGGCTAGATGGTGATAGGGAATCAACATATTTGTACAGCCCAAGACTACGAGTAGTTACGACTTAACTACAGAAGAAGAGACAAGGACAGAAAGAGCGCTGACTTCAACTGAAATTTTATTAACGAAAATGCTGGAAATATATACTCATGACGGAACACCACCGCGCATTGTATTGCATCACAGCAAGACAATTATCATCTCATTATTTGGTTACAACGCCACAAATCAGCACAAGTTCACAATCAATTGTGTCAGAGCAAGCGAAGGCAGAGCAAGTCAGAGCAAGCGAAGTCAGAGCAAGTACAAGTTTTAGTCTGAGCAAGCGAAGGCAGGCTGATACATTGATCACCCACCATTTGCATTTAATTGGCCTCCATAATCTCTCGTGTTAGCTGCTGACGGTGTTTGGCTACAACAGTGCACTTTTCGAAGTGTTGGAGGACCCTATTAAGTTTAAAAGCTTGTTATATAGGTCAAGTAGGAAACCTTTAAACACAAATATTTCACTGTGTACAACTTTCATTGTAGTCATATTCAAATCATACATTTATTAGAAACTTGCTTCCACTTTGCTTCCACCCAAGAAAGCGTAAGTCAGAAAAACTTGTGGAGCTTGCTCAGACTCAGGACTCAATAAATATTTTTGGGAACCGTACTCACTATCACGAAAATTTGTTCGACCGGACTCGCTCGGACTCACTATCTTTTTCGACCACAATGCCAGTGCTTTTTAACACCGAAATTTCACGTAATCGATGCTCTTCTTGGCACCTTTTCATATGGTGCCTGCGAATACAAGTTACGAGTGCTCGTAAACCAGTAAGGGCATTTTTATTGAAAGAGATGACAGCGCAATATATATTTATCCCCAACTTCCTTTAGTTGTCAATGGTAAGGGAATGGTCAAGGCCTTCCACCATGTAATTCATGCCACTGATCAATAAATATTCAAATCGGATATAAAAGACACGGCTTTGAAATATGTGAGCATTAACGCGAGTATGCACGCTGATCTAGGTAAAGCAGATAGTAATGCTGAAGACGAGTTGATATGACCATAGCTTGGCAAACAAAAATCGAACTAGATTCCCTCAGGAAATGTATCTTGCACTTTGGACTCGCTCGGACTCAGAATCGCCAAAGTTTTCCGGAGACGGACTCATTTGGACGCACACTCGTAAAAATGTCCAACTGGACTCTCTCATTCTGAGACTAGCGCCTCGATCCGAGTTAGAGTGAGTAGAGTCTGATGTGAGTTCGCTGATATCTAGAAGAAAGAGCCATTCCTGGTATGAGAGTAGAAAAGGACACAGTTAACAGGCGTACCAAGTTGTACCAAGAACAGTGTGATATTCGTACAAGCCTAGTTATTATTCGTAAAATTCTTAAGGTTATTGGATTATAATAAAACTGCTTGAATTTAAATGATTCAACCAAATTACTACTTTTTCAACCTCACATAAATATTTGCCTATCACTAAACCTTGCAGTTCTTGCTTCTTCTGGCTGTTTCGGACAGGTGCGTGGAAGAAGTTGTGGCCGAAAATCACATGCATGTTTTCTGACAGGGCGAACTGTTGGAGGCCTATATTTTCCAATCAAATGTTGAATGGTAGAACTGAAGATTACCAAGCATATAAAAGCTATCTTGTAAGGTTTCATGCATATTCGGAATTCGCTGTGAGAAGGGCTCGACATTTGTAATCAATTTCCAGCATTTTTAGTGCAATGAAGCTGTAATGTTCTGGTACAATTTTTTTAAAGGGACTGTCTACTGCACAGAACATTTTGCTCATTGTGGTGAAAATGAGAAGATTGTTAATCTCATCAGCACCAATGAGCATGTTTTCGTACCATATAAAGGAAGTAATTTTGATGTTGAAAATCTACATAGCAACTGCTGGCACCACCCAGCAGTTATGTGGTTCTATTTATCCACAAATAAATGCTCGCAAGTAGGCTGATTTTGCTTAAAAACAAACATGAAATTGCATTTCATTCACTTGAGACAACTTTAGACTGCACAAGAGAGTATTTTTTTTGTTTTATGACGCGTTCAAAGAGGTACCGTGGCACTGCCGGCGAGACGGTCGCGTGCTTGCCTACGGCAGAGAAACGCGAGTGGTGCGTCTGGCGCTGCTCTCAAAAAAATGTCTTCAGCAAGTATTAGCACAACTGACTTCAGTAAATTTTCAAACCTTGCCCATGGGTCCAATGTCATCTAGTAATGTTGCACGAGCCTTTGTGCCTACAGTGCACAACAGTATTTACCAAAGTTCTACATTGGAGAACATTTTGCCATCACGTTTCGCTTAATCGTGCTGCCCATGCTGGCTCTCATCCCATATGCAACGCAGAACACCTAAACACAACTGCAAGACAGCAGGGACCTTCTGCTGTTTTGTAAAGAACATTTCATGTTTGTTTTAATTGCATGCACACTTGGCAGGAGTAAAACCACTACAGTTCATTTCACAATGCTAGCGTACCAGTGTTGCTGGAACAAACTCTTCCCCTCAACAGTGGGTGTTTTTGAGGCTAACTAAACAAAGCTGGAGAAACTTGGGTAATACATTATCTGACAATTTCCATGCTTTATACAATGAGTACGGTGTATGTAGTATTATTGGTGAAGGCCTTGCAAAAACTGCACACGGTTTCAGTTTTAGACTTTCACACCATTGTGATCACGTCCACCAGCCATTGTTCTGGACGTTCATCACTCCGAAGGAAGAAGACTGAACGCAGAATAAAAAAAATTTCTCAGGATTTCTACACACTTGCCAGAGGAGCCGTTGAAATGTTGGACACTTCAGACGTATGCTTTTTATTGTGGTGCAAAAACAGCAAAGCAGTGGAGGACTATCATAGTCACTTGAAAGTGAAAGACTTACTTGGGGTGCTGCCTTGCATTCTGGCCTTCAGAGCTTGCATTTGAATGACTGAATTACTTATGAGCCCAGACTCGGAGAGTACACTGCACTTGTTTGCGCTTGTTTCATCATGTACATTTACCAACACACCAACACCAACTGGCAGTCATCCTACATACTTATGAGCACTAAATAAAGCTAGAATAGATTTATCGTCATTGTACCCTACCCACCAGAAGCTTCAGATGGTCTCGTCTAGCCTCTTGATGCCCATGGGGTGTTTGAGAAGTGATGCAAACAGACAGTTTTTATTTCACTTGTGTATTTATTTGCTTATTTGTAAATAATAAAATCAGCAATGTTCATTTTAATGAGTTTGGTACAGTAAGGACATAATAGTAATACACTGTTAATACAAAATAATTGAACTCTTCTCTTTTTTTTCTGGCATATGGTGCTTTCATTCCTTATTGAGCCACCTTTGCTGCTTCTCAGCGCACAAGCTCCGACATCCATTGCGACGCACCCCCACAAGGCAGTCCTACATGCCCATGAAGATAGAAAAATGTTAGCCATGTTAACTCAATACTGTGTGCCCACAGTTGACATGCATCTCCATGTGCAGTACCCTATAGGTGTGCTGCTTGATGAAAATATATCTGGTAAGCTTAGTGATCAAAATCCGTCATCCACAATGCACTTTTCATAGTGTTGTATGCATTATGTCTTGGGATCCTCTTTATTGTGCTGTTTGTGTTCTTCTCTGTGTGTTCAATTTGCTGCCTTCTCTTTGACTTGCACTATAGTTATTATACATCTAGGATTGCTGTACTGTTTCAATTTCCTCATATTTCCTTGCAAAGTTTTGAGAAACTAGAATAAAAATTGACTTGAAAGCAGGTCGCAGAACTCGGTACTTAAAAACACTTTGGTATCTTTCCTACTTGCAGGCTGCCCAACAAAAACAGTGTGAACCTCGGTGCTAAGGGCTTGAATGCCACTGGGTTGTAGTGCCACCAACAGCGAGGAGATTGCGTCGTGATGGAAAAAGAGGATGCGCGTGATCACGTGCGATGCAGCAGCAATACTGGCGCGAGAGGGGACAGAAAATAAAGAAAACATTGGTTGTGTGAAATCCTGTCAAGTCTTTTTCTCGCATGTGCTACACAAGGTATACTAACGTTCTCCTCATTGTGGACATGTACTGTGATAAGGACAGCAGCTGCCTTTGTGTAGTATTTCTGAATGCTTTGTTGTTGTTACTAACACAAAGCTGTCACATAATTCAACCTTTTACTTCACTAAAATTATAAATGAACTGTAACAATTACAAGAGCAAGCTCGAAAATGTTGATACTTCATGTTACTTTGCCTGAAAAATGTTAGTTTTCGAAGCATGAAGTTGATTTTGTTTAATCCCAAACAAGCGAACTCCTCTTCTTAAAGGAGTGCCAACCCCTGAAATCTGACTAAAATGGCATAAAAAGGACTAAAGCATGGCCTTTCAGTGCTTGCAAGGAATGCTGCGTGAATGTCAACCAATGGACACGCTATGTACACAATTGTGTACACTACTTGATTTTTCTATTTGTATTTGTAGGGGCTAAGAAACATCAAAATGTATTGACTTTCTAATCTCTTCATTTAACTTCGTTTTGCAGCATACAGTTGCATATTTATTTTTATTTTATTTACTCTCCAAATCTTTACGATATTAATAGAGGGTACTGGTTAAACTAGACAAGGAAAATGCAACATGAAAGTTATTAAACAAAGAATAAACTCATCATTATACAATGTTAGCTGTGTAAGGACAACAAACACATCACATAATTCAGCCTGTAAATACAGAGTATTAGTTAGTCTATTTTGGATAATTACAGAATACTGAGTAAAGTTTATTTGAAAACAATTACTAATAGTGACATGTCTTCAGGTAGTTGGTTTCAATGTACCGAATGTACAAGATGAAAACACTGGGAGTTGCATAATGCCATGCCAACCTTATGACGAGGTCACTGCAATGGGTTATGTACTGAGGATTCAGGATTAGTTGGTCATGCAGGGTGGTATGAAAGAATAATTCGTGAAATGAAGCAAAATAGGATATTTTCCAAGGGGTAAAAAAGGAGCAAGGCTTCGGCTGGATTTCATTGAAGTTATACCAGCAATGCAATTACAGTGAGAAGGTTTCAAGCGGATGGAGTTATTCTCTACAAACAAGTGAATCAAGTTGTCGTGGCAAGGGTCTCGCACAGAAGAGGCATAATCAAGTTTGGGACGTAATAATGTTTCATATAGGAGTAGTTTTAGTGTATATCGTGGTTTTGAGAAGTTCCAATGTATGTAGATGTACTTGTAATTGGCATTATTAGTAACATATTCAGTGTGAAGTGCCTGAGTTAAGTTCAATGTGATAAGAACACCTAACTATATATATGAGCTGACCCGATTGTGTAAGACATTTTCCTAGTATGTTAGCAAGATGTCTGCGTATCTTCTTAGGCACATTTGCTTACATTTAGGCATGTTTAAATCTATTTGCCATGTGCTGCACCAAGCTGCTACAGTGTTGAGGTAAGATTGGAGAAATGAACTGCCATTACTACTACTTACTTTATTGAAAATACGCAGTAATTTAAAAAAGATTAGGTAAGATCGGAGGAATGAACTGCCATTACCACTAGTTATTGCATTGATTACGCAGTAATCTAAAAAAGATTAATGTTTGAAGGAGTTGATATCAGGCTCACGGTCTGCGTCGGGTATCTTTTTTGGCACTGGAGCTGGGTTCATGGCTTGATGGGGGCGCCCAGAACATGAAAGAATCCACCTCCATCAGATGTCGCATAGTTGTGATATAGACTAAGACAGCAGGCGGCAATTCCAAGATGAAATTTTTTTGTTTGGCCATACTTGTGGCCGAGAAACAGTCAAAGACTACAGCAAAGCACAAGTTCGGTTTCTTTTTGAACACACCTCGGGTTATGCCGCTATTTTTGTTGCAATAGAATATTGAGTGCCTTGAAATGTCAGTTTCACACAAGTACATACAGTTTTTCATAGGTGGTATCTGAAAGGGCTAAGAGAGCAGTTCACTTTTATTACTTTTTTCTTCTCTCAAGAAACCCTTGCACCACTTGGGCCGTAGCCCAATCATTCGCAAAGTTTGAGATTAGCTAGTTTGTATGACGAGACCTCAATGTCGAGGTGTTTCATGCATTTGGCACTGTAGTCACTGCCTGCATTGTTTCATTTATGGTGCTGGCAACAGTGCTGTCACCAGGGATATTTTAGGGGGAGAGAAAAACATATGCTCAGTACGATACTTGCAACAACCCTGAATGAGAGTGAAAAACTTGTGCAAAGACACATGCCAGTCATGAGGCATATGGGCATCGATACTTGCATAATGCCTTGCTGAATCGAAACTTCGTATAGAGATTAAATAAGAGGTGTGAGCATAACATTTCACAGCTCTCCATTTGGATATCCTCGCACTTGTCGAAATTTATATTTTAGGGGCTTCTGAATTTATAGATGTCCACATCTCTTTGAGAAACATAAACTAGTATTCCAGCAGTCATCAAGCTTCTAACCTTCATAACTGCAAAAATATTAGAAATGCATGCAAAGGAATAAGCTATCTTTTATCCTCAATGCCAACAGACATAATAAACCGGGTGTATTATGCTGTGTCTATAGTTGCTATTATGAATAATATCATAGCATTACAAAGACTTAGCATCGGTATGTACAGCTGACTGAAATGCGTGGCCTCCACATTTGACCAGCAGCTTCCGTTGGAAAGTATTTTTACATTTTCAAGGCCACTTGTGGCAGCCTCAGTTGGTCTATTTGTGTTCAGAATGCTTCTACAAAATTAAGAAATATATTGCTTTTTCTTTTTACAACAGCTTATAAATCTTAGAGCCGGTTTACTATTTCCTCTGATTTTAACATTACATTGCAGTGAAACGCCAAGTTCATAGGCTGAAGAGGTGTATAGGTATTTTAGACAACTCGTGAGAGTTTTCAGAGCTTCGCAGAAAATAGACATTGCTGGCATTAATCGATATATTGGCCACCATGCCTGTGAAGACTTTGCAAAACAATTTCCAGAATATAATAGCCTTTGCAGCATTTTCTACCTGGCATATGCTGTGTTACAAGAGGCAGTTGATTTATTTGCTGCATTGAATTTAATATCTGTTTCTAAAGTGTATACTATTGAATTGTGAAGTCTTATTGCATCTTATAATCCTTGCAGAAATCAGACAGTCATATGCACGGATGTTTATTTGAACAGGCACATGCGTAAGGACTGGCTCTCACCTATACAAGGTTGGATGATGAGGGGTCTAAGCAAGCAATGATCCTGTGATACTTCGAATGGCATTTCACCCCAGCAAAGCATTGTTTTTAAATGATGCAAAAATAAAACAAGGTGTAATTGCAAGATCCTGGGTGACCTTTATGGTCTCATAGTTTCCTAAAAGTAACTCTGGCACTGCAGTCGTTCAGTTGCCATGGGAAGGATGGGTACTTCACAGATTTACCTAGTTTTTGTGTTTGCAGGCTTCCCTAGCACTTGTGGCTGTGTTTATATCTATGCATTGAATTTAAACCTTTGATAAACTTTGTCTTGTGGCGCAGTGAATTCAGGCCACACGGAGCTAAAAAAACGAACATTAGACGCATTCGTGTACTACCCATTCCTGCCATGCTAGCTGAAGTGCTGTGCGTTGCAGCTGCCACAGACGCTAGCATCAAAGTTCCCTAAGTTTCATTCAGAGCATGGTCTATGCTTTAGAACATCCTCCAGTGTATCTCTATGCATGGTCTGCACTCCTGCTTTTATTTCAATTTCGTGTGACGACTATGTGGCACTTGTGGCCAGGTATGTTTTTTTTACTTGCCATCAAGTTTGCGTGGCTGCTTGTTGGACAAGGGCGGGTTGTAGAAAAAAAAGAGAAAAACATCATGTCGAGGTGCTCGGTCGCATATTATAACGTTGCGCGTGCCCCCACAGCTTCACCGCATTGCACATGCATGCTGCACTGAAGCGCCAAAAAAGAAACCACGGGCGCTTTTTTCTGCAGGACGAACCAGTAAAAAAATTGTTTTTGTTCGAACCTTACTTGCGCTGATAGGCAATATTTGGGCAGCCGCGTTCTTTTGCCTTAATGATGGCATAATATTTTGTCCGTGTAATAAACCAAGAAGGCGTTGAATATACGAACGGGCGAGGCCGGAAGCTTTACTTCTTTTAAGCCGCACAATGGCGTTTGGAAGGTCTTCATGTTGCATAGCATGTTCCCTATTCATAATGCGTAGCTTAGAAGTCAGTGCTGAGCATCAGCTAAAGCTAATTAACGCTGAAGTGACGAACGGAACGTAGCGGAGTGTGATTTTTCCGAAACCCCCTTTCTGACCAGCGAAGAGGCAAGGCTTGCAACAAGTACGTCATCGCGTCGTTTTGTGTTGACTGCATACGACTTAGTAAACATCCAAACTTACATCGTTGATAACAGGCCGGCAAAACTTTGGGCAGAGCGAGGAGTGAAGCGTAGCGGCGATACAAGGCGCGCGCACTGCTTGAAACATGAACGATTGCGAGATGTCCATCGTAGAGGGTTTTCCTTTTCTTGATCACCTCGTTCCAGTGCCCACTTGCGTCATGAACGAGTCGGCTTTCGGTTGCGAGAGGCGACAGGTGGGCGCACACGATTTCTTCGCGAGTATCCAACTCAATTCGGCGCAGGTCCAAAAGCCTTGGCAGTGATTGCCTTGCGAGCAAGGCCCCCGCTGGTGCAGCAGCCTCCCGCTAACGCTGTGCAAAAGTGCGGGGAGCTACAGCGCGATGACACAGTTAGGCTGGCGGAAATGCATAGCCTCCAAGAGCGCTGGGCCGCGGTGCATTGTGGGGGGCTCTATCCGCTCGCCTTTGTAAACTCGCGGCCGGGCGGCCGGCCTGGCCGCGGCGCCGCGGCGCCCGCCTGTCCCGCTAGTGCAGTCAGGAGGGGCTAGGGGCAGTGGAACGAACGAAGCGGCCGAGCCGGATGGCATGGCAACGTCTTGGGTTCTGGCGGGTAATCAGCGGTGGCCGTGTAGTATACTAAAGTTGTGGAGAGCATCTCTATTTCGCGCGCGTGCGTCGTAGCCTACGAAAGTGCATTTTGAGTGCTTCTAACACATTACTGAGATTCTAAACAATGTCTCAGCGTCTCCTACGCGTCATGGCACACAAATTAATGTGAAGGTGCATCGTAATTGCGCTGAGTCATTGCCTCTTTGTGGAGCCTAGCGACCCTAAAAGAAAGCGTCAATTGTTGAGCTCGATTGTTTATTGAGTAACCTGAGTACACGTAACGCTACCTCAATGTTAATATTCATCATCGGCCTGACAACGTCCACGGCAGGACGAAGGCCTCTCCCATGATCCGCCACTAAACTCGGTCCTGTGCTTGCTGCTACCATTATGTACTCGCGAACTTCCTAATCTCATCTGCCCACCTAACTTACTGTCTCCCCCTAACCCGTTTGCTTTCTCTGGAAATCCGGTCAGTTATGCTTAATGACCAGCTGTTATCCTGCCTACGCGCTACATTCCCAGGCCCATGTCCATTTCTTCTTCTTGATTTCAACTATGATATCCTTAACCCCGGTTTGTTCTGATCCACTCTGCTCTTTTCTTAAACTTTTAAGGCTACAACTACTATTTTTCTTTCCATCGCTCACTGCTTGGTCCTTAATTAGAGCTGAAGCCTTTTTGTAGGCCTCTAGGTTTCTGCTCAGTAGGTAAGTACCGGCAGGATGCAGCTGTTATATACCTTCGTCTTGAGGGGATAGTGACAATCTACCAGCCATGAGCTGAGAAGTGCTTGCCGAATCTTCTCCACCCTACTCCTATCTTTTAGTTACTTCAGTCTGGTGGCTCGGCTCTACAAGTACTACCTGCCTAAAGTAGACGTATATACCTTTTCCAACTTCAAGTGCACTGCCACCTTTCTTGAATCGTTTTTTTTCTTTCAATGTTGTTGTTCATTACTTTCGTTTTCTGTCGGTTATTTTGTAGATTCCATGATAAGTAAAGCGGGAAAGGGGAGACAAAGTTTGGTGGGCAGATGAGATTAGGAAGTTTGCGGGTGTAAAGTGGCAACAGCAAGCAAAGGACCAAGTTGACTGGCGGAATAGGGGAGAGGCCTTTGTCCTGCTGTGATTATGATGAGTATGTGAATGTAAAGTACGTGAGTGAGTGTGCCTGAGTATGGGTAGGCGTAAGTATGAAGGTGAATTCTTATGTGAGTGCGGATGTGAGTGAGGGCCTATGGTTTTGAGCATGCGTGAGTATGAAGGTGTCACACACTTCGGCGTAGGGCGCAGCCGATCCAATATCGACGTGCGGCAGACTCGCAGGCTTCCACTTTACGCTTCGGCCTGCGACGCTTGAAAGGCCTCGAAGTGGCACATTTCAAATTTATTTGCAGGTTGGTTGACCAGTGCGGGGTTGCACGTGTGGTGATGAATGAGCCTGACCGACGCACTCATTGAGCAGACATGGAGATTTCATGCAAAACGAACAAGCATTTAATTAAAACAAGGGCAAAGGCAGGAGATTACAAAAATAGCACAGGAGGAAAACTGATACGCGCAATGGAAAGAACAGCTATATAACAAAATATGCTAAAAAAACCCTACAAAAGATATAAACTAAAGACAAATATGCGGAACAATAATAAAATAACAACAAGATGGAAATCGTAAAAGAGGGATTACAAGGAAATAAAACAGAAAGATCATTGTTCGCGCTTTTGAATTTCTACATGCGTCGCAGTGCACACAACTACAAATAATAAAAAAGGCTGGTTACAATTATTTAACAGTTTAAAAAAATGTCACAATAAAAAGTTCCATACGGACCAGGCCAGCCCTTGGTACACGTAGGGGAGTTGACGGGTGCCGCTGCAGGTCTCGCCGGCTTGGTAGACGACCAGGGTGCCCGGAACCGCAGCCGTCTCAGTACGTTGCACGGGTCACTCTATGCTGGCCGCCTACGCGAGACTCGCGACACCGACGACCGCACTTGTTGCTGACCATACGTCAACTGCCTATTCCGATGCAGTTCAAACCTCTTCAGGGGCGTACACGTGCTCCCGTCCCATTTGGCGGCAATTTTCCTTTTTTAGACCGCCAGTGCCCCTTTTGGTACAGGTGCAGGGAAGACGAGCCGGCGCCACGCTGGGTCGTTAGTCGCCGGATGTTGTCTCCCCAACACAAAAGCGCCCTTCCTTGGAAGATGGGGCCCGCGGATGATCCGAAAATTGGAGTCGTTTGTGGACACAGCCCCCTTCTCAAGAATATTGCTGTGGAATATTCAAGAAAATCACAAACGCGCAATGTTCGAGAGCTTTCAGTGTTCTGGTCGTCCACCAACGCGTTTCTTTTTTTTTTCGCGCACCATTTCTCTGACGTGGACGACACCGCAGAGAACACCCGACACACCACACTTTCACGGTCACCATAAGATGAAAGTCGTAACTCGCGCACAACGTCATAGCCGCACACATTCGAAAAGAAAATCACAAAAATACTCTACACTTCCAAGCTAAGGCAAGTAAGCATCCTTTGATGCCACATATTAAAAACAATACACGCTTTAAGGGGTATTTAAAAGTGACTTATTGACACGCAACTTTCGAAAAAGATGAATGAGTAATAAATCGGCATGATCATTTGTGCACAGTTCTTGAACATGCTCCACACTAAAGCGCGTCCTTGCAAAATAATAATAGAAAAAAAGTCTTGAATAACATAGCGCCATGTTTATCACTCATGCGTACCGTGATATACTTCAATTGTACGACCAACTAGTATTTAAAAAAACCCAGCTAAATAAAATAACAATGTCCCTAAAACAGAGCTTCCCTAACTAAACGTGCAGTAGGTTTAAACAACAGAACATCGTCTACAAACACACAGACGATACAAGAAAATCAATAAAATGGCGAAGCAATTGGTCCCAACATTTACCAAGTGCTTCAAAATCGTAAGACAGAAACGAACCTTGTTTTAAAAGATGTCCTTTTTCTTTAAGGCTACGGTGGCAATTCGATGTACGCAACCTTTATTCGCGCTCGAGGTGGTCGCGCTCTTGGGGGAGCCCTTCGCAGCAACCAGGGCAGACAAAAGAGTGTACGGCCGCCACACGGACGCCCGTTTCTTGTTAGTCTACCCTGTGGCAGCAAGCCATCGTCGATACCGCGTTCTACGGAAATAGGCCTTGCAAACACATCGCGTCTCCTAGCCATAATGCGCTCCTTCGCCGTGCATTCCGCTCCTCGAACACAAGAATGGAGTGGTGGGGGTTGGCTCCTCGGAGCACCAGTTACAATTGCCTGTCTCACCCCCCTACTCTTCGGGTAGTTTGGGGCATGGGGACGTGCTCGTCTCGCGAATGTCACAAAGCGCAAACGAATCTTTCGTTGCTTTGTTTGAACTTCAGCGATTCTATTTTTCTTGGGTGGCTTTGCACCCTTTGTTTTCCTTTTGCTTTCGCGGCGTCTTTTTCTCTTTGCCCATTGCCCCGTGATCACTTTCGAGAAGTCTGCTTGCATCATTTGCAAAGCAGAACTTGTCTCGTCTGTCTCATCTGCTGTGCTGTCTATACAACCGAGGTCATTCTCTAACATACGGACACCCTGACTTACGGGGAACTTGGATGAATGCTGAGCAATGCAAGCGTCTTCCTCGGGGTTGCACCGCTTGCATCTGGAAGAACTACTTGCCCCAACATTACCCAGCTCACAGTGTGTGTCAGCACACGCCTCTGTCCCGCTGTCTGTACAGGGGTCCTCGTCTGCAGGGCCGGTTGTACTGTGAACATCACAGTTAGCTGCCATGGCGACGCACATACAGGATGGCTGTGCCGAGTCCATTACAGATTGCATTTCTGTATCGACAAAACTTTCCAGGCACAGCGCCTCGCCGCCATCACCCCGGCCTTCAGTGGCCTTTGTGGCCACAACGGGACTTTCAGCAGGTAAATCATTAGGTTCACTCGTGAACCTGATGTCCGCCTCAACAGTACTAAGTTTTTGCCCGGCTCTCAGCGGTTTGGCACCTACGGGCTCTTTGCCCGTTTTGTGCCTTGCATTCCAGGTCTCAAGCATGCGCCGTCCACTTTCGATTTTCTGGCGCAGTAGCTGAACATGATCCTGGTACGTATGCTTGTTCAGGCCATGGTAGGTCACGCTACTGGGCGTTCCAGCGGCTAAGCTGGGACCCGACTGCGTGGCACACAGTCCCAAGTGCTCTTTTTCTCTCTGAATTCTAAGCCTTGAATTTTCTCACTCCTGTTCCATCGAAAATTCCAGATGTTGCCTGTACCTAATGCGTTCAGCATCGCGCTCCTCTTTAAAGCTATTTCGTTCTTTTTCGACGAAATTTTTTAACTCCTTGCCTAAAAAGCCGAAGGCTTTGCCTTGTTCAATCACCTTATCAAACTCCTAGTAGTTCATTGCAATAAACAGTTGTCAACCAACAATGCAAAAACAGAACGGCTACATACTGAACGCTCAGAGTGACGTCAGTCTCCCAGACACCACCACGTGGTCGGCCAGTCCTGTCGCGGACGACAGATAATGTCACACACTTCGGCGTGAGGCCCCGCCGATCCAACATCGACGTGCGGCAGACTCGCAGGCTTCCACTTTACGCTTCGGCCTGCGACGCCTGAAAGGCCTCGAAGTGGCACATTTCAAATTTATTTGCACGTTGGTCGACCCTTGCGGGGTTGCACGTATGGTGATGAATGAGCCTGACCGACGCACTCATAGAGCAGACACGGAGATTTTATGCAAAACGAACAAGCAGTTAATTAAAACAAGGGCAAAAGCAGGAGATTACAAAATTAGCACAGGAGGAAAACTGATATGCGCAATGGAAAGAACAGCTATATAACAAAATATTCTAAAAACCCTCTAAAAAGATACAAACTAAAGACAAATATGTGGAACAATAATAAAATAACAACAAGATGGAAATCGTAAAAGAGGGTTACAAGGAAATAATTACAGAATGATCATTGGTCGTGCTTTTGATTTTCTACGTGCGTCGCCGCGCATAGAACTACAAATAATAAAAAGGCTGGTTATAATATTTTAACAGTTTAAAAAATGTCACAATAAAAAGTTCCATACAGACCAGGCCAGCTCTTGGTACACGTAGGGGAGTTGAAGGGTGCCGCTGAAGGTCTCGTCGGCTTGGTAGCCGACGAGGGTGCCCGGAATCGCAGCCGTCTCAGTACGTTGCACGGGTCACTCCATGCTCGCCGCCTATGCGAGACTCGCGACACCGACGACCGCACTTGTTGCTGGCCGTACGTCAACTGCCTATTCCGATGCAGTTTAAACCTCTTAAGAGGCGTACACGTACTCTCGTCCCATCTGGCCATTTTTTCCTTTTTTAGACCGCCGGTGCCCCTTTCGGTACAGGTGCAGGGAAGACGAGCCGTCGCCACGCTGGGTCATTAGTGGCCGGATGTCGTCCCCCCAACACAAAAGCGCCCTTCCTTGGAAGATGGGGCCCGCGGATGATCCGAAAATTGGAGTCGTTTGTGACAGAAGGTAAGTGAGTAACTATGAGTCTTAATTGAGGTGCACGAAAAATTGAAGTACAAAAAGGAGACACCAGGACACGGCACGCTGTCTCGAGGTGTCTTCCTTTTGTACTTCAATTTTTCGCACACCTCAGTTCATATGAATTACCAACTCGCCCAGCAGTCCGCATTTCTCTAAGAGTGTGAGTAGTCGGGAGTATGAACGTGAGCCATGAACAATGAGTGTGAGTAGGCGTGAGTATGAACATGAGTGAGTACTCATCGGTGTAAGTAGTCGTGAGTATAAACGTGACTGAGGGCCTATGAGTTCTAGCTGGCGTGACTGTGAACGTGAGTGAGTACTCACAAGTTTGAGTAGTCGTGAGTATGAAATGAGTGAGTACACATCAGTGTGAGTAGTAGTGAGTATGAACATGAGTGAGGGCCTAAAGTGTGAGTTGGCGTAAGTTTAAACGTGAGTGAGTACTCATGAGTGTGAGTAGGAGTGAGTATGAACGTGAGTGAGTACTCTGAGTATGAGTATAAGTGAGTATGAACGTGAGTACCCATGAGTATGAGTGAGAGTGAGTATGTACGTGAATGAGTACTTTCAGTGTGAGAAGAAGTGAGTTTGAACGTGAGTGAGTACTCCTGAGTGTGAGTAGGAGTGAGTATGAACGTGAGTGAGTACTCTGAGTGTGACAAGGAGTGAGTATGAACGTGAGTGAGTACTTTAAGTGTGAGAAGGAGTGAGTATGAACTTGAGTAAAAAGGATTGAGTGTGAGTAGGCGTGAGTATGAACGTGAGTTTTACTTTGAGTTTGAGAAGTAGTGAGTATGAACTTGAGTGAGTACTTTGAGTGTGACAAGAAGAGAGTATGAACGTTAGAGAGCACTAATGAGTGTGAGTAGGCGTGAGTATGGACGTCAGTGAGGGCCTATGAGGGGGAGTAGACGTGAGTATGAACGTGAGTGAGGATGAAGGCTGAAAAAATTGTGGTGAATGAGCATGAGTGAGTAGTCCCTCACAGTGCCGACCTATGGTGACAGCTGCCTTTTGATTTACTGTGAAGTTAGACGGCGCCATATATACACTGCAACACCCTGAGATTTCAAAAGCTACGCGGCAATGAAAAGAAGGAACGTGTATTGGGCCGCTGTGTCAAAGAAGTTATCGGTCGAACAGGGAAAAGGGGTCTTGTTTCCCGCACTAACGGATCCAGCATGTTTTCCTGAATGAAAAAGTAGGATCAAGAGGGCAGACAGAAGGCTCAATCCGAAGGTGTCGTGTGAGAAAAACATTCTTAGAGTGACTCCACCGAACTATCTTTTGGGATTATGGTGAACGGTGTCGGGAATGAAATCGCCATCTAGGCAAAATTTCAAATATGATTATTTATCTAAAAAATTGAAATACGCTTTCTAAGTTTATTCACACAGATTTTCTCCCATGTCAACGTCGCACTTTCTTTCCAACAACGTTTTCAGTATCATATGCAGCGAGTGTTATTCATTGGCATGTTATTATTGCTTTTCACTCGAATCCTAACGGAATGCAGGCTAAGAGGTGAAGGTTTTAGGGTCTTCTGTGATAATTTTTGCTCTCACAACAAAGCACATTTTAAAAAATCACTGGTGGTATATTGCCAATGGTTTTTAAAAATAATTTTTTGCGTAAAGCAACCACTTTGAGCATTTCTCTATCTATCTATCTACACACACGCACACACACACATACACACACACACATATCATATATATATATATATATATATATATATATATATATATATATATATAAAGGAATGAAGTGTATACCTAAGGGCTCGTTTTTCCGTGTTTTAACACAATATTAATGTGATCTAACAGACAGTAATGCCAAGGAATGTACAGGGGAAGTTAGTAGAACCAATGGAATAAATATAAAAAGAAAGAAAAGTGGATGAAAAAATAACCAGCCGTGAGCAGGAATCGAACCTACGACCATCGAATAACGCGTTCGATGCTCCAACCACTGAGCTACCACAGCGGCCTTCCCCCCATCCACTTTTTGGGTTTATATGTGAACTCAGAAGTTGGAGTGACAGTCAGCGCCATCTATAAACCAAACAACGAGTGTAAAACACTCTTATGCGCATGTTTGGCGTCACGTAGCACGTGAACTTTTTGTGAGCGGGCAGCTGTTAATTGTCCCTCTTATACAACCTAAACACACCAAGTCTGCCAGTACGAGACCCTTGTTCAATGAAATAAGGGAAAGAAGTGTATACCTAAGGGCTCCTTTTTCCGTGTTTTAACACAATAATAATGAGGTCTAACAGACAGTAATGCCAAGGAATGTACAGGGGAAGTTATTAGAACCAATGGAATGTAAATAGAAAGAAGAAAAAGTGGATATATATATATATATATATATATATATATATATATATATATATATATATTATATATATATATCCATCCATTCATCTGTCTGTCCATGTACATCCCTCCGGCCGTCCGTGCGTCCATCTGTCTGTCTGCCCATCCGTTCATCCGTCTGTCTGTCCATCCGTCCGTCCATATGTCCTACCACTCATCAGTCTCTCCGTATCTATCCGTCCATCCGTCCGTGCGTCCTTTCCTCCGCCTGTCTGTCCGTGCGTCCATCCATCCGTCCGTCTGTTCGTGCATCTGTCCGTGCGTCTGTCCATCCGTTCGTCCTTGTGTCCGTCCATCCATCCGTCTGTGCGTCTGTCTGCCTGTCAGTTTGTCCGTCCGTAAGTCCATCTTTCTTTCTGTCTGTCTCTCTGTCTGTCTGTCTGTCTGTCTGTCTGTCTGTCTGTCTGTCTGTCTGCCTGCCTATCTATCTATCCATCTATCTATCTTTTTTGCTATCGTATCACCTACGTCTTGGTACCCTCACGATCACCCCCTTAACTTAGCGTCTTCGGAATACTTTGCAAGAGCCAAATGTTTGTGAAACGCCAATGCTGGTTCCAGTGTTGACGATCCAATTTCTTGCATATAATTAGTGCCACATTATAATGTCTCACTTATTAAAAAATTACAACTGAGTCACGTTGCATAGCATTTATTCCCAAGTTACGTGGGATTTGGTATTTTTTTATTGCGGGCAGTAGTGGATAGCGAAATGTATGCCAGGAAATGATCTTCATTTGGTATTGCAAAGCACCAGTTCTGTGAAAGCAATCGAGTAGTTTCTATAGAATAGAGCAATATGTGAAAAAACACCCCGAAAATGCAGAAAAGTAATAGTTGGCCTCGCGCGGCACGGCCTTCAGCAGGCTTTGCAGCACTTGTAGAGAGCAAGGATTGAACGCAAATGCACCCACTCGCACAGCAGCGCGCCATGAGGGCGCTGCCGGCAGTCATCAGCTGCGGAGCCATCTGCTAGCCCGCGCTCAGCATACTCGGCAGTATATTTCTTGACACTGTAATCGTGTCGCCCCTCTCACGCTGCTTGAGCTGAAAAAAACGAGGCCCGAATTCCCAGTCAGAGTTCTGCGCCAATGCATGAGGAAATTTTGAATTTTTGCACAGTGGTAGGTGCAATATCAGAGTGTGGCATGGTTTCCTGGTCAAAATAAAGTTATGCATCACGGGCAGCTAGCCCTATTCTCAAACACGCAATTAAAGCGGCACTTGCCCGTCTCGTCGTAATAAACGAAAAGGTGGTTAGCCAACCTACACATATTTTCATGGTAAAAACAACAGCCACAATGACGATGTGGATGGAGAGAGAGTGAAACACATGAACACACACACACAGGAGAGAGAGAGAATTACACGGTAGTTTAAATTACTTCACGATATGACGTCCACATGATGCCAGAGATAAATCTTCATGACGTCATTCTGACGTTAGAAATGGCGTAACTAGATCACGTTATCACATGACTTCATCACAAGATAAAAGATGGGCTTATCTCGAAGGCAGTGCATAACAAGAAGAGGTCCATAACCCTTGCATTACTTGCGATCTTTGAGTCCTCTGGCGTTCCATTGGATGACGGATGCAACCTTGACTTCTTTACGAATTGTTGAGGTGTGAGTAGCCATCTTCCTAGTTGAGAGATTCAAGCACGGGGCTTAGGGCATCCAGTAGTCCAAGTGCGCTCCGAGCAGATGGTGTCTTCATGTCGACTAATATCGCTCGGAAGGCTTCTATGATGGAACGCAGCATCGAGATCACTTGACGATCAGGTTTAGGCAAATCTTCCATGGTTGGAGACGGCTCTTGTGTGGCCACAACCTGCAGAGGTTCCTTGGCAGAAGAGCGTGTCGGGAGCGTGGGCCATTCCTCCAGAGAAGGAGGCTTCTCTGTTTCTTTCGTAGAAGTGGTGGGCCATTTCGCGGCGCTACTGGATGGAACCGCTAAAGAGTGGGAAGGAGCGTCTCGGGAATGTGCCTTCTTTGAAGACTTTCGATGATGCCGACGTCGACGCCGACGCCGGACTACTTCGGCTGCCTCCCTGAGTGTCGAGTTGTCTCGGGCCATTTGTCTGAGAACCGCGCGCTCCTTTTGGATTCGAGGACAGTCTTTCGACGAGGCAGCATGAGGACCGCTGCAGTTGGCACACTTCAGAGTAGTCGCCCGACAGGCGTCTTCAGCATCAAAAAATCGCGCCTTTCAGATTTTTGTCAGTTTGAGTTTACCAACGTGTTTCCAATCATTGTCATTTGTGAACCCAATTTGTCGAAACCAATAAGACTGTCGGGGTACGAAGTTGTCATGTCTTCAACAAACGGTGCGTGAAGCAAAATCATCATCTTTGTTCGTCGTGAACTGACGTATGTTGTGCAACCAATTGCACCTCACAATGACAATCAGTATGTCTGCATCACTTTGAAAAAGAACAAACTCATGTTTACTCTCATACGCGTTTATATATTGCCGTTGAATAATCTCAATTCCATGAGATTAGCGGATAATTTGAGAGTGTGTCCTGCACCATGGGTCCTCATCGGTGATTTCAATGCGCACAATCACGCATGAGGAAGTACGCGGACAAATGCAAGAGGATGCAGGTTAGCAAACATTGCCTACAACTATGGCCTTGCTCTCCTGAACGACGCCAGCCCCACTTTTCTTCAAGGGGGTGACATACGGCAGCTGTCTAACCTTGCCTCTGTCTCCAACTCCCTCGCGACATAGGTCAAGTGGTTTCCATATGTTGAGACATGACGAAGTGATCACATTCAAATCTACCTTAACATCAAAGGCTTGTCTAGTTTTGGTCCATGGACGACCATTCGGGCAGTCCAATGGACCAACTTCAAATCTGACATGGAAGATGCTTGCAGCGATAGTCTACGATCTGGGTAAGAGGAAACAATCAAGAGCACAATGCAAAAAGCTAGTCGAACGGTGAAGATATCTTCCACACGAAACGACTTTGATATAGAGTTGGAGCGACTCCGAGCACTGCGACGCCGGGCGGAGCGTCGGTATCGGCGTACAAAATCAATTCACGATCTTAGGGCAGCCAGGAGGATGAAAAGAAGATTCGGCGTTGCATGGATAGATTAGTGTCGGAACAATGGACAACGTTTTGCCAGTCACTAGACCCTCGCAAGCCACTCTCACACATTTCGAAAACGGTTCAAGGTCTGCGTCACCCAACGGAGCAGCGCTTTCCATTCAAAGCGCTCGCGCTATTTCAAAGGAGGCAAGACATCGATGTCGCAGAATATTTCCGTGCGCAGATCGCCAACAAAGCCACTCGTCCAGATTCTCCAGTGAGAGATGACGTCCCCCGTTCCCGTGACTACCACATGGACCTCCTTTTTACAATGGAAGAGCTCGAGGCGGCACTAGCACTCTGCAGGCGTTCAACTTCTCCGGGCCCAGATGGTATTCCGTACCGAGCCTTGTGCAACCTTGGGGAAGGTGCAACGAGAGAAATGTTCAGCCTCTACAACAGCTCGTGGCAGGGATGGCAATGTTTCTGAAGACTGGAAAGTAAGCTGCTTGTTACCCATCTTGAAGCAGGGCAAATCCCCACTCGAACTCACCTCATACCGCCTAATAGCACTGGCCAGCTGCAAAGGAAAGATAATGGAACAGATGATACTAGGCCGCCTTGAGTGGTATCTTGAATACTACAATATTTATCCGAGTTCAATGGCTTGTTTCCGACGTGACCGCTCTTCTATTGACAATATCGTTGATCTAGTTTCGTACGTTCAGCACGAAAGATCCCGTAAGCGACTATCTGCAGCTTTGTTTCTAGATGTGAAAGGCGCTTATGATAATGTACTACATGAAGCCATTTTGGGTGCTCTTGCGGTGGTTGGCCTTGGTGGTCGAGTCTTGTGGTGGATTTCGAGTTACCTGGCTGCAAGAACATTCTTTGTGTTAACAGAAGATGGCCCAACTACGCGACGCTATACTTCCAGGGGTGTTCCTCAAGGCGGAGTTCTTAGCCCGACGCTATTCAATCTTACACTAATTGGCCTTGCTGAATACTTGCCAAGCACCATTAATATCTCAATATACGCAGACGACATCTGTTTCTGAACATCGGCAGTCACAAGTCCTCAGATACGTTCCCGGCTTCAAAAAGCAGCAACTATGATTGCCAACTACTTCTTCAAACAAGGTCTCAGCATATCACCGGAAAAATGCGCGCTGGTGGCCTTCACTCGCAAAGCAATGACCCCTTATGTCATCTCAATCTGCGGGCGACCGATTTCTTACGCCAAAAGCCACCAGTTTCTGCTCATCATTATTTATAGGGACCTCTGTTGGAGTCTGCATGTGACCTATTTTGAAGAAGCGCCTGACCGCTATTTCCCAACTGTTCAAGTTCCTGGCAGGAAACACGTGGGGATGTCAGTAGACGCAATGATGGAGCTCTACAGGGCCCTGTTTCTCGGTTTCCTCAGATATAGCTTGCCCGTGCTTAGCAACACCTGCAAGACTAATGTTCATGTTCTGCAGTCAGTACAAGCCCAAGCGCTGAGAGTGTTACCATCAGCTTTAGAACTGACCACTCCACGGAGTCTACAGCAGCGGAACTAGCTGCTTTGCGCGCTGCACTTTGTGTGGTCAATCGGGAACCACCGCAACAATGGTCGATTTTCAGCGACTCAAGGGCTGCCCTACAATCTGTGCTCTCAGCACTGCGTCGCGGGCCATACGAACAGCTTGTTTTCGAAATTCGATGCCTTCTCCACTCATCACACGGAAAGGGCATCATGTGACGCTTCAATGGCTACCAAGTCACTGCGGCATCATAGGGAACGAACATGTCGATACTGCTGCGTGGGAAGCCGTTGAATGAACACGAGAAGAAGCCATACCACTTTCGCGGACCTATGCTGCCAGTAATCTTCGAAGACTTGCGCGTGAAATCACGTTTTCACTATGGTACCCACCAAGCATCGATACGTATCGTTAACACCACCTGTCCTCTTTGATGGCTATCCGCATGCCCACTGGACTCGACTGAAGAGAAGCCACCTCTTCTTCATCGCTTATGGCTAGGAATGGCTTTTACAAAATCTTATTCCTTTGTCATAGGAATTGACGACAACGCTCACTGCGATGCCTGTCATTGCGAAGAGACGCTACACCACATTCTGTGTGACTGTTCGTTGTATGAAATCCAGAGACAGTCACTGGCGTCCGCTTGTGCGCGCATCAACAACAGCCAAATGTCTGTGGACAATATTCTGTCAAGTGCCCGAGAGAAGACATTGCAACAGAAGGCGAAGAAAGCTCTGTTGAAATTCCTACGCGACACTGACTTGAACAAGCGACTCTAACAGCAATGTCGCACACCGCGAAAGATAAGACTGGACTATGACTGAGTGTGCGCGCGTGTTCTGTCGAATGTGCTGTTTTCTTCTTCCCTCTCTGCTTTCTTTCATCTCCCCCATCCCTCTCCCATGCGCAGGGTAGCAAACCGGCTGCAAATAGGCTGGTTAACCTCCCAGCTTTTCTTTTTCCTCAGTTTTCCTTCCAATCTTTGAGATAGTGCATGGCCACGCAAGCTGCAGAAAACTTTCGGAGGGTGCTGTAGGATAATAAGTGTATCGACAGAAAGGTTATAAAAGAATAACTTCAAATTCAAGTAGTCTTAGAACAATGCATGAAAAAATATCAGAGTTTTTCACACTAGTAGATGCAATGTCGGCTTGTGGCATCGTGTAATGGCAAAATGAGATTGGGCGTCACGGGAAGCTACCCGCCTCGTCTATGTAAACGAAAAGGTGCTTTACTATGCTCCACAACATTTCACGGTAAAAACAACAGCCGTAATAACGATGTCGATGGAGAGAGAGTGAAACACACAAGCCCACACACACACACAAGAGAGAAATAGGGAGAATGGGACGGTCATTTTATTGCTTCACAGTATGACGTCCACATGATGTCAGAGATATGTTTTCTTGACGTCATTGTGACGTTAGAACATGGCGCAACAAGAATATGTTATCACATCTTGCCGTCACATGATAAAGTGTGGCTGATCAAGGAGGCAATGCACAACAAAGAGAGTTCCATAAAGTTTGCATTACCTCCAATCTCTAAGGTAATGCAGAGCCACTCTAGCTGCAGAAAACTTTCAGAGCATGCTGTAGGATGATCACCGTATCAATGGAAAAGTGATGAAAGAACAATACCTTAAGTTTCAAGGTTTCCCAAAATAGTGCATGTGGGAATGTCGGAGTTTATCACAGTGGTAGACGCAATATCGGAGTCTGGCATAGTGTGATGAGAAAATGAGATTGTGCGTCTTGAAAGGCAGCTCAATCCAACAAACCCGCCGCCGGAGCGGCATGTTCTCTCCTCTTCCTTGTCAACGAAAAGGTGGTTTACAATAGTCCACTAAATTCCACGGTAAAAACAGCAGCATTATTGACGATGGTGATGGAGATTCAGAGAAACACACAAACACAAAAGAAGGAGGGCTGATCACAGAGGCAGTCATAATGGCCGTGCGGATGGAGAGAGATGAAACACACAAACACACACACAAACACAGGAGCGAGCGAGAGAGAAATTAACAGTATTGTGAATTCCGCAAGCCTGAACTATTGATCGAAACTTACCAGACGCTGTGGTTATTGGTCAGGCTGTTATGGGCCATAACAACCATCCGTGATAGTACCTCAGCATTGCCCTATCATTTCCTGTGGTAGGTATGCGTTCAAAATGATGCTGAACCTATTGAAAACTTTCTCAAAATGAAGGAGTAATTAAAGGCAGATTCTACACGCAAGTTTTGATTGACAAAACAAACAAAGATACAAACCAACAATAAAGCTTGGGTACCCGGTAATGATGTTTATGGTGCCAGAAGTTTGCGGGTTAAACAATAAAATCAAAATTTGGGAGTTCTTTGCGACAACACAAAATGATCACCAGGCCCCCATACTCTCTAAAAAAGAAAAAAAAATTGCCATGACCAGGAGTCGAACCTGGGTTATTGCGGCCACAACGCAAGGCACTAACCGCTATGCTACCACGGCTATGTTGCAGCACGAGGCATACGACTGTTGTTGCTCTGGCAATAAGAACGGTGCAGCGCCTTCATCATTGCCTTTCATCATCATCGTCGTCATTTTTGAACCATCGTGTTACAGGGTCTAAAATATAGCATCTAGTGTGCTGAGTGCACGCATTCCGTACGAGAGTGGGTGGACGCGATTGTGATGACTGCACTCAGATGCCACAAGCGGCGCTACGTGTCGAGAGGGTGCACGAACAAGCGAAATTCCTCTCATCCTGTTGCTGCCGTGCCTTGTCACGTTTGAAACCAGTGTGTGACAGCTGCCTTCTGAATTACTGTGAATTCGACGGCGCCATGTGTACACTGCAACACACTGAGATTTTAAAAGCTACGCAGCAATGAAAAGAAGGAACGTGTATTGGGCCGCAGTGTCAAAGAAGTTATCGGTCGCACAAGGAAAAGGTGTCTTGTTCCCCGCACTAACGGATCCAGCATGTTTTCCTGAATGGAAAATTAGGATCAAGAGGGCAGACAGAAGGCTGAATCCGGAGGCTGTCGTGTGAGAAAAACATTCTTAGAGTCACTCCACCGAACTATCATTTCGGATTAGGGTGAACGGTGTCGGGAATGAAATCGCCATCTAGGCAAAATTTCAAATATGATTATTTATCTGAAAAACCGAAAATACCCTTTCTAATTTAATTCACACAGATTTTCTCCCATGTCAACGTCGCACTCCCTTTCCAACAACGTTTTGAGTATCATATGCGGCGAGTGTCAGATTATTCATTGGCATGTTAATATTGGTTTTCACTCGAATCTTAATGGAATGCAGGCTAAGAGGTGAAGGTTTTTAGGGTCTTCTGTGATAATTTTTGCTCTCAAAACAAAGCACATTTTGAAAAATACCTGGTGGTATATTGCCAATGGTTTTAAAAATAATTTTTTGCATAAAGCAACCACTTTGAGCATTTATCTATCTATCTAACACACACACACACACACACACACACATATATATATATATATATATATATATATATATATATATATATATATATATATATATATATATATATCCGTTCATGCGTCTGTCTGTCCAACTGTTTATCCATTCATCAACCTCTCCCTATCCATCCGTCCGTCCATCCGTGCGTCCTTCCGTCCGTCTGTTTGTCCATGCGTCCATCCCTCCGTCCGTCTCTCCTTGCATCCGTCCATGCGTCCGTCCATTCGTTCGTCCATGCGTCCATCCATCCATCCATCCGTTCATCCATCTGTCTGTCAATCCGTCCGTCCATATGTCCATCCGTTCATCCGTCTGTCCATCCGTGCGTCCATCTGTCCATCCGTTCATCTGCCTGTCCGTGTACACTGTCCATCCGTCAGTGCGTCCTTTCGTCCATCTGTCCGTGCGTCCATCCGTCCGTCTGTCTGTCCATGCATCCGTCCGTGCGTTTGTCCATCCATCCGTCCGTTCATCTGTCTGTCTGTCGATCCGTCCGTCCATCTGTCCATCCGTTCATCCGTCTGTCTGTCCATGCATCCGTCCATCTGTCCATTCGTTCCTCTGTCTGTCGTGTGCACCCGTCCGTCCCTCCGTGTGTCCATACCTCTGTCTGTCCATCCGTTCATCCGTCTGTCTGTCCATCCATTCATCCGTCTGTCTGTCCATCAGTCTGTCTCTGTCCATCCGTTCATCAGTCTCTCCGTATCCATCCGTCCATCCTTCCGTGCGTCCTTCTGTCCGTCTGTCTGTCCGTGCGTCCATCCGTCCGTCCGTCTGTCCGTGCATCAGTCAGTGCGTCCGTCCATCCGTTCGTCCGTGCGTCCGTCCATCCATCCGTCTGTGCGTCTGTATGCCTGTCCGTTCGTCCAGTCCGTAAGTCCATATTTCTGTCTGTCTGTCTGCCTATCTATCTATCCATCTATCTATCTCTTTATCTATCGTATCGCCTACGTCTGGGTGCCCGGACGATCGCCTCCTTAACTTAGCGCCTTCGAAATACTTTGCAAGAACAGGCAAATGCTCGTGAAACGCCAATGCTGGTTCCAGTGTTGACTATCCAATTTCTTGCATATAAATAGTGCCACATCCTAATGTCTCACTTATTAAAAATTACAACAGAGTCATGTTGCATAGCATTTATTTCCAAGTTACGTGGGATCTGCGTATTTTTTTATTGTGGGCAGTAGTGGATGGCAAAATGTATGCCACGAAATGATCTTCATTTGGTATTGCAAAGCGCCAGTACTGTGAAAGCATTCGAGTAGTTCCTATACAATAGAGCAATATGTAAAAAAAACACCCTGAAAATGCAGAAAAATAACAGTTGGCCTCGCGTGGCATGGCCTCCTGCAGGCTTTGCAGCACTTGTAGAGAGCAAGGATTGAACGCAAATGCACCCACTCGCACAGCAGCGCACCATGAGGGTGCTGCCGGCAGTCATCAGCTGCAGGGCCATCTCCTAGCCCGCGCTCAGCATACTAGGCAGTATATTTGTAAACACTGTAATCGTGTCACCAATCTCACGCTGCTTGAGCTGAAAAAAAACGAGGCCCGAATTCCCAGACGGAGTTCTGCGCCAATGCATGAGGGAATCTCGATTTTTTGCACAGTGTTAGGCGCAATATTAGAGTGCGGCATGGTTTCCTGGTCAAAAGAAAGTTGTGCGTCACGGGCAGCTAGCCTTATTCATCAAACACGCAAAGATAGCGGCACGTGCCCTCCTCTTCCTCATAAATGACAAGGTGGTTTACCATTCTGCACAATTTTTTATGGTAAAAACAGCAGCCATATTGACGATGTGGATGGAGAGAGAGTGAAACACGTGAACACACACACACACACACAGGAGAGAAAGAGAATTAACAGTAATATGAATTACTTCATGATATGACGTCCACATGATGCCAGAGATAAATTTTCATGACGTCATTCTGACGTTAGAAATGGCGTAACTAGATCACGTTATCACAAGGCTTCATCACAAGATAAAAGGTGGGCTGATCTCTAAGGCAGTGCATAACAAGGAGAGGTTCAGAACCCTTGCATTACCTCCGACCTTTGAGATAGTGCATTGCCGCGCAAGCTGCAGAAAATTTTCGGACGGTGCAGTAGGATGCTCAGTGTATCGACAGAAAGGTTATAAAGGAATAACTTCAAATTCAAGTAGTCTTAGAACAATGCATGTAAGAATATGGGAGAGAGAGAGAAAACTTTATTAAAATAAAGTCAGTCACTTGTTCAGGCATGGCCTGTCGCCCCTAGCTGTCGGCTGGAATTCCTTAAAACGCGGCAGCAGCAAGGGCTTGACTGATGATGTCGCGCTGGACATTGAGATCTGGGCTGCAGAGCAGGGCCTCCCAGGATTCTACAGTGTGAGAACCATCGTTACGACTTCGACATGTCCACACCACGTGGACCAAATTGGCTACCTCATCACAAAATTTTCACTGGGACTGGAAAACTGCTGGGTGCCACTTGCTGTAAGTGCGGAGTTTTGAAAAACCCCCGTCTGTAACTTTCGCCACAAAACCTCGTTTTTCTTACTAAGTGAGTTGTCCGCTCTCGGGTATACTTGCCGATTCAGCCTGTAGTGTGCGACGATTTCATGGTATGTGCGCATATACTCGCTTTTTTGTTCGGTAACTTGGGAGGATCCAGGGGTCGACCGGTAGGTTAGATCTCGGGCGACCGAATGAGCCTCCTCGTTCCCTCTAAGTCCTTGGTGAGCTGGAGCCCAGACAAGCAGAACTTGCTCTTTGGGTACTCCTACCATGTTTAATATACGGACGGCAGTCTCCATCACCCTTCCCGATTCATTAATTTCTCAAAGCGTTTTCGAGTCGCTGATGACCACCCTGACCCCCTTTTGGCTGACGGCCAAAGTTATGGCCACTTCCTTGGCCTCTACAGTCTCGACACCAAGGAATGTGCAGCACGCAATCAGGCCACCATCTTCCCTGACCGCCACTGCCGTGTGTGCCGCTTTGCTTTCATATTCCGCAGCGTCTGTATACGCGACGTCCTGTCGACCGGTGTACCTGGATTGTAATGCCTCTGCCCTGGCTTTACGCCTGCCTTCGTGAAAGGTAGGGTTCATATTTCTGGGTAGCACAGGTATCTTTATTCTGTCCCTGATCTGTATCGATATGTCTTTTGAACGCGCTTGCTCATGCGTGGGCTCATAGCCCAATCTCTTTAATATTGCTCTCCCCGTTTTAGATCCGAGTAGTCTTTGATGTTGTGCAGTCACAGTAGCCTCAATTAGCTCATCGAGTGTGTTAGATACCCCCAACTTCATAAGTCTGTCAGTTGACGTGTTTGGGGGAAGTCTGAGCGTGACTTTCACACTTTTACTGATAATGGTGTCGAGTTGGCCCTGCTCCGCTTCGTTTAATTTTAAATAAGGTGCCACGTACACTATCCTACTTATTATGAAGGTCTGCACTAATCTAAGAAGGTTCGCGTCCTTCATCCCAGCATGCCTGTTTGCTATTCGTCTGATGAGACGACATGTCTGATTAGAACTGGCTTCCAACCTAGCAAGAGTTTCAGAATTCTAACGGTTCGCCTGAATTCTTAGTCCAAGGACACGGATACTGTCAACCGCGGGAATCTCTGCATCGTTAACATACAAGTGGATGTCCACTCCAGGCCTGTTGTGGAGCCGCCGTTTTCCGGCGGGCATGAGGAAGAGTGCTTCCGACTTTTCGGCCGAGCATTTAAGTCCTTTGGGCTCCAGGTACTCCACGATTCTACCAATGGAGATTTGCAGAGAGCCTTCAATTTGGCCGTCACTGCCTTTGTTCATCCATAATGTTATGTCATCTGCGTAAATGGTGTGATTTAAATTCTCAATATCCTTTAACTGTTCAGGCAGTTTCCACATCACAATGTTGAAAAGGGTGGGTGATAACACCGAGGCCAGGGGTCCCCTTGTTGCCTAATTTAATGTCCTGGATGGATTCTTCCCCGATTTTTAAAGTGGCTCTACTGTTCGAAAGGAAGGCCTTGACGTAGTCATAAACCCGCTTTCCGACGTTCAGGGAGCTCAGATTCTGCAAGATCGATACGTGCCTCACGTTGACAAATGCTTTTGCCACATCTAACCCCACGATAACTTCTGTGTCTCGCGTTGCCTTGTCTATAATTTGGTCCTTGAGCTGTAGCATCACGTCGCACGCTGATAGTCGGGGTCGAAAACCGATCATGGTCTCCAGATACATACCATTGTCTTCCATATACCTATTGAGCTGCGTCTGAACGACATGCTCCATGAGCTTACCTACGCAAGACGTTAACGATATCGGCCTAAGATTCTCGAAACGGAGTTTTTTACCTGGTTTAGGAATTAAAATTACATTTGCGAGTTTCCACTCCTGCGGTATCGTCCCCTTTTCCCAACATTCCTGCATGTACGTTGCTAGGTTTGCGGTGGACCTGTCGTCTAAATTACGGAGCATTTTGTTGGTCACTCTGTCCGGCGCTGCCACTGATCTAGTCCTTAGCCGAACGATCTCCGCTCGCACCTCAGCCAGGGAGATAGGGGCGTCTAAGGCTGCGTTTTCCCGTCCTCCATAATCTGGGAGAGGTTCAGATCAGGCAGGATTCATGTATCTGCTCCAAACTTCTTCTAAGAGTTCCTTCTTAGTGCCTAAAATTGGTGCGCCATCCGTTCCAATTGCTGTTTAGACGCTGTCTTCGTGCTCTCCGGATCTAAAAGGTGACAAAGAAGTCGCCACGTCCCGGACGTACTTATATTCCTATCCATTTCCTGACAGACGTTCCCCCACCTTTGCTTCGTGAGCGTGATGGTGTGCTCTTCAAGTTGCCTGTTTAAACCGCTATTTGTTTCCTGATACTCCGATCCCATCTCCTCTGTTGAAAGTTTTCTTTTTCTTCCAATGATTTACTAATCTTGTGTCTACCACTTCGTTGTCGTCCTGGGTTTCCACCACTTCAGTGGCTTTCTTAACAGTAAGTAACACCCTATCGCACCACTCGGCAGTGTAGGAAATGGGAGTCGGGTCGCCCCTGAGGTCCATGAAAGAGTCCCAATTTACAGCTTCTACCCTTCGTTTCCGAGGTGTTGCCGGGCCTCCCTCTACCACTATTTCTATGATCATGTGATCACTGCCTAGGTGTTCGTTTGTGTTACACAACGTGGCACTAGTGCCGCTCCCCGTCAGAGTAAGGTCGGGTGTGGTGTCAACCGCGACACTATTTTCCTTCCTTGTTGGCTGCAACGGGTCGGTTATTAGATCCAGGTTATGAGTTTGCATGTAATCCCACAATTTCCTGGCCTAAATGAAGCCTGCTTATATCCCCATGCCGTGTGGTGAGCGTAAAATCACCGACGATCAGCAATGGGTTGTTCCTACTCTTACGTCGCGTAGAAGCGAAGAGATCCCCAAGGTCGCTTCGCCTTTGTCTGGGAGAGCTGTACATATTTATTACGAACAAGCTAGCGTTTTTCTTTTTTTGGGGTATTAGTTCTATGAGAACATGGTCGATGTGTGCATTACCAAAGTCATACTGCACCGCCGTAACTTTTCGCCTGACCAGGGTGGCCACCTGCGTACTCGTGCCTTCGCTTACATAGGATTTTAAACCAAGCAATGTCGCCTTTCTCCCACATTCCTGTAAAGCTATAACATCCGTTCGATCCCCTTTCCTCAGGAATTCCTGCAGAACCACACGCTTGCGCGTGAAGCCTCTGCAGTTCCATTGCCAAACGGTGTTCTTACTGAATCTGTGAGCCATGATTGCCACTAAGGTGATTCATTGGCCTGCCTAATACTTCTCGGGCAAGCTGTTCATACGCCCGATCCCTCTTCGCGAATTCTGTTTTAAGTTCCTCGGTAAGCTTATTATCCCGCTGATGCAACTGTTGTGTCAGATTTTGAAACATCACGAACATTCGTTTCTCGAAGGCCTTACGCTATTCATCGTCCTGGGTAGATTTGGCTTCAATGTTTGCCTCCAGTTGCGCTATTTTCATGTCTATCACTGTCTCTACGTTCTAATCTATTACGGGCTTTTCCGCTCCTTTTGCCCTTTTTTTCGGTGGAGGCGGAGTAGTGCTCTGCTCCTCCGGCCTTGTATATTTTGATTTTGTGGCATTCGTGGTAGGGAAACCGGTGTTGTGTTAGACGACTTAATAGCTATTTGAAGCTCCTCTATTTTCCAACTCATTATTGCTAGCTGCTCTTTCAGCATGCGATTCTCTTCCTTAATGGTTAACATTTTTTGATCACGTTTATCCTGGGAGGCCCTATCTCCCCAACCCACCTTGTGGTTCGGTGACGTGGGCCTCCCACTGTTGAGGAAAGCACTGCCGGAAGTCCCCTCGTTTACTGAACCAGTCATTGGTGGCAGCTCTCCTTCTTGTCTTTCCGGTAGTCTTTGGAAGGAACCTACTCTTCCTCGACCCTCTCCGATGCTTCGACTGACTCCTGGACCGTTCTCTGACCTCTTTCATTCTGCACGTTTGTGGATCGGCGCCTTTCGCCTTCCGCTCTTCTCCTTCCATTCGCCGCCAGGCCTCCCATTGTCTCTTCTTTATTTTATAAGGGGTCCTGAATGCTTCCTTGCATTTCCGATCTGCTGTCAGATGACCTTTGCCACACAGCTTACACTTTGGCTCACATGCATGGTCCTCGGGTGGAGCTATCGTTCCGCATCTCCGGCAGCGAACATGGTCGCTGATACACACGTCCGATCTGTGTCCTAGCTGGCCGCATCGGTAGCACACCTCGTATCGTTTCTTATAAAGCACGCACTTCAGCGGTACGCCGTAACAGTACATCCACCTGGGCACTGTCTCATTTTTAAAGATGATGACCGCTGAACTTGAGTTCCCCAGCTTCCTAACACCAAGTATCGGCGGGTTCCTTGAGTTGCCGAAAGCCTCTGTCAGTTCCTCTACTGACAAGCTCGGGTCGATGCCGCGCACCATACCCCGCCCGCTATCCTCGTGCGGCGCGAGGTACGCCGTGACGTCGTAGTTCTAGCTTCAATCTTGATAGACTTAATCCTGGTCACCTTCCAGACAGTGTCTGTGCCTGGAGTGCTGAAAATCAGGGTCCTTTGCTTGTCGTTAACAATGAGCACTCCCTTTGCTTGTCCCTTAATCCACGGAATTTGCGCTGCCATGCGCACCGCCTCACTGAGCCTGGTGTTCGGAACTTTTGTGAGTGCCAGCCCGCACTTCGGACGAATGATTATCTTGTAGTCGTTCGCCGGCAACCGCGTTAGGTACGACGCAATCAAGTGCTCCGCGATCTTGTGCCCCAGCTTTTTGTATGCTGCGTTCGCAGCCGCCGTTTTCTTCCTGTCTTCGCCGGGCTCGGCTCCACATTCTGCCCGGGCGTTCCCATCTTGGCGTCCCTGTCTGTCACCTCTAGCGGAGTCACGCAGCTCTTTAACATGTTTTCCAACTTTCGTGATCCAGTCAGTGGTTCTAAAATCTTCAGGGTTAATTTAGGTACCCTCCACGGTCCCCTCCATTGCCGTCGCGTCTCCACAATGGGGCTCTGAAGCGAACGCCGGGGGCATCGGCCTACCGCCGAGCCGCCGCGTTGGTTCACAGCTAGCGTTAAACTTTGCTGGGCGGAGACGCAGCCGACACCAAAATGGCCATAAAATGTCGCAAAACGTACTCACAGTCCTGAAGTCATGGTCTAAATGATCCCTAGAACTTCAGGCAGACGATTATAGGAGTTGTTTGCTGTAACTGCACTATTTCCACCAGTCCAAACAACTTTCCGCGGAGCTGATGCGAGGCACATCCGAACTCCCTGGCCCCCTGGTGGCCATCTCCTCAGGAATATCGGAGTTTTTTTACACTAGTAGACGCAATTTCGGAGTGTGGCATCGTGTAATGGCAAAATGACAAGAGACGTCACGGGAAGCTACCCGCCTAGTCTATGTAAACGAAAAGGTGCTTTACTATGCTCCACAAAATTTCACGGTAAAAACAACAGCCATAATGACGATGTAATGGAGAGAGAGTGAAACACACGAACCCACACACACACACAGGAGAGAGAAAGGAAGAATGGGACGGTCATTTTATTGCTTCACCATATGACGTCCACATGATGTCAGAGATAAATTTTCTTGACGTCATTGTGACGTTAGAACATGGCGCAACAAGATTATGTTATCACATGTTGCCGTCACATGATAAAAGGTGGGCTGATCACGGAGGGAATGCAACAAAAAGAGAGCTCCATAAAGTTTGCATTACCTCCGATCTCTGAGATATTGCAGTGCCACTCTAGCTGCAGAAAACTTTCAGAGCAAGCTGTAGAATGATCACGGTTTCAACGGAAAAGTGATGAAGGAACAACAATTTCAATTTCAAGGTTTCCCAAAATAATGTATGTGTGAATGTCAGAGTTTTTTCGCAGTGGTAGACGCAATATCGCAGTGGGGCATCGTGTGTTGGGAAAATGAGATTGTGCGTCCTGAAAAGTAGCTCTATCTAACAAACCCGCCATCGGAGTGGCATGTTCCCTCCCAGTCCTTATCAAAGAAATGGTAGTTTACAATAGTCCACTAAATTTCACGGTAAAACCGCAGCATTATTGACGATGGTGATTGAGATTCAGAGAGAGAACCACACAAACACATAACAAGGTGGGCTGATCACAGAGGCTGCCATAATGGCCGTGCAGATGAAGAGAGATGAAACACACAAACACACACACAAAGACAGGGGCGAGAGAGAGAGAAATTAACAGTATTGTGAATTCCGCAAGCCTGATTTATTGATCGAAACACCCAGACGCTTTGGTTATTGATCAGGCTGTTATGGGCCATACAAACCATCTGTGATAGAACCTCAGCATTGCCCTATCATTTCCTGTAGTAGGTATGCGTTCAAAATGATGCTGAACCTATTCAAAAGTTTCTCAAAATGAAGTATTTTTCAAAGGCAGATTCTACACGCAAGTTTTGATTGACAAAACAAACAAAGAAACAAACCAACAATAAAGCTTGGGTACACGTTAATGATGTTTATGGTGCCAGAAGTTTGCGGGTGAAACTATAAAATCAAGATTTTGGAGTTCTTTGCGACAATAAAAAATGATCACCAGGCCCCCATACTCTCTAAAAAAAGAAAAAAAATTGCCGTGACCAGGAGTTGAACCTGGGTTATTGCGGCCACAACGCAAGGTACTAACCGCTGAACGACCACGGCTATCCCGCATTTTTTTTCTTTATTTCCGGTTCAACATCACAAACGGGTTGCTAAGATAAATATATTACAATTCACAACGAACAATACAATAAACTTAAAAATAACTAAGCTCGTCAAGCATTACTATAACACATCACGTCCTAGAATTCCTTCATTGTCAGTAGGGCTTCTGCCCTTTCTACCCATGAAGGTACACATTTGTCTGTTCTTACTACCTCGAGTAATCTTGAGATGCTTTCTTTGAAATACTCTCTTGCTGGTCTTCTGTCTGGGTCACAATGAAATCCAGCCATTCTAGAGCGCCATATACTGTGCAAGGCAGTCATCAGGATAAAATCGAAAGGTAGTCCGTCCTCATTCTTTATTGCCAAATACCTGATCCCATGAGGGTCTAACGGGAACTCTTTTTTGATTGTCCTTTGTAATACGTCCCAAAAATAAACTCCTTCCCAACAGTGCAGAAAAACATGGTCAATAGTTTCCGGTTTCTTACAGATTAGACAGTGAGATCCCCAAGGCATATAAAACCCCCGCTCCTCTAGGAAGGTTCTTACAGGAAGTGTTCCAGTGTGTAACTTGAAAAAGAACGTTTTCGCACTTGGAGCTGCTGGCATTTTTTTAACTCGTTTAAGTACATTCTGACCGTGCTGTATATAGCGCCCTGTACAGTGGGATGGGGAGCATCGTGTCACATAAATCTTTGTACAGTTTTTTCTTTCCAACAGACCACAGGTAGTCAGTTGAAAACCGAACACACAAAAACCGCACGCTGGCCACAACTTCCTTCATATATCCTTGCACAGCCCCTGTGGTAGCATGAGTGCTCACAAGAAACTCGGGCAACAGTCTACTTAGTTTTGTTTGACACACTGTTAATAGGAAAGGATCTCTTGCCTCGCGAAAAAAGAAAAACCTATTTACTAACTGCTTGATAAACAGATGTCCTAGCCCAAGGCCTCCACACTTCACCCGTCTGAACGAATTCGTGCGACTGCACCTTTCCCAGTTAGAGCCCAACACAAATACTGCAAACACCCGATGTAATTTTTGCACATTGACCCGGGAACAGTACAGCACTTGCATCACATACCACAGCTTAGACACAAAAAACCAGTTGCATGCAGTAGCCCTAGCAAACATGGACAGATAGGTTGCATTCCACCTATTCGCTTTCTTTTTAATTTCTTTCGTTTGCTGTGTCCAATATTCATCAGTACTTTTGTATGACTCGAGCGGTACTCCGAGATATTTAACTGGCGTTCTTGTCCATTTAATGGCTGCAAAAAATTCTGGTGTTGAAGGCCAATATCCATGCCAGAAGCCGAGGCATTTACCCCAGTTTATATGGCTTCCTGTAACTTCGGCGAAAGATTTAGAAACTCTGATTGATTCTTCAATACCGTCATAGGAAGTGCTACAAATAGCAACATCATCAGCGTATGTGAGTAATTTGACCTCTGATGATTGTACTCTAAATCCATTAATGATGTGATTCTGCAATATCGACTGACATAAAGTTTCAATATAGATGCAAAACAAAAAAGGACTAACAGGGCAACCTTGACGCACTGAGCGCTCGATTCTTATGGGGGGGCCCAATGTCTTGTTGATAATTAGTCTCGTACTACCGTTCCGATATGCCATGGCTACTCCGTCAATAATTATCTTACCAACATTAATGTGCTTCAATATTGCAAACAAAAGAGCGTGGGAAACGCAATCAAACGCTTTCTCCAGATCCAGCTGGAGTATGGCCACACGAGCATGACAGGTGTCAACATATTCGAGCACAGATCGCATTTTATGAACGTTTGTAACTATGGACCGACCTTTTATTCCACACGTTTGGTGTGGACCGACGATATCTTTTATTACTGACTGAAGTCTGGCCGCCAAAATTTTCATTATTATTTTGTAGTCTACGTTTGTCAGTGCGATTGGCTTGTACGCTGTGACGTGCCTGAGCTTTTCAACCTCGTCTGTTTTCGGAATCAGAACGGTACGCGATTCACCAAAAGATGGTGGTAATTTTTTTTCCTCATATGCCACATTAAAAACGCCCGCGAGTATTGAAGACAATTCGCTTTTAAAACATTTGTACCACTTGGCACAAAGACCATCTGGTCCTGGAGATTTCCCAGAATTTAACTTATCAATCGCCCGTTCAACTAGCAGATGCAGATATAGATAATTCCAAAGCGTTTTTCACTTCCTCACTCACTTGCGGCATGCGTCTTAAATATTCGTCTTTAAATCTTTCTAGGTTTGCCTGTCTACACGCAAAAAGGTTTTCAAAATGACTTGAAACTACGGATAAAATGCTGTCCGTATCAGTTACTACGTGACCATCTTTCTCTATTTTTTCGATATGGTTCCGTCGACCGTTCGTTTTCTGCACCCCTAACGCTCTTTTGGTTGGTGTCTCTCCAGCCGCTAAAGCCTCAGCTTTAGCACGGACGAGTGCACCGCGGTAGCGTTCCTCGTCATGCAGTGCAAGTTTCTGCTTAATATTGCGTATGTCGATTTTATACTCTCCCGGTTGTTTGCACTCCAAGTCTTGTCTTGTCTTGTCTCCTAGGAGATTTTGGCCAAGTCTATTAGTCTTTCCAAAGTCTTTCGGAGTTCTTTTTCTTTCTTTTTCCTTTCATAAATCAATGCGCAAGAACGATCAATAGCTTTTATTTTTATTCGCTGCTTGAACTCTTCCCATTGTTCTGCAAGTTTAGCTCCATCATCCCTTTTTATTTCCTTGATGCAGTTCATAACCTGATCTAAGAAATATTCGTCAGTGATCAAAGCGGAATTCATCTTCCACAGCTCCCATGAGAAAGTTCCACCTTGTGTTTTCTCTCCCATATCACATTTAACTAAACAATGATCGCTAAAGTGTATTGGGTAAACAGCATATGTCTTCCAGTAGGCTATTAATTCAAGCGACACGTAAATGCGATCAAGGCGCGCATGGCTGTTCCCCTGAAAATGTGTGAAACGCACCTCCCGCGTTCCCTCCATACAGCTGCCCACGTCTTCTAACTCGTATTGAGTAACTACGTCCGCTAGCGTCCTACTACTTTTATCGTAATTGGCGCGTCCATTTGCTCGATCTCGCCCATTGAGGACGCAGTTAAAATCACCAAGCAATACAGATTTCCTTTCCAAAGTGAAGTGCTGCTTTAGGCTTGAAAAAAAAAGTGATCGCTCCTCACAAATGGTTGGAGCATAAATACACACTATACGCCACTGACATTCATTTATTACAAAATCACAGGAAACCAATCTACCAGATGGGCAAGCGAAGGTATCTTGCACTACCAGACCCGGTAACTTCTTAATGAACAAAACGCAGCATGCAGACGTGCCTATTGCTTGACTTACAATAGCGTGGTAACGCGCCGTAAACCTCAGCACCATGCCCCGGGTCTCCTCCTCACCGTCTACTTTTGTTTCTTGTACAGCTAGTACATCCAAATCATGATCCACAAGTAGCCTGTAGACTTGGCTCTGTTTCCGCTTGGCGGCGAGACCTCGAACATTTAACGTTGCCACTCTAAGTTTCGGTGCAACAGCCACGTCTACACAGTGAAGTTAGCCCGGAGCATGGTGCTTACCTTCGGCGTCTAGCATAGAGCTAGACATCTTCGGAGCCTCCAGGTGGACCCGTGCCACTGGAGTACAAAGGTGGCCAGTGTTTGTCCGATATCAGGTTGGGACGCAGCCTCGTGCTGCTGCGTCTGAACGAAGTCACCTTCGGAGGTGGCCCCTCTTCTTGCTTTTCGCTGGACGCCTCACGCCGTCCTGCAGACTGCTCGCGGGGTCTTTTGCTTGGCGCCCCACCACTGATGCTCTCGCACGACACTGGAAGTTCGGTTAATTCCACCGGCTCAGGCTCCTTCGATGTGGTGCTTGTGAAGCCTTCTTCGGTTTGGCCGGCTGGCTCTTGAGTAACCACCTCCCCAGATGCTATGTCTGCTTTGGCTGTTGGTTCATCACCACCAGTCGGTGTAACTGTACCTGTTGAAGCTTCAGGGTTCACCGCGTCGCCTGCACCTTTCGCCGCGTCTTCAGCCTCGGTCACGTCCATCACCAACTCTGCTGTGTCGTCACCTTCGGCTGATCCGATAGCCGATGCGTACGTGCGCATGCACGCATCTTCGCTGTGGCCGAACCGCCGACAACGCGAGCATCGGGGTACCTTACACTCTCTTCTAACATGGCCGGTACCTTGGCAGCGCAGACACTGCATTGGCCGACCAGGTGCAACCACAAGTGCCAGTTCACCAGCCACCCTGATTTGATGGGGGAGATCTTCAACCTTCACGTCACTCTTGAGCTTAAGAAGCACAGTCCATGTGGTTGAACCCTTGTCGCTGACACCTTGAACACGCCAATGCTCCCTTGTGACTTGTACGACCTTCCCAAAAGCCGCCAACGCCGTTCGCACGTCTTCATCGTTGACGTCGTACAGCAGCCAATGAAGACGCAGCCGCACCTGCTGATCCTGGGGGTCTACGATGATGCAGCGTCGGCCCTTGACTTTCAGCTGTTTCACATCCAGCAAGCGTTTCGTAGCGTCCGCGTTGTTCATGGTGACTGCCCAGACATGATTAATCTGGTAGGCCCCCAGTGCCAACACCTCCGGCAACAGTCCTGTAGGTCCGAGCGCGTCTCGGAAATCTTCGACTCGATACGGTCTGCCGCGCACATCACCGTGTAAAAACACGGTGTTTTGCGCGACGCGTCCCTTGGGCAGTGGTGGCAAAATGATCTCATATCCTGCGTCTTGGTCTTCGGTCATCCTGTTACCGCGGCTAGTATGTGCCGCAAACGCCGCTCCTACAGAGCACATGATTCCTGCGTCCGACGCGCGTGAGTGCCGACGAAAGAATGACCACGGCTATCCCGCAGGACGAGGCATACGGCTGTTGTTGCTCTGGCAATAAGAACGGTGCAGTGCCATCATCTTTGCCTTTCATTATCATCATCATCATCATTATGGAACCATCGTGTTACAGTGTCTAGAAATATACCACCTAGTGTGATGAGCGCGCGCATTCGGTACGAAAGTGTGTGGCCGCGCATGTGATGACTGCACTCAGATGCCACAAGCGGCGCTGCGTGTCAAAAGGGTGCACGAACGAGCGAAATTCAACTCATCCTGTTGCTGCCGTGCCTTGCCACGTTTAAAACCAGTGTGTGACAGCTGTCTTCTGATTTACTGTGAAGGTCGACGGCACGATATGTACACTGCAACACCCTGAGATTTTAAAAGCTACGCGGCAATGAAAAGAAGGAACGTGTATCGGGCCGCTCTGTCAGAGAAGTTATCGGGCGAACAGGGAAAAGGTGTCTTGTTCCCGGCACTAACAGAGCCAGCATGTTTTCCTGAATGAAATAGTAGGATCAAGATGGCAGACAGAAGGCTGAATCCGAAGGCTGTCGTGTGAGAAAATCATTCTTAGAGTGACTCCAAAGAAATATCTTTTCGGATTAGGGTGAACGGTGTCGAGAATGAAATCGCCATCTAGGCAAAATTTCAAATATAATTATTTATCTAAAAAATTGAAAATACCCTTTCTAATTTTATTCACACAGATTTTCTCCCATGTCAACGTCGCACTCCCTTTCCAACAACGTTTTGAGTAGCATATGCGGCGAGTGTCAGATTATTCATTAGCAAGGTATTATTGGTTTTCACTCGAATACTAATGAAATGCAGGCTAAGAGGTAAAGGTTTTAGGGTCTTTTGTGATAGTTTTTGCTTTCAAAACAAAGCACATTTCAAAAAATAACCGGTGGTATATTGCAAATGGTTTTTCAAAATATTTTTTTGCGTAAAGCAACCACTTTGAGCATCTATCTATCTATCTATCTATATATCTATCTATCTATATCTATCTATCTTTCTACACACACACACACACACACACACACACACACATATATATATATATATATATATGTCCATCCGTTCATCCGTCTGACTGTCGATCCGTCCGTCCGTCCATCTGTCGATCTGTCCTTCCATCTGTCCAACCTTTCATCTGTCTGTCCGTGTACATCCCTCCGTCCGTCCGTGCGTCCATCTGTCTGTCTGTCCATCCGTTCATCTGTCTGTCTGTCCATGCATCCGTCCATCTGTCCATCCATTCATCCATCTCTCCTTTTCCATCCATCCGTTCATCCGTGCGTCCATCCGTTGGTCCGTCTGTCCGTGCGTCCATCCGTGCGTTCGTCAGTCCATCCATCCATCCGCTCATCTGTCTGTCTGTCGATCCATCCGTCCATCTGTCCATCCAATAATTCGTCTGTGTGTCCATCCGCCCGTCCATCTATCCTTCCGTTTATCCGTCACTCCGTATACATCCGTCCGTCCATCCGTCTGTCTGTCCGTGCGTCCATCCGTCTGTCCGTGCGTTCGTCCATTCGTTCGTCCATGCGTCCGTCCATCCAACCATTCGTTCTTCCGTCTGTCTGTCGATTCATCCGTCCATCTGTCCATCTGTTCATCCGTCTGTCGATCTGTCCATCCGTTCATCTGTCTGTCCGTGTACATCCATCCGTCCGTCCGTAAGTCCATTCATCTGTCTGTCCATCCGTTCACCTGTCTGCCTGTCCATCCGTCCGTCCATCTCTCCATCCGTCCATCTCTCCATCCATTCATCCGTCTCTCCATATACATCCGTCCGTCCGTCAGTGTGTCCTTCCATCCGTCTGTCTGTCCGTGCGTCCATATGTCCGTGCGTCCGTCCATTCGTTCGTCCATGCGTCCGTCCATCCAACCATACGTTCATCCGTCTGTCTGTCAATCCGTCCGTCCATCTGTCCAACCGTTCATCCGTCTGTCCATCCGTCCACCCATCTGTCCATCTGACTGTCCGTGTACATCCGTCCGTCCGTCTGTGCGTCCATCCGTCTGTCTGTTCATCCATTCATCAGTCTCTCCGTACCCATCCGTCCATCCGTCTGTGCGTCCTTCCGTCCGTCTGTGTGTCCGGGCGTCCATCCGTCCGTCCGTCTGTCCGTGCATCTGTACGTGCTTCCGTCCATCCGTTCATCCGTGCGTCCGTCTATCCAACCATCCGTTCATCCATTTGTCTGTCGATCCGTCCGTCCATCTGTCCTCTATTCATGCGTCTGTCTGTCCATGCGTCCGTCCATCTGTCCATTCGTTCATATGTCTGTCGTGTGCATCCGTCCATCCCTCTGTGCGTCCATACCTCTGTCCATCCGTTCATCCGTTTGTCTGTCCATCCGTCTGTCTATGTTCATCCGTTCATCATTCTCTCCATATCCATCCATCCATCCGTCCGTGCGTCCTTCGGTCCGTCTGTCTGTCCATGCGTGCATTCGTCCGTCCGGGTGTCCGTGCTTCTGTCCATGCGTCCGTCTATCTGTTCGTCCGTGCGTCCGTCCATGCATCCGTCTGTACGTCTGTCTGCCTGTCCGGTCGTTCTGTAATTCCATATTTCTGTCTGCCTGCCTGTCTGTCTGCCTATATATTGTTACGAGGAGAAAGAGTCTGAAAAATGCCTTTACTTTTGGTAAACAGACAGGCATACAATATGGAGCCCGGTCTGCACGAGCTTGCGCTAAACATCGTCCTCTTTCTAGAATGTTCATTTGTGGTCCCGTAGCATCACCCCCGGCGGCGAAGGCACCGTCTCGGTGCTTGGTTGGTCTGAGTAAAATCGTTTCAGCCGAGTGACGTGAACAACGTCAGAACACGATCGCGCGCTGGTGGCGTTAAGAGGTTCAATTTCATTTGTTACGTCGGTGACTTGGCGCACCACACGGTACGGACCCGAGTACGGTGAAGTCAGCTTTTCGCACAAGGCCAACTCGCCGCGACGGCGTCCAGAGAAGGACTGTGTCACCTTGACTGAAGTGGACATCACGATGGCACGCGTTGTAGACCTGTCGTTGTCGTTCCTGCGAATCGCTCAGACGCCAGTGAGCAACCTCACGTGCCTCTAGAGCTCTAGAAATCACATCGCGGGCATATTCAGACGTGTGGCCAACGGCAGGAAGAAGCGTGTCGAAAGGCAACGTAGGTTCTTGTCCGTACAGGAGGAAAAATGGCGAGAAACCTGCAGTGTCATGCCGTGACGTATTATAGGCAAAAGTTACAAATGGAAGGGCGAAGTCCCAGTCACGATGGTCGGAAGAAACGTACATGGCGAGAATGTCCGTGATGGTTCTATTTAGCCGCTCCGTGAGCCTGTTGGTTTGAGGATGATACGCCGTTGTGAACTTGTGCTTTGTAGCGCAAGAGTGCAATATGTCTTGGATAACTTGTGATAAAAAGTAGCGACCCCGATCGGTAAGCAGTTGCCGAGGAGCGCCGTGGTGTAATATGACGTCTTCTAGAAGAAAGTCAGCCACGTCGGTCGCACAACTGGTAGGAAGGGCCCGTGTGATTGCATACCGAGTGGTGTAATCCGTGGCGACTGCTATCTACTTGTTTCCGCTCGCCGATAAGGAAACGGTCCTAGTAAGTCAACACCTACCCTATAAAATGGTTCGGATGGAATCTGAATAGGTTGAAGGCGTCCCGCTTTAAGGGTTGCTGGTTTTTTGCGGTGTTGACAGGATTTGCATGTAGGCGACGTAACGGCAGACGGATCGGTAAATACCGGGCCAAAAGAAGGGACGTCGAACGCGGTCATAAGTTCTTGAAACTCCCAGGTGACCAGCTGTCGGAATATCATGCAACTGTGCAAGGACAGTCTGACGCATATGTTGTGGTATGACCAACAGCAGCTCAGGTCCGTCAGGATGCATGCTGTAGCGATATAAGACGCCATCTTAGAGCAGGAACATACGGAGAGACGGAGGAGTTGTGGGATCACTAAGCCGAAGTATTATATCTCTGAGGTGAGGATCACGGTGTTGCTGATCTCCGATGTTGCTAAACGCGGAAAGTGCCAAAACGCAAGTAGACTCATCGCTCTCAGAAAGGTCTGCTGGGTCTACTGGATGACGCGACAAGCAATGAGCATCCTCATGGTGGCGACCTGATTTGCAGACAACCGTGTAGGAATATTCCTGTAGCCGTAGAGCCCACCGGCCGAGACGTCCACTAGGATCTTTTAAGGACGACAACCAGCATAAGGCGTGGTGATCAGTGACAACCGTGAACGGGCGTCCATACAAATAAGGCCGAAATTTAGCCACTGCCCAGACGAGTGCGAGGCATTCGCGTTCTGTGATGGAGTAATTTCGCTCTGCTGGCGATAAAAGACGGCTAGCGTATGCAATAACGCGCTCGCAGCCATGCTGTCGTTGTGCCAAAACGGCTCCGATGCCGTGGCCGCTGGCGTCGGTACGCGCTTCCGTTGGAGCGCATATATCAAAGTGGCCGAGAATCGGTGGCGTCGTAAGTCTACTCGTCAGTTCAACGAATGCTCTGGTTTGTTCAGGTCCCCACACAAAAGTCACATTTTTTTAGTAGTTCCGTGAGTGGTCGTGCGACGTCAGCAAAATTCCGCACAAATCTACGAAAGTAAGAACAAAGGCCCACAAGCTTCGAACATCGTTCGCAGAGGTCGGCACAGGGAAATCTTTGACGGCACGGATTTTCTCAGGATCGGGACGAACACCAGAAGAATCGATAAGGTGTCCAAGGACAGTAAGCTGCCGGCGGCCGAAGTGACATTTCGACGAGTTTATTTGGAGCCCTGCTTTGCGGAAAACCGAAAGAATTATTGAGAGACGCTCGAGGTGAGTTTCGAAAGTTGGCGAAAAAACAATGACGTCATCAAGGTAGCATAAGCAGATTGACCACTTGAAACCGAGAAGAAGAGCGTCCATCATTCGTTCGAATGTAGCCGGGGCATTGCATAAACCAAACGGCATTACTTTGAACTGATAGAGCCCGTCGGGAGTTATAAATGCCGTCTTTTCACGGTCCAGGTCTTCAACTGATATCTGCCAGTACCCGGAACGAAGGTCGATAGAAGAGAAATAATTTGCGCCACTAAGGCAGTCAAGAGCGTTGTCTATCCGCGGCAGAGGATACACGTCTTTTTTTGTAACCTTGTTAAGATTTCTGTTGTCGACACAGAAGCGCCAGCTGTTATCCTTCTTTCTCACAAGCACAGCGGGCGAAGCTTAAGGACTTCAAGAAGGTTCAATGATGTCTCGGGCAAGCATCTTGTCGACTTCTTGCTGGATCACGTGGCGCTCGGTGGAGGAAACTCGATAGGGTCGCCGGTGTACTGGATTTGCATCACCGGTGTTGATCAGATGTTTTACGACGGTCGTTTGACCTAGGAGTCGGTCGCAGAGATCAAAGACGTCTTCATACGACGCAAGAAGGCCACGAAGAGCAGACACATGCTCGGCCGGGAGATCAGAGGCAATCATTCCAGTTATGCAGTCTAGTGTACTGCGCGACTGAATACTTGTAGATGACGGTGTATCCTCGGTTAAGGCTGATATGTGAAAGTCGCCGACCGGGGCAAGGGTTGCAGCAGGGGCTAGTGCCAAACGGGCGTCCTTGCAGGTTGATGTTGCAGCCGTGTTGGGAAGACGCGAAAAGTGTGGAGTGATGCGGCGACTTTTCGCGTCTTCGAAGCGTCGGCATTCAATAATAACGTCATCTACGATCGATGAGTTTCGATATACGAGGAGATTGAAAGCGTCATCGGCGATTCCTTTAAGGATAGTTCGCGACCTTTTCAGATTCCGGCATCTTGTCATCAACCTTCCGGCAGAGGGAGAGCACATGCTGTATGTATGTGACGTACGACTCGGTGCCGGACTGGAGTCGGGACGCTAGTTCTTTCTGCGCTGCACGACGACGCCCGATGGGCTTGCCGAAGAGATCGATGAGTTTTTGCTTACAGACGTCCCAACTCGTGATATCTTCCTCGTGGTTCGAAAACCAAAGTTTAGCTGTACCATCAAGGTACAAAATAATATTGGCCAACATGAGCGTCGGATCCCAGTTGTAAAAAGCGCTCACCCTTTTGTACAGCTGAAGCCATTCCTCCACGTCAGTACTGTCACATGCCCGAAAATGTGCCTGGGTCACGCGGTTGAGTCAGGACGATGGTGCGGTTAGTAACAGCTGGATGCGGTGCTGTTGCTGGCTGCGTAGTTGGACGAAGCACGCTTGGGGTAGTCTCCGAAGAATCCTCGTGTTCGTCTTGATAAGGCATCACACTGGCAGCCAAGGAACGTCCGCTGCGTAGAATCGTCGTGGTGTTGACTGTGGGAAGACCCGCACTCTCCACCAAAAATGTTACGGGCAGAAGGCGTCTGAAAAATGCCTTTACTTTTGGTAAACAGACAGCATACAATATGGAGCCCGGTCTGCACGAGCTCGCGCTAAACATCGTCCTCTTTTCTAGAATGTTCATTTGTGGCGCCCCGTAGCAATATCTATCCGTCTATCTATCTATTTAAAGGTCTTATCGCCTACATCTGGGTGCCCTCACGATCACCCCCTTAACTTAGCGTCTTCGAAATACTTTGCAAGAAGAGCCAAATGTTAGTGAAACGCCATTGCTGGTTCCAGGGTTGACTATCCACTTTCTTGCATATAATTAGTGCCAACATCATAAGGTCTCTTTTATTAAAAATTACAACAGAGTCATGTTGCATAGCATTTATTCCCAAGTTACGTGGGATCTGCGTATTTTTTAATGCGGGCAGTAGCGGATGGCGAAATGTATGCCCCGAAATGATCTTCATTTGGTATTGCAAAGCGGCAGTACTGTGAAAGGAATCGAGTAGTTCTTACACAATAGAGAAATATGTAAAGAAACACCCCGAAAATGCAGAAAAAGAATAGTTGGCCTCGCGCGGCACGGCCTCCTGCAGCTTTTCAGCGCTTGTAGAAAGCTATTCAAACTGTAAGTGAAGCGCCAAAATTGAACATTTATACCATCTTGTTTCTGCCTGCACTTCCTACCGTCAGCATGAAACGCCTTAACAAATAGTCTGTGTCGAGGTCTCTGGAAACGCTCATGCCAAATAAGATCACGAACATAAGAGTGAACGCCAGAAAGAATATACTGGCTGTGGACGTTTCGCACGCAAATGCGTTGGGCGTTCTGCGCTGTGTAACTGACTTGGACGGCAACCAGGTGCGCTCTCATGTTCCCTTGGGATGTGATGTAGTCACCGGCGTGATCTACGACATAAATGTGGCTATTTCCAATAATGACTTACAACTTCTTGTCAAGTCAACAACTGATACTCCAATTGTTGATGTCACCCGGCTAGGCAAGTCTCGCTGTGTGAAGATTGCGTTTAAGAGCACGTCACTTCCCTCTCATGTGATGGTGCGGTACTTCAGACATGCTGTGCGGCCTTTCATTCCAAAGCCTCTCCAGTGCCGTAAATGCATGAAACTTGGACATGTGAGCAGCGTCTGTGAAAATTCGGTGGTATGCCACCGCTGCGCCGAGCCCCATCAAGCAGATAAGTGCGTCGCAACTGTCAAGAAATGCTCCAATTGCAATGGATCCTATGAAGCCACATCGAAGGACTGCCCGCGGATTCAAAAGAAAATTGCCATTTTGAAGGAGATGGTGCGCGATCACTCATCTCATCGGGAAGCCGCAGCTAAAGTCAGAAGGCGTCGTTCACGTCGACGTTGGTCTTAAAGGACGCCCGCTACCTCCTCGACACGTTTGCCAGATCGCTCATCAGTACCACCTCCTTTGCCTCCCAGACCACATGCTGCGGGAAAGGCTGTAAAGGACAAAGCGAGTCAGCATACACTAACTGCGACAGAGTGGCCTGCACTTCAAAGGGAAGCAGCATCAAGCGAACCGAAGGAGTTTCATGACGGCCAGTCCGCGATCCCGGTTCGAGATCTTTCCAACCAAGACAGGCAAATGACTGCAATCGTGCAATTATTAATTGCCATGATTCGCACGCTACTGAGCAGCATAAAATCTCCGTCTGCTAAGTGTGCACTGCAAATACTGGATGCACTAAATCCAGATCTTGCTAACTTCGTATAAGCACAATGGCTCAACAAAATCTCATCTTCCGCACTGAAGTTAAAAGTGCGTCGATTTTTCAGTGGAATGCCAGAGGCATGAAGTCCCGTATCTCGAATTTTCGCCAATTTGTCCGGGCCAATCAATTCCCTATACTTGTCATATGTGAACCAAACGTATGAACGCCTTATAGATTGTTTGGTTATGAAGCTTTTTTGTTCAGCCGCTTGCGAAGAACGAAGCAAAGTAATTGTTTACATTCGCACAGACTTGACTTATTTTTCGCACTCAATAAGTTTCAAATGATGACAATACGTACGTGTGTCTTCGTGTAAAGAAGAATGCAGTTTCGTTCACGCTTATTGGTGGATATATATCTCCGTCTTCGCGATTTGACTGCGACAGATTAAAAGACATCCTAGTGAGGACCGATGGGCCTTTGATCATCACCGGTGACTTCAACGCCCATCACATGCTTTGGGGGAGCACTAGAATGAATGCCAGGGGCCGGAAAATTGTTACATTCGCTTCCGATTACGACCTTTCTATCATGAACGATGGTACCCCCACGTATCTGCGGGGTCTCACGTATGGCAGTTGCCTTGACCTGACATTGGTGTCACGGTGCTTCTCTCACAAAGTTATATGGTTTTGCGATATTGAGACTCATGGGAGTGATCACATACCCACCTACGTGACGATCGATATTATCATAAAGAATTTCTCTTCCCGTGTTGCAATTGGCCCTGACTGGTCGACGTTTTACATCGCGTGTTGAGGACGCTTGCCAAAAAGGCCTCGCCTGCAGCCTGGGAAATACCATAACGGAAGCTTTGCAAGCGTCCAAATGTAAATTACCATTTTCGTCTAAAATAACACAGTTTGACATCGAACTTGAAAAATTACGAGCTATACGAAGGTGTGCTGAACGACGATACAGACGCACAAGATCAATTTACGACCAGAGGGAAGCAAGGCGGCCCCAGAAAAAGATTCAACGACGCATTTACAAGCTGGAGAGCGAACGCTGGAAAACATTCTGCGAATCTCTAGACCCTCATAAACCGCTGTCATATATCTGGAGAACAGTTCGTGGTCTTCGCTCCTCTCCGCAACAACGGCACCCTTTTAAAGCTTTGGCACTCCACCATGGAAAAACAGAACTAGAGGTGGCTGAAGAATTTTGCACGAGAGTTGCCGGGAATATTATGAACGAAAGCATCGACGCCGTGATCGTTCCTGAGACCCGATTACCAGAAATGAACATTCCATTCACCATGGAAGGTGCTTTTGTCGCTTCTAAGCGCATGTCATCGCCAGGTCCTGATGGTATTACTTATAGTGCGTTGGGACACCTTGGACGAAAAGCCAGAAAAGAACTTTTACCATGCTTCAACAACTCCTGGCTCAGCGGCAGTGTTCCCCGAGAATGCAAAATAAGTCGATTATTACCACTTTTGAAATCGGGAAAATCACCATTGGACTTGACAGCGTATCGCCCTATTGCCCTCGCAAGCTGCTTCGGAAAAGTGATGGAAAGAATGGTTCTATTTCGTCTCGAGTGGTACTTAGAACGATACACCAAATACCCTTCTTGCATGGCAGGCTTTCGTCGGGGCCGCTCCTCCATCGACTGTGTGCTTGACTTATCGACTTTTGTTCAACAAGAAAAAGTCGCAAGCGCATATCAGTGGCACTCTTTCTTGACGTGAAGTGTGCATATGATAATGTAGCTCACGATGCCATCCTCACTTCTCTCGCAGCAATGGGCATTGGTGGACGAATGTTTTATTGGATAAAAGATTATATAACTAGCAGGTGTTTCTTTGTGCAAACATATGAAAGGACAACTGCTGAACATTACACCTACTGCGGAGTACCTCTGGGAGGTGTTTTAAGCCCCACATTGTGATATGTCGCCCTCATTGGTCTGGTGAAGGTTCTGCCAAAGTCGGTGTGCCTATCCATATACGCCGATGATATTTGCCTCTGGAGTGCTGCATTTACTCGCCCTCAGGTGCGTGCACGAATACAGCGGGCAGCAACCCTCACAACAGCCTACCTTCAGAAACAAGGCCTAACTATATCAACTGTGAAGTGCGCGTTGATGGCGTTTACACGCAAACCAATGACGCCATACCCTGTTTACATCAATGGACAGAGTGTCAAATATGCACGGGCGCATGGTTTCCTGGGCATAATAATTGACAGAAGTCTTACGTGGAGCCCACATTGTGCGTACTTGAAGAAGAGACTGCTATCTATTGTGCATATAATGAAATTCATGTGCGGAAAAGCATGGGGAACTTCTGTGGCCTCCATGCTACAGCTGTACAGGGCCCTATTTCTGGGTCTATTGCGCTACAGCTTGCCGGTACTGACTAACACTTGCAAATCCAATACTCAGTCATTGGAGAGTTTGCAGGGTCAGGCACTGCGTATCTGCCTAGGACTGCCCCGATGCGCTTCTACTTGTGCCACAATTATACTTGCCAAAGACCTGCCGGTCACGACATATAGAGTTGTGGATTGCCTCAGAGCGCACATTCGACATGCTAGCCGTGTCCCCGACCACCACTTGGCCCTTCTACCCTCCAGAAGACCACGTGCTACGTTTTCAGACGTCATAGCCAAGCACCTCAAGAGCATTCCATCAGGATATACGCCAGCTGCGAGAATGGCATGTCCTTTGTGGTGCCTCGACCAGCCGCAAGTACGTCTGGAAATTCCGGGAATCAAAAAGAAAAGGAATCACTCCAGAGTAGCATTGAAGCAAGCAACACTGCTATTATTACATGAGTTGTACTTAGACCGAACGCAGATATACACTGATGGGTCCGTCTCGTCCAGCAGCTCATGAGGTGCCGCTGTAATTCCGGCTGCAGCAATGACAATCAAGTTTAAGTTGTCGTATACGACTACATCTACGGCATCAGAGCTTGCTGCTTTAAGGGCTGATTTACAATATCTCGTTCAAGAACGTCCAGGAAAATGGGTCATATTCTGTGATTCGAAGGCAGCGCTTCAGAGTTTGCAGTGTGCCACGCGTAGGAGGAGTCATGACCAATTGGTACAAAAAATAAGGCATTGCCATCATGAAGCTCTAACACGAGGGCATGATATTATATATCAATGGCAGCCGGGACACATCGGTATTACCGGAAATCAATTAGCCGATGATGCAGCCCGCTCAGCCCAAGAAGGAACCCGTGTAGTCCCGATTCCTCTATCAAGGAATGGTGCAGCAAGACAACTTTACCTGCTGGCTCGATATCTCACACGCACGTTCTGGTCGTCTACCAGCTTCCAAAGGTGTCAATTTTATAAACTGGATCCTTCGCTCAAGCTAAAGCTACCATCACAACTTTCCCGCTCCGATGCGACACTGTTATGCCGCCTTTGGTTTGGTGTTGCATTTACAAAGGTGTACTCCTTTCGCATTGGTATGGCAGACACTCCTACATGCGACTACTGCGGAGCTGAAGAGACCACCGAACACGTTCTGTGCAGCTGCGCTTGCTACGACACACAGCGATGCCAGCTCCGGTTGGTTTTGAATCAATTGACCCCGGACCATTTTGTGTGCAGAAGATACTAGGACCTTGGGCATCTGCCTCAGTTGCGCAGAGAGCAACTAAAGCACTGCTAATTTACCTTAAGTCAACAAACCTGAGCGACCGCCTGTAGACTATGTGTGCTCCCTGAGTGTGCCCGTGATCTTGTGTACCTTCTCATCTCTCTGCGACCTGTTTCTCCCCTTTATCTCTTCCCCAGTCCAGGGTAGCAAACCGGATGTGCGTCTGGTTAACCTCCCTGCTTTTCCTTGCATCTTTATCTCTCTCTGTAGAGAGCAAGGATTGAACGAAAATGCACCCACTCGAAAAGCAGCGCCCCATGAGGGTGCTGCCGGCAGTCATAGGCTGCGGAGCCATCTCTTAGCCCGCGCTCAGCATGCTAGGCAGTATATTTCTAGACACTGTAATCGTGCCGCCACTCTCACGCTGCTTGAGCTGAAAAAAACGAGGCCCGAATTCCCAGACGGAGTTCTGCGCCGATGCATGAGGGAATCTCGAATTTTTGCACAGTGGTAGGCGCAATATTAGAGTGTGGCATCGTTTCCTGGTCTAAATAAAGTTGCGCGTCACGGGCAGCTAGCCCTATTCCTCAAACACGCAATGAGAGTGGCACGTGGCCGCCTCGTCCTTATAAACGAAAAAGGTGGCTTACCATCCTGCACAAAGTTTCATGGTAAAAACAGCAGCCATAATGACGATGTGGATGGAGAGAGAGTGAAACTTGTGAACATACACACACAGGAGAGAGAGAGAATTAGACGGTAATTTGAATTAATTCACGATATGACGTCCACATGATGCCAGAGAAAAATTTTCATGAAGTCATTCTGACGTTAGGAATGGCGTAACAAGATAATGTTATCACATGACTTCATCACAAGATAAAAGGCGGGCTGATCTCGAAGGCAGTGTATAACAAGGAGAAGTCCATAAGCCTTGCATTACCTCCGACCTTTGAGATAGTGCATGGCCACGCAAGCTGCTGAAAACTTTCGTAGGGTGCTGTACTATAATCAGTGTATCGACAGAAAGGTTATAAAAGAATAACTTCAAATTCAAGTAGTCTTAGAACAATGAATGAAGGAATATCGGAGTTTTCACACTAGTAGACGCAATGTCAGCGTGTGGCATCGTGTAATGGCAAAATGAGATGGGGCGTCACAGGAAGCTACCCGCCTCGTCTATGTAAACTAAAAGGTGCTTTACTATGCTCCACAAAATTTCACGGTAAAAACAACAGCCATAATGACCATGTAATGGAGAGAGAGTGAAACACACGAACCCCCACACACACAGGAGAGAGAAAGGGAGAATGGGACGGTTATTTTATTGCTTCACCATATGACGTCCACATGATGTCAGAGATAAATTTTCTTGACGTCATTTTGACGTTAGCACATGACGCAACAAGATTATGTTATCACATGTTGCCGTCACAAGATATAAGGTGGGCTGATCACGGAGGCAATGCAAAACAAAGAGAGTTCCATAAAGTTTGCATTACCTCCAATCTTTGAGATATTGCAAAGCCACTCTAGCTGCAGAAAACTTTCAGAGCATGCTGTAGGATGATCACGGTTCCAACAGAAAAGTGATGAAGGAACAAACACTTCAATTTAAGGTTTCCCAAAATAGTGCATGTGGAAATGTCGGAGGTTTTCGCAGTGGTAGACGCAATATCGGAGCGGGGCGTCGTGTGATGGGAAAATGAGATTGTGCGTCTTGAAATGAAGCTCTATCCAACAAATTCGCCGTCGGAGTGGCATGTTCCCTCCCAGTCCTTATCAACGAAAAGGTGGTTTACAATAGTTCACTAAATTGCACGGTAAAAACAGCAGCATTAATTACGATGATGATGGAGATTCAGACAGAGAAACACACAAACACAAAACAAGGTGGGTTGATCACAGAGGCAGCCATAATGGCCGTGCAGATGGAGAGAGATGAAACAGACAAACACACACACTATCACAGGAGCGAGCAAGAAAGAAATTAACAGTATTGTGAATTTCGCAAGCCTGAACTATTGATAGAAACTTACCAGACGCTGTGGTTATTCATCAGGCTGTTACGGGCCACACAAACCATCCGTGATAGAACCTCAGTATTGCCCTATCATTTCCTGTGGTAGGTATGCATTCAAAATGATGCTGGACCTATTTAAAAGTTTCTCAAAATGAAGGAGTTTTCAAAGGCAGATTCTACACGCAAGTTTTGATTGACAAAACAAACAAACAAACCAACAATAAAGCTTGGGTACATGGTAATGATGTTTATGGTGCCAGACGTTTGCGGGTGAAACGATAAAATCATGACTTGGGAGTGCTTTGCGACAATACAAAATGATCACCAGGCCCCCATACTTTCTAAAATAAGAAAAAAAATTTGCCGTGACTAGGAGTCGAACCTGGGTTATTGCGGCCACAACGCAAGGTACTAACCGCTGTACGATCACGGCTATCCCGCAGGACGAGGCACACGACTGTTGTTGCTCTAGCAATAAGAACGGCGCAGCGCCTTTATCTTTGCCTTTCATCATCATCATCGTCGTTTTGGAACCATTGTGTTACAGTGTCTAGAAATATACGACTTAGTTTGCTGAGCGCGCGCATTCCGTGCGAGAGTGGGTGGCCGCGCATGTGATGACTGCACTCAGATGCCACAAGCGGCGCTGCATGTCGAGAGGGTGCACGAACGAGCGAAATTCAACTCATCCTGTTGCTGCCGTGCCTTGCCACGTCTAAAACCAGTGTGTGACAGCCGCCTTCTCATTTACTGTGAAGTTCGACGGCGCCATATGTACACTGCAACACCCTGAGATTTTAAAAGCTACGCGGCAATGAAAAGAAGGAACGTGTATCGGGCCGCTGTGTCAGAGAAGTAATCGGCTGAACAGGGAAAAGGTGTCTTGTTCCCGGCACTAACGGATCCAGCATGTTTTCCCGAATGAAAAAGTAGGATCAAGATGGCAGACAGAAGGCTGAATCCGAAGGCTGTCGTGTGAGAAAAACATTCATAGAGTGACTCCACCGAACTACCTTTTCGGATTAGGGTGAACGGTGTCGAGAATGAAATCGGCATCTAGGCAAAATTTCAATTATGATTATTTATCTGAAAAATCGAAAATACCCTTTCTACTTTCATTCACACAGATTTTCTCCCATGTGAACGTCGCACTCCCTTTCCAACAACGTTTTGAGTATCATATGCGGCGAGTGTCAGATTACTCATTAGCATGTTAATATTGGTTTTCACTCGAATACTAAGGAAATGCAGGCTAAGACGTGAAGGTTTTAGGGTCCTTTGTGATAATTGTTGCTCTCAAAGCAAAGCACATATAAAAATTAACTGGTGGTATATTGCCAATGGTTTTTAAAAGTTTGTCGGGTAAAGCAACCACTTTGAGCATTTACGTATCTCTCTATCTATCTACACCTATCTACACACACACACACAATCACATGTATATATTTATATATATATATATATATATATATATATATATATATATATATATATATATATATAGTCACAGGTAATGGGTATGAGTCATCAACTGTTGGGGGAATCCCTTGGAAGTGAAGAAAGAAGAGGACTTTGGCGTCCTGGTCTTAGGGCAAGCAAGACGTCGTTTCATCGCTCTCTCTTATTACGTTCGTGGCACTGGTGGAGGTGCTGGGTAAATGCGCCTCGGCTGCACATTTTCAGCCGACACACCGAGCAACTTGGAGACAGCTACAACTCCCACGGCACGAAGCAGTCGCCGCCTGCGAGGACTATCTCCCGAGTACGGTCCCCTCTCTCAAGTCGAGATGGCAACTTCAACTAACAACCAGGCGAGTCAAACCAACGACGCCTATTCTTTTCTCCCGCATGTTTTTCATGCGCCGCAAAAACCACGCTCATTTCATGGAGACATTTATGAAGATGTTGACGACTGGCTTGACCACTTCAATCGAGTTGCCAACATCAACGAATGGGATGAAGCTCGCAAGCTGCGGAGAGTTTACTTTGCGTTAGAAGACTCTGCCAAAACGTCGTACGAGAATCACGAGGGTTCCTTTGTGACGTGGCATGAGTTCAGCCGACAGTTTCGTGATGCGTACCGCAGCACTGAAAGGAAAGAAAAAGCGGAGCAGGCTATCTCGTCTCGGAACCAACGACCCAACGAGAGAGTTTCCATGTTTGTCGAGGACATGCTTCGACTCTTCAAGCGTGCTGACCCTTCAATGTCCGAGGAAAAGAAGGTGTGGCATTTAATGCGTGGGGTAAAAGAGCAGCTCTTCGCCGGACTCGTGCGCAATGCACCGACGTCTCTGGCAGAGTTCATAAATGAGGCAACCACAATGGAGCGTACTCTCCAGTATAGGTCGTCACAGTATGAACGCCACGACCTGACCCCTGCTGCTTGCTTTATCGGGGCTTACAGCGAGAGGCAAGCCCTCGCTGAGTTCATAAGAAGCGTCGTGCGGGACGAGCTGCACCAACTCCAAGCAGCGGGACCCCAACCACCCGTAAGTGATCTCGCAGACTTAATCCGAAATGAGATCCGACACGTGGTCACCCCACTCGCGCCAACAAGACCTGAGGCCCCTGTGCTGACTTATGCGGCGGCTCTGCGATCTCCTGCACCACATGGCCCTGATCCCACCATGGGGAAAATGGATCAGGCTAGCCATCGATTCCAGGGCACCTCTTCGACTCCGCCACCCGTTTTAAGGTTTCAGAGTGCACCAACTTATCGTCCGCCTGGATCGCGGCAGAACGCCACAAAGGCCAGCGTGTGGCGTACGTCCGATAACCGTCCACTCTGCTACCACTGTGGCGAAGCGGGTCACGTCTACCTTAACTGCCAGTACCGCCAACTTGGTCTCCATGGCTTTCACCCCGATGCTCGGTGCCCGCGTTACGGTGAGCGTCCCCGCGACATCGAAGCGTACCTTATGGGCCAGCAAGCTCCTCGCCTTGGTCCACGCCCCCAATCACGATCTCCACCACCTCGCCGCCCCACGTCACCTAGCATTCTCTCGTCATCCTATGCTCCTTTCAGAGGCTGGTCACCGAGTCCCCACAGGGGAAACTAGAAACCGCGGCTCCTGGGGGTGAAGCCGCGTCCCAACGAACTGTCAAAGAGCCTCCTTCGACGCAAATACCCGACGAAGACCGTTCTGACTTTCCAGTCGTTTCCGAAAGTCACAAGACTGTTTCCGCCGACATCATGGTACACGTCGATAATCACGTCGTCACTGCCCTCGTCGACACCGGCGCCGATTATTCGGTTATGAGCAGCGCCCTAGCATCCCAACTGAGGAAGGTAACTACGCCTTGGCAAGGACCGCCGTTGCGCACGGCAGGGGGCCACCTCGTCACGCCAACTGGAATGTGCACAGCTCGTGTTCGAGTCCGTGCTTCGGTGTTCACAGGGTCTTTCCTCGTATTACCTGTGTGCTCCCGTCCACTCATCCTGGGGCTGGACTTTCTTCGCGAACACGGCGCAATTATTGACTTACGAGACTTGCAGGTGTCGTTCGAGGACCCGTTTCATCCTGAACCGGAAAACGCCCGCTCATCGAAGGCTGCCCTACGTGTATCCTCTGAATCTGTTACTCTGCCTCCCCGCAGCAGCCTTTTTATCAACGTTGAATGTGACCAAGACGTCCCCAATGCTGTAATTGCAGAAGTAAATTTGTCTCTACTTTTTGCACAACAAATCTGCGTTGCCCGAGGTATTGTTCAGCCCAGTAGAAAGCAGGCTTGCCTATTAGTCACGAATTTCAGCTACGAGTATCGCCATCTTACCAAACACACTGCGATCGCAAACCTTGAGGATATTGCCGACGTCCCTGGTCCCTCAACATTATCTGCTCTTTCGTCGTGCGATGATTCCGCCATGACAATTGCAAGCAATCTCGACGTAAACCAGGGTCTACCGTCTGCACAACGGGAACGTCTTTTGAAGCTACTTGGCTCATTTCGGGACTGCTTCGCTACGACTTCGAAAGTTAACCAAACACCGCTTTCCAAACATCGTATCATCACCGAGCCTACCGAGAGACCCATTCGACAGCATGCCTACAGAGTCTCGCAAAAAGAACAAGACGTTATACGCCAGCAGGTCCAGCAGATGCTCAAGGACGATGTCATCCAGCCATCGACCAGTCCCTGGGCGTCCCCTGTTGTGTTAGTAAAGAAAAAAGATGGTACTCTCCGATTTTGCGTCGACTACCGAAAGTTGAATAAGATCACGAAGAAAGACGTGTATCCTTTACCACGAATTGACGACTCGCTGGACCGCATTCGCAATGCTCGTTACTTTTCTTCTATGGATCTCCGCAGCAGCTATTGGCAAATATCTGTCGATGAGCGCGACTGCGAAAAGACCGCCTTCATTACTCCTGACGGACTCTACGCGTTCAAGGTCCTTCCATTCGGCTTGTGCTCGGCACCAGCTACTTTTCAAAGAATGATGGACACGGTTCTTTCTGGGCTAAAATGGCAATCGTGTCTTGTCTACCTTGACGATGTGGTCGTCTTCTCGGACACGTTTGAGCAGCACGTCCAGCGCCTACAGGCAGTTCTTCAGGCGATTCGAACAGCTGGACTTTCTCTCAAACCTCAGAAATGCCACTTTGCATTCGAGGAACTGAAATTTCTTGGTCACGTCGTCAGCCAAGCCGGTATACACCCAGACCCTGAGGAAACGAAAGCTGTTGCCGCATTTCCTGTCCCAACGAACAAGCGCGACCTCCGCCGATTTCTGGGACTCTGCGCATATTACAGACGCTTCGTCAAAGGCTTTTCTAAAATCGCTGAACCGCTAAATGAACTTTTGAAAGACGGCGTACCATTTGTTTGGGGCCATGATCAGCATCACGCCTTTGACACGCTACGAAACCATCTCCAAGCCCCACCTGTACTCGGTCACTTTGACGACAACGCTGCCACAGAGCTACACACAGATGCCAGCAACGTCGGACTTGGAGCTGTATTGGTTCAATGGCAAAATGGCATAGAGCGCGTGATTGCCTATGCAAGTCGAACACTATCATCTGCAGAGAAAAACTACTCTGCAACAGAAAAAGAATGCTTAGCCGTTGTTTGGGCTATAACAAAGTTTCGCCCTTATTTGTATGGTCGACCATTCAGGGTAGTTAGCGACCACCATTCTTTATACTGGCTTGCCAACCTCAAAGACCCTTCTAGTCGTCTAGCACGCTGGAGCCTTTGGCTGCAAGAATTTGACGTTACAGTCATTCACAAATCAGGACGCAAACACACTGATGCGGACTGTCTCTCACGTGCACCAATTGGAAGTACGAACGCGGACGTTGAAGAGGACGATACATTCCTTTCCTCTGTGTCAGCAACCGACTTGGCTCAACAACAACGCGACGACATGGAGCTAAGCCCGCTGATTGACTACCTCGAAGGCCGAAAACGCAGCCTTCCTCGAAACTTCGCACGTTCGCTGGCCTCGTTCTGCATCAGGGATGGAGTCGTCTATAAGAAAACTTTCGACCATACCCAGGCTACTTACCTACTGGTTGCGCCGACCTCGCTTCGGGACGATATTTTACATGCTTGTCACGACGAACCATCATCCGAACACCTTGGCTACACGCGCACATTGGAAAGAATTCGCCGCTCATACTACTGGCCCCGCCTCGCGAAGACAGTCAAGCAGTACGTCCGCACATGCCGCGACTGCCAACGCCGTAAGACTCCAGCTGTCCGACCAGCAGGACTACTACAGCCCATCGCCACGCCGAAGACACCATTCCATCAAATTGGCATTGACTTGCTCGGCTCATTTCCCACCTCTTCGTCTGGAAACCGGTGAATTGTGGTTGCCACCGATTATTTAGCGCGTTACAGCGAAACAAAGGCCCTGCCCAAAGCTACCGCAGCGGAAATCGCACAGTTTTTTGTCACCAGCATCGTACTTCGTCACGGAGCGCCCGCTGTGATAATTACTGATCGTGGTACAGCTTTCACCGCAGAGATGCTTCAAGAAGTTCTGAGACTAAGTGGTACAGAACATCAAAAAACCACCGGTTATCACCCCCAAACCAATGGACTCACTGAACGGTTGAACAAGACAATTGCAGATATGCTGTCTATATATGTGGCCGTTGATCACAAGAACTGGGATGATATACTCCCTTACGTAACTTTTGCTTACAATACAGCAGTCTAAGAGAGTACAGGTTTCACTCCATTTCGCTTAGTTCATGGTCGAGAGGTCACCACAATGCTCGACGCAATGCTCCTTCCCAACATCTTGAGCATATTCAACATGGACGCTGCATTGTTCGCTCAACGTGCCGAGGAGGCCCGTCAACTCGCCCGATGCCGTATTCAGGCTCGCCAAACTGCCGATGCACACCGCTACAACCTTAAACATCGAGAGGTTACCTTCCAACCAGGCGATGAAGTTTGGGTGTGGACTCCCATCCGACAGCGTGGTCACTCTGAGAAGTTGCTTCGGCGCTACTTCGGCTCTTACAAAGTTCTGCGCCGACTCAGTGACGTTACGTATCGAGTTCTCCCTGAGGGCACCTCAAGACGTTCCCGTCAGTTTCCACAAAGTGATGTGGTGCACGTGTCAAGACTCAAGACATATTTCTCGCGCCATCCATCGAACGTGCACTAACTTACCATGCAATGACTATTTTCTTGCCACTTTGTTTTTTTAATTGTCTTGTGTACTTACTCCTTTCTTTATTGAGTTCTTCTACGACGCCACCCCATTTTTTTCCCTTACGATGGAGTAGTTGGGTTCCATGGTAGCATCTTTTCTTTCGCATTTTTTTTCTCAACGCTCATTACCAGCATCGAGCCGATGCTTTTCGAGGAGAGGGAGTAATGTCACAGGTAATGGGTATGAGCCATCAATTGTAGGGGGAATCCCTTCGAAGTGAAGAAAGAAGAGGACTTTGGCGTCCTGGTCTGAGGGCAAGCAAGACGTCGTTTCGTCGCTCTCTGTTATTACGTTCGTGGCAATATATATGTCCATCCGTTCATCCGTCTGTCTGTCCATCCGTTCATCCGTCTCTCCTTATCCATCTGTCCGTCCGTCCGTGCATCTATCCGTCTTTCCGTCTGTCCGTGCGTCCATCCGCTTGTCCGTGCATCCGTCTTTGCGTCCGTCCATCCGTGCCTCCGTCCATCCACCAATCCGTTCATCCGTTTCTCTGTTGATCCGTCTGTCCATCTATCCATCCATTCATCGGTCTGTCTGTCCATCCGTCCGTCCATCTGTCCATTCGTTCATCTGTCTCTCCGTGTACATCCGTCCATCCGTCCATGCGCCCATCCCTCTGTCTGTCCATCCGTTCATCCATCTGTCTGTCCATCTGTCCATCCGTTCATCAGTCTCTCCCTATCCATCCGTCCGTCCGTCCGTGCGTCCTTCCGTCCGTCTGTTTTTCCGTGCGTCCATCCGTCCGTCTGTCTCTTCTTGCATTCGTCTGTGCGTCCGTCCATTCATTCGTCTGTGCGTCCGTCCATCCATCCATCCGTTCTTCTGACTGTCTGTCGTTCCATCCATCCATCTGTCCATCCGTTCATCCGTCTGTCTGTCCACCCGTCCGTCCATTTGTCATCCATTCATCTGTCTGTCCGTGTACTTCCGTTCATCCGTCCGTGCGTCCATCCGTCTGTCTGTTCATCCGTTCATTTGTCAGTCTGTCCATCCGCCCCTACATCTGTCCATCCATTCAATCCATCACACTGTATCCATCCTTCCGTCCGTCCGTCTGTCTGTCCGTGCATTTGTTCGTGCATCCGTCCATCCATTCATCCGTTCATCCGCCTGTCTGTCGCTTCGTCCGTCCATCTGTCCATCCGTTCATCCCTCTCTCTCTCCATGCGTCCGTCCATCTGTCCATTCGTTCATCACTCTGTTGTGTGCATCCGTACGTCCCTCCGTGCGTACATACCTCTGTCTGTCTATCCATTCATCCGTCTGTCTGTCCATTCGTCTGTCTCTGTCCATCCGTTCATCAGTCTCTCCGTATCCATCCGTCCATCCATCCGTGCGTCCTTCCGTCCGTCTGTCTGTCCGTGCGTCCATCCGTCCGTCCGTCTGTCCGTGCATCTGTCCGTGCATCCCTTCATCCGTTCGTCCATGCGTCCGTCCATCCATCCATCTGTGCGTCCGTATGCCTGTTCGTTCGTCCGTCCATAAGTCCATATTTCTGTCTGTCTGCCTGTCTGTCTACCTATCTTTCTATCCATCTATCTATCTATTTATCTATCGTATCGCCTACGTCTGGGTGCCCTCACGATCACCCCCTTAAATTAGCGTCTTCGAAATACTTTGCAAGAAGAGCCAAATGTTCGTGAGACGCCATTGCTGGTTCCAGGGTTGACTATCCACTTTCTTGCATATAATTCGTGCCACATCATAATGTCTCTTTTATTAAAAAATTACAACAGAGTCACGTTGCATAGCATTTATTCCCCAGTCACGTGGGATCTGCGTATTTTTTTAATGCGGGCAGTAGCAGATGGCGAAATGTATGCCAAGTATTGATCTTCATTTGGTATTGCACAGCGGAAGTACTGTGAAAGCAATCGAGTAGTTCCTATACAATAGAGCAATATGTAAAAAACACCCCAAAAATGCAGAAAAATTATAGTTGGCCTCGCGGGGCGCGGCCTCCTGCAAGCTTTGCAGCGCTTGTAGAGAGCAAGGATTGAACGCAAATGCACCCACTCGCACAGCAGCACACCATGAGGGTGCTGCCGGCAGTCATCAGCTGCGGGGCTATCTCCTTGCCCGCACTCAGCATACTAGGCAGTATATTTGTAAACACTGTAATCGTGTCGCCACTCTCACGCTGCTTGAGCTGAAAAAAACGAGGCCCGAATTCACAGACGAAGTTCTGCGCCAATGCATGAGGGAATCTCAAATTTTTGCACAGCGGTAGGCGCAATATTAGAGTGTGGCATCGTTTCCTGGTCTAAATAAAGTTGCGCGTCAAGGACAGCTAGCCCTATTCATCAAACACGCAATGAGAGCGGCACGTGCCCGCCTCCTCCTTATAAACGAAAAGGTGGCTTACCATCCAGCACATTTTTTCATGGTAAAAACAGCAGCCATAATGACGATGTGGATGGAGAGAGAGTGAAACATGTGAACATACAGATACAGAAGAGAGAGAGAATTGGACAGTAATTTGAATAACTTCACGATGTGACGTCCACATGATACCAGAGAAAAATTTTCATGACGTCATTCTGACGTTATGAATGGCATAACTAGATAATGTTATCACATGACTTCATCACAAGATAAAAGGTGGGCTGATCTCGAAGGCAGTGCATAACAAGGAGAAGTCCATAACCCTTGCATTACCTCCGACCTTTGAGATAGTGCATGGCCACGCAAGCTGCTGAAAACTTTCGAAGGGTGCTGTACTATAATCAGTGTATCGACAGAAAGGTTATAAAAGAATAACTTCAAATTCAAGTAGTCTTAGAACAATGCATGAAGGAATATCGGAGTTTTTGACACTAGTAGACGCAATGTTGGCTTGTGGCATCGTGTAATGGCAAAATGAGATTGGGCGTCACGGGAAGCTACCCGCCTCATCTATGTAAACGAAAAGGTGGTTTACTATGCTCCACAACATTTCACGGTAAAAACAACAGCCATAAGAACGATGTGGATGGAGAGAGAGTGAAACACACAAGCCCACACACACAGGAGAGAAAAAGAGAGAATAGGACGGTCATTTTATTGCTTCACAATATGAGGCCCACATGATGTCAGAGATAAATTTTCTTGACGTCATTGTGACGTTACAACAAGGCGCAATAAGATTATGTTATCAAATGTTGCCGTCACATGATAAAGGGTGGGCTGATCAAGGAGGCAATGCACAACAAAGAGAGTTTTATAAAGTTCGCATTACCTCCGATCTCTGAGATATTGCAGAGCCACTCTAGCTGCAGAAAACTTTTAGAGCATGCTGTAGGATGATCACGGTATGTACAAAAAAGTGATGAAGGAACAAATCCTTCAAATTAAGGTTTCCCAAAATAATGCATGTGGAATGTCGGAGGTTTTCGAAGTGGTAGACGCAATATCGGAGTGGGGCGTCGTGTGATGGGAAAATGAGATTGTGCGTCTTGAAATGTAGCTCTATCCAACAAATTCGCCGTCGGAGTGGCATGTTCCCTCCCAGTCCTTATCAACGAAAAGGTGGTTTACAATAGTCCACTAAATTGCATGGTAAAAACAGCAGCATTAATTACGATGATGATGGAGATTCAGACAGAGAAACACACAAACACAAAACAAGGTGGGCTGATCACAGAGGCAGCCATAATGGCCGTGCAGATGGAGAGAAATGAAACAGACCAACACACACACTAACACAGGAGCGTGCAGGAAAGAAATTAACGGTATTGTGAATTTCGCAAGCCTGAACTATTGATCGAAACTTACCAGACGCTGTGGTTATTTATCAGGCTGTTACGGGCCACACAAACCATCTGTGATAGAACCTCAGCATTGCCCTATCATTTCCTGTGGTAGGTATGCATTCAAAATGATGCTGGACCTATTGAAAAGTTTCTCAAAATGAAGGAGTTTTCAAAGGCAGATTCTACACGCAAGTTTTCATTGACAAAACAAACAAACAAACCAACAATAAAGCTTGGGTACATGGTAATGATGTTTATGGTGCCAGAAGTTTGCGGGTGAAACGATAAAATGAAGATTTGGGAGTGCTTTGCGACATTACAAAATGATCACCAGGCCCCCATACTTTCTAAAATAAGAAAAAAAACTTGCCGTGACCAGGAGTCGAACCTTTGTTATTGCGGCCACGACGCAAGGTACTAACTGCTGTACGACCACGGCTATCCAGCAGGACGAGGCACACGACTGTTGTTGCTCTGGCAATAAGAACGGTGCAGCGCCTTTATTTTTGCCTCTCATTATCATCATCGTCGTTTTGGAACCATTGTGTTACAGTGTCTAGAAATATACCACCTAGTTTCCTGAGCGTGCGCATTCCGTACGAGAGTGGGTGGCCGCGCATGTGATGACTGCACTTAGATGCCACAAGCAGCGCTGCGTGTCGAGAGGGTGCACGAACGAGCGAAATTCAACTCATCCTGTTGCTGCCGTGCCTTGCCACGTTTAAAATCAGTGTGTGACAGCCGCCTTCTCATTTACTGTGAATTTTGACGGCGCCATATGTACACTGCAAGACCCTGACATTTTAAAAGCTACGCGGCAATGAAAAGAAGGAACGTGTTTCGGGCTGCTGTGTCAAAGAAGTTATCGGGCGAGAAGTGAAAAGGTGTCTTGTTCCCCGCACTAACGAATCCAGCATGTTTTCCTGAATGAAAAAGTAGGATCAAGATGGCAGACAGAAGGCTGAATCCGAAGGCTGTCGTGTGAGAAAAACATTCATAGAGTGACTCCACCGAACTATCTTTTCAGATTAGGGTGAACGGTGTCGACAATGAAATCGCCATCTAGGCAAAATTTAAAATATAATTATTTATCTAAAAAATCGAAAATACCCTTTCTACGACCATGGCTATCCCGCAGGACGAGAGACCATGGCTCTCCCGCACGGCTATCCCGCAGGATGAGGCACACGACTGTTGCTCTGGAAATAAGAACGGTGCAGCGTCTTTATCTTTGCCTTTGCAACATGTGACAACATAATCTTGTTGCGCCATGTTCTAACGTCACAATTACGTCAAGAAAATTTATCTTTGACTTCATGTGGACGCCATACGGTGAAGCAATAAAATGACCGTCCCATTATCCCTTTCTCTCTACTGTGTGTTGGGTTCGTGTGTTTCACTCTCTCTCCATTACATTGTCATTATGGCTGTTGTTTTTACCGTGAAATTTTGTGGAGCGTAGTAAAGCACCTTTTCGTTTACATAGACGAGGCGGGTAGCTTCCCGTGACGCCCCATCTCATTTAGCCATTACACGATGCCACACGCCGACATTGCGTCTACTAGTGTGAAAAACTCCGATATTCCTTCATGCAATGTTCTAAGACTACTTGAATTTGAAATTATTCCTTTATAACCTTTCTGTCAATACACTGATCATCCTAGAGCACCCTCTGAAAGTTTTCTGCAGCTTGCGCGGCCATTCACTATCTCAAAGATCGGAGGTAATGCAAGGGTTATGGACCTCTCCTTGTTATGCACTGCCTTAGAGATCAGCCTACCTTTTATCTTGTGATGAAGTCATGTGATAACATGATCTATTTACGCCATTTCTAACGTCAGGATAACGTCATGAATGTATATCTCTGGCATCATGTGGACGTCATATCGTGAAGTAATTCCAATTACCGTCTAACTCTCTCTCTCTCCTGTGTGTGTTTGTTCACGTGTTTCACTCTCTCTCCATCCGCATCGTCATTATGGCTGCTGTTTTTAACATAAAAAACTATGCACGATGGTAAACCACATTTTCATTTATGAGGACGAGGTGGGCACGTGCCGCTCTCTTTGAGTGTTTGATGAATAGGGCAAGCTGCTCGTGACGCACCACTTTATTTTGACCAGGAAACGATCCCACACTCCAATATTGCGCCTACCACTGTGTGAAAATTCGTGATTCCCTCATGCATTGGCACAGAACTCAGTCTTGGTATTCGGGCCTCGTTTTTTTTCAGCTCAAGCAGCGTGAGAGTGGCGACACGATTACCGTGTCTAGAAATATACTGCCTAGTATGCTGAGCGCGGGCTAGGAGATGGCTGGTGACTTCCGGCAGCGCCCTCATGGTGCGCTGCTGTGCGAGTGGTTGCATTTGCGTTCAATCCTTGCTCTCTACAAGCGCTGCAAAGCCTGAAAGAGGCCATGCCGCGCGAGGCCAACTATTATTTTTCTGCATGTTCTGGGTGTTTTTTACATATTGCTCCATTGTATAGGAACTACTCGATTGCTTTCATAGTACTGGCACTTTGCAATACCAAATGAAGATCATTTCGTGGCATACATTTCGCCATCCACTACTGCCCACAATAATAAAATACCCAGATCCCACGTAACTTGGAAATAAATGCTACGCAACATGACTCTGTTGTAATTTTTTAATAAGTGACACATTGTGATGTGGCACTAATTCTATGCAAGAAATTGGATCGTCAACACTGGAACCAGCATTGGCGTTTCACGAACATTTGGCTCTTCTTGCAATGTATTTCGAAGACGCTAAGTTAAGGAGGTGATCGGGAGGGCACCCAGACGTAGGCGATATGATAGATAAATAGATAGATAGATGGATAGATAGAGAGGCAGAAAAACAGACAGACAGAAATATAAACTTACGGACGGACGAACGAACAGGTATACAGACGCACAGATGGATGGATGGACGGACGCATGGATGAACGGATAGAGGGACACACGCACAGATGCACGGACAGACAGACGGACAGAAGGACGCACGAACGAATGGACGGATGGATACACAGAGACTGATGAACGGATGGAAAGAGAGACGAATGGACAGACAGACGGATGAACGGATGGACAGACTGAGGTATGTACGAATGGAGGGACGGACGGATGCACACAACAGACTAATGAACGAATGAACAGATGGACGGACGCATGGAGAGACAGAGGGATGAACTGATGGACAGATGGACGGACGAATCGACAGACAGATGGATGAACGGATGGATAGATGGACGGACGCACGGACGGATGCACGGACAGACGGACAGACAGACGGAAGGATGGATACAGTGTGACGGATGAACGGATGGATAGATGGACGGATGGATGGACACACAGACGAATGAATGGATGGACAGACAGACGGATGGACGCACGGACGGACGAAGGGAAGTACACGGACAGACAGATGAATGGATGGACAAATGGACGGACGGGTGGACAGATAGACGGATGAACGGATGGACAGATGGACGGATGGATGGACACACAGACGAATGAATGGATGGATGGATGGATGGACGGACGCATGGACGAACGAATGGACGGACGCACGGACAAATGCAAGGAGAGACAGACGCACGCACGGACAAACAGACGGAGGGAAAGACGCACGAACGAATGGACGGATGGTTAGGGAGAGACTTATGAACGGATGGACAGATGGACAGACAGATGGATGAACGGATGGACAGACAGAGGGATGGACGCATGGACGGACGGACAGATGTACACGGAGAGACAGATGAACAAATGGACAGATAGACGGACGGATGGACAGACAGACCGATGAACGGATGGACAGATGGCCGGATGGATCAACAGACAGACGGATGAACGGATTGGTGGATGGACGGAGGCGCGGATGGACGGACACACAGACGAATGAATGGATGGATGGATGGATGGACGGACGCATGGACGAACGAATGGACGGACGCACGGACGAATGCAAGGAGAGACAGACGCACGCACGGACAAACAGACGGAGGGAAAGACGCACGAATGAATGGACGGATGGTTAGGGAGAGACTTATGAACGGATGGACAGATGGACAGACAGATGGATGAACGGATGGACAGACAGAGGGATGGACGCATAGACGGACGGACGGATGTACACGGAGAGACAGATGAACAAATGGACAGATAGACGGACGGATGGACAGACAGACCGATGAACGGATGGACAGATGGCCGGATGGATCAACAGACAGACGGATGAACGGATTGGTGGATGGACGGAGGCGCGGATGGACGGACGCAAGCACGGATGCACGGACAAGCGGATGGATACAGGGACAGACGGACAGACGGATGGATGCACGGACGGACGGACGGATGGATAAGGAGAGACGGATGAACGGATGGACAGATGGACGGACGGATGGACAGACAGACGGATGAACGGATGGACATATATATCTATATATATATATACACATGTGATTGTGTGTGTGTGTGTGTGTGTGTGTGTGTGTGTGTGTGTGTAGATAGATAGATAGATACGTAAATGCTCAAAGATTATTTTTAAAAACCATTGGCAATATACCACCAGTTCTTTTTTATATGTGCTTTGCTTTGAGAGCAACAATTATCACAAAAGACCCTAAAGCCTTCACCTCTTAGCCTGCATTCCCTTAGTATTCGAGTGAAAACCAATATTAACATGCTAATGAGTAATCTGAGTTGTAATTTTTTAATAAGTGACACAATATGATGTGGCACTAATTCTATGCAAGAAAGTGGATAGTCAACCCTGGAACCAGCAATGGCGTTTCACGAACATTTGGCTCTTCTTGCAAAGTATTTCGAAGACGCTAAGTTAAGGGGGTGATCGTGAGGGCACCCAGACGTAGGCGATACGAGAGATAAATAGATAGATAGATGGATAGATAGATAGGCAGACAGACAGAAATATGGACTTACGGATGGACGAACGGACAGGCAGACAGACGCACAGACGGATGCATGGACGGACGCACGGACGAACAGATGGACGGAAGGACGCACGGACTGGTGAACGGATTGATACGGAGAGACTGATGAACGGATGGACAGAGACAGACGAATGGACAGACAGACGGATGAACGGATGGACAGACAGAGGTATGGACGCACGGAGGGATGGACGGATGCGCACGACAGACAGATGAACGAATGGACAGATGGACGGACGCATGGACAGACAGGCGGATGAACGGAGGACAGATGGACGGACGGATCGACAGACAGACAGATGAACGGATGGTTGGATTGACGGACACACGGAGGAACGGATGGACGGAAGCACGTACGGATGCACGAACAGACGGACGGACGGATGGACGCACGGACAGACAGATGGACGCAAGGACGCACGGACGGATGGGTACAGAGAGACTGATGAACTGATGGACAAATGGACGGACAGATGGACAGGCAGACAGGTGAACAGATGGACAGACAGACGGATGGACGCACAGACGCACGGACGGGCGGACGGATATACACGGACAGACAGATGGACAAATGGACGGACGGATGGACAGACGGATGAACGGATGGAGATATGGACGGACGGATGGACAGGCAGACAGGTGAACGGATGGACAAACAGACAGATGGACGCACGGACGGACGGATGGATGTACACGGACAGACAGATGAACGGATGGACAGATGGACAGATGGATGAACGGATGGACAGATGGACGGATGGATCGGTAGACAGACGAAAGAACGGATGGTTGGATGGACGGACACATGGACGAACGAATGGACGAACGCACGGACAGGTGCACGGACAGACGGATGGACGCACGGACAGACGACGACGGACGGACGGACGGAAGGACGCACGGACGGACGGACGGATGTATATGGAGTGGACGGATAAACAGATGGATAGATGGACGGGCGGATGGACAGACAGACGAATGAATGGATGGACAGATGGACGGATGGATTGACAGACAGGTGAGCGGATGGATGGATGGACGGACGAACGCACGAATGGACGCACGGACAGACGGACCAACGGATGAACGCACGGATGGACGGATGGATGGAAAAGGACAGACGGATGAACGGATGGACAGACAGACAGATGGATGCACGGACGGACGGAGGGATGTACACGGACAGACAGATGAAAGGATGGACAGATGGAAGGACGGATGGACAGACATACGGATTAACGGACCGACAGATGGACAGACGGACGGATCAACAGGCAGAGGGATGAACGGATAGACTTATATATATATATATAATGAGATATAACAGATCAGTAATGCCAAGCAATGTACAGGGGAAGTTATTAGAACCAATGGAATGTAAATAAGAAGAAAGAAGAAAGAAAGGTGGATGAAAGAATTACCAGCTGTGAGCAGGAATCGAGCCCACGACCTTCGAATAACGCGTTCGATGCTCTAACCACTGAGCTATCACAGCGGCCGTCCCTCCATCCACTTTTTGGGGCTTATATGTGAATTTAGAAGTAGGAGTGACAGTCAGAGCCATCTATTAAGCCAAACAACGAGTGTGAAAACACTCTTATTCGCATGTTTTGGCGTCACGTAGCACGTGAACTTCTTATGAGCGGGCAGTTGATTAATTGTCCCTCTTATACAACCTAAACACACCAAGTCTGCCAGTACGAGACCCTCGTTCAATAAAATAAGGGAGAGAAGTGTATACCTAAGTGCTCGTATTGCCGTGTTTTAACACAATATTAATGAGATATAACAGACAGTAATGCCAAGGAATGTACAGGGGAAGTTATTAGAACCAATGGAATGTAATTAAGAAGAAAGAAGAAAGAAAAGTGGATGAAAAAATTACCAGCTGTGAGCAGGAATCGAACCCACGACCTTCGAATAACGCGTTCGATGCTCTAACCACTGAGCTATCACAGCGGCCGTCCCTCCATCCACTTTTTGGGGCTTATATGTGAATTTAGAAGTAGGAGTGACAGTCAGCGCCATCTATAAGCCAAACAACGAGTGTGAAAACACTCTTATTCGCATGTTTTGGCGTCACGTAGCACGTGAACTTATTATGAGCGGGCAGCTGATTAATTGTCCCTCTTATACAACCTAAACACACCAAGTCTGCCAGTACGAGACCCTCGTTCAATGAAATAAGGGAGAGAAGTGTATACCTAAGGGCTCGTATTGCCGTTTTTTAACACAATATTAATGAGATATAACAGACAGTAATGCCAAGGAATGTACAGGGGAAGTTATTAGAACCAATGGAATGTAAATAAGAAGAAAGAAGAAAGAAAAGTGGATGAAAAAATTACCAGCTGTGAGCAGGAATCGAACCCACGACCTTCGAATAACGCGTTCGATGCTCTAACCACTGAGCTATCACAGCGGCCGTCCCTCCATCCACTTTTTGGGGCTTATATGTGAATTTAGAAGTAGGAGTGACAGTCAGCGCCATCTATAAGCCAAACAACGAGCGTGAAAACACTCTTATTCGCATGTTTTGGCGTCACGTAGCACGTGAAGTTATTATGAGCGGGCAGCTGATTAATTGTCCCTCTTATACAACCTAAACACACCAAGTCTGCCAGTACAAGACCCTCGTTCAATGAAATAAGGGAGAGAAGTGTATACCTAAGGGCTCGTATTGCCGTGTTTTAACACAATATTAATGAGATATAACAGACAGTAATGCCAAGGAATGTACAGGGGAAGTTATTAAAACCAATGGAATGTAAATAAGAAGAAAGAAGAAAGAAAAGTGGATGAAAAAATTACCAGCTGTGAGCAGGAATCGAACCCACGACCTTCGAATAACGCGTTCGATGCTCTAACCACTGAGCTATCACAGCGGCCGTCCCTCCATCCTTTTGGGCTTATATGTGAATTTAGAAGTAGGAGTGACAGTCAGCGCCATCTATAAGCGAAACAACGAGTGTGAAAACACTCTGTACAACCTGTACATTCCTTGGCATTACTGTCTGTTATATCTCATTAACATTGTGTTAAAACACGGCAATACGATCCCTTAGGTATACACTTCTCTCCCTTATTTCATTGAACGAGGGTCTCGTACTGGCAGACTTGGTGTGTTTAGGTTGTATAAGAGGGACAATTAATCAGCTGCCCGCTCATAATAAGTTCACGTGCTACGTGACGCCAAAACATGCGAATAAGAGTGTTTTAACGCTCGTTGTTTGGCTTATAGATGGCACTGACTGTCACTCCTACTTCTAAATTCACATATAAGCCCCAAAAAGTGGATGGAGGGACGGCCGCTGTGATAGCTCAGTGGTTAGAGCATCGAACGCGTTATTCGAAGGTCGTGGGTTCGATTCCTGCTCACAGCTGGTAATTTTTTCATCCACTTTTCTTTCTTCTTTCTTCTTATTTACATTCCATTGGTTCTAATAACTTCCCCTGTACATTCCTTGGCATTACTGTCTGTTATATCTCATTAATATTGTGTTAAAACACGGCAATACGAGCCCTTAGGTATACACTTCTCTCCCTTATTTCATTGAACGAGGGTCTCGTACTGGCAGACTTGGTGTGTTTAGGTTGTATAAGGGGGACAGTTAATCAGCTACCCGCTCATAATAAGTTCACGTGCTACGTGACGCCAAACATGCGAATAAGAGTGTTTTCACACTCGTTGTTTGGCTTATAGATGGCGCTGACTGTCACTCCTACTTCTAAATTCACATATAAGCCCCAAAAAGTGGATGGAGGGACGGCCGCTGTGATAGCTCAGTGGTTCGAGCATCGAACGCGTTATTCGAAGGTCGTGGGTTCGATTCCTGATCACAGCTGGTAATTTTTTCATCCACTTTTCTTTCTTCTTTCTTCTTATTTACATTCCATTGGTTCTAATAACTTCCCCTGTACACTCCTTGGCATTACTGTCTGTTATATCTCATTAATATTGTGTTAAAACACGGCAATACGAGCCCTTAGGTATGCACTTCTCTCCCTTATTTCATTGAACGAGGGTCTCGTACTGGCAGACTTGGTGTGTTTAGGTTGTATAAGAGGGACAATTAATCAGCTGCCCGCTCATAATAAGTTCACGTGCTACGTGACGCCAAAACATGCGAATAAGAGTGTTTTCACACTCGTTGTTTGGCTTATAGATGGCGCTGACTGTCACTCCTACTTCTAAATTCACATATAAGCCCCAAAAAGTGGATGCAGGGACGGCCGCTGTGATAGCTCAGTGGTTAGAGCATCGAACGCGTTATTCGAAGGTCGTGGGTTCGATTCCTGCTCACAGCTGGTAATTTTTTCATCCACTTTTCTTTCTTCTTTCTTCTTATTTACATTCCATTGGTTCTAATAACTTCCCTTGTACATTCCTTGGCATTACTGTCTGTTATATCTCATTAATATTGTGTTAAAACACGGCAATACGAGCCCTTAGGTATACACTTCTCTTCCTTATATATATATATATATATGTGGGTGTGTGTGTGTGTGTGTGTGTGTGTGCGTAGAGTTAGATAGATAGATAGATAGATGGATAGACAGATAGATAGATAGATAAATGCTCAAAGTGGTTGCTTTACCCGAAAAATTATGTTTAAAAACCATTGGCAACATACCACCGGTTATTTTTTGAAATGTGTTTTGTTTTGAGAGCCAAAATTATCACAAAAGACCCTAAAACCTTCACCTCTTCGCCTGCATTCTATTAGTATTCGAGTGAAAACCAATAATAACATGCTAATGAATAATCTGACACTCGCCGCATATGATACTCAAAACGTTGTTGGAAAGGAAGTGCGACGTTGACATTGGAGAATATCTGTGTGAATGAAATTAGAAAGGGTATATTCAATGTTTTATATAAATAATCATATTTGAAATTTTGCCTAGATGGCGATTTCGTTCTCGACACCGTTCACCCTAATCCGAAAAGATAGTTCGGTGGAGTCACTCTAAGAATGTTTTTCTCACACGACAGCCTTCGGATTCAGCCTTCTGTCTGCCATCTTGATCCTACTTTTTCATTCAGGAAAACATGCTGGATCCGTTGGTGCGGGGAACAAGACACCTTTTCCCTGTTCGCCCGATAAATTCTTTGACACAGCGGCCCAATACACGTTCCTTCTTTTCATTGCCGCGTAGCTTTTAAAATCTCAGGGTGTTACAGTGTGCATATGGCGCCGTAGAACTTCACAGTAAATCAGAAGACAGCTGTCACACACTGGTTTTAAACGTGGCAAGGCACGGCAGCAACAGGATGAGTTGAATTTCGCTCGTTCGTGCACCCTCTCGACACGCAGCGCCGCTTGTGGCATCTGAGTGCAGTCATCACATGCGCGGCCACCCACTCTCGTATGGAATGCGCGCGCTCAGCACACTAGGTAGTATATTTCTAGACACTGTAACACGATGGTTCCAAAATGACGATGATAAAGATAATGAAAGGCAAAGTTGAAGGCGCTGCACCGTTCTTATTGCCAGAGCAACAACAGTCGTATGCCTCGTCCTGCGGGATAGCCGTGGTCGTACAGCGGTTAGTACATTGCGTTGTGGCCGCAATAACCATGGTTCGACTCCTGGTCACGGCAATTTTTTTTTTCTTTTTTAGAGAGTATATGGGCCTGGTGATCATTTTTTATTGTCGCAAAGAACTCCCAAATCTTGATTTTATCGTTTCACCCGCAAACTTCTCGCACCATAAACATCATTACCGTGTACCCAAGCTTTATTGTTGGTTTGTTTCTTTGTTTGTTTTGTCAATGAAACTTGCGTGTAGAATCTGCCTTTGAAAACTACTTCATTTTGAGAAACATTTGAATAGGTTCAGCATCATTTTGAACGCATACCTACTACAGGAAATGATAGGGCAATGCTGAGGTTCTATCACAGCTGGTTTGTATGGCCCATAACAGCCTGATCAATAACCACAGCGTCTGGTAAGTTTCGATCAATAGTTCAGGCTTGCGAAATTCACAATACTGTTAATTTCTCTCTCGCTCGCTCCTGTGTTTGTGTGTGTGTTTGTGTGTTTCATCTCTCTTCATCTGCACGGCCATTATGGCTGCCTCTGTGATCAGCCCACCTTTTTTGTGTTTGTGTGTTTCTCTCTCTGAATCTCCATCATCATCGTAATAATGCTGCTTTTTTACCGTGGAATTTAGTGGACTATTGTAGACTACCTTTTCGTTGATAAGGACTGGGAGGTAACATGCCACTCCGAAGGCGGGTTTGTTGGATAGAGCTACATTTCAAGACGCACAATCTCATTTTCCCATCACACGATGCCCCACTGCGATATTGCGCCTACCACTGCGAAAAACTCCGACATTCCCACGTGCATTACTTTGGAGAAACCTTGAAATTGAAGTTGTTGTTCCTTCATCACTTTTCCGTTGAAACCGTGATCATCCTACAGCATGCTCTGAAAGTTTTCTGCAGCTAGAGTGGCTCTGCAATATCTCAGAGATCGGAGGTAATGCAAACTTTATGGAACTCTCTTTGTTTTGCATTGCCTCCGTGATCAGCCCACCTTTTATCATGTCACGGCAACATGTGAAAACATAATCTTGTTGCGCCATGTTCTAACGTCACAATGACGTCAAGAAAATTTATCTCTGACATCATGTGGACGTCATATGGTGAAGCAATAAAGTGGCTGTCCCATTCTCCCTTTCTCTCTCCTTGTGTGTGTGGTTTCGTGTGTTTCACTCCCTCTCCATTACATCGTCATTATGGCTCTTGTTTTTACCGTGAAATTTTGTGGAGCACAGTAAAGCACCTTTTCGTTTACATAGACGAGGCGAGCATTTTCCCGTGACGCCCCATCTCATTTTGCCATTACACGATGCCACACGCCGCCGTTGAGTCTACTAGTGTGAAAAACTCCGCCTCCGATATTTCGTCATTCGTTGTTCTAAGACTACTTGAATTTGAAGTTATTAATTTATAACCTTTCTGTCAATACACTGATCATTCCTACAGCACCCTCCGAAAGTTTTCAGCAGCTTGCGTGGCCATGCACTATCTTAAAGGTCGGAGGTAATGCAAGGGTTATGTACTTCTCCTTGTTATGCACTGCCTTCGAGATCAGCCCACCTTTTATCTTGTGATGAAGTCATGTGGTAACATTATCTAGTTACGCCATTCCTAACGTCAGAATGACGTCATGAAAATTTTTCTCTGGCATCATGTGGACGTCATATTGTGAAGTAATTAAATCACCGTCTAATTCTCTCTCTCTACTGTATGTGTGTTCACAATTTTCACTCTCTCTCCATCCACATCGTCATTATGGCTGCTGTTTTTTCTATGAAAAATTGTGCAGGATGGTAAACCACCTTTTCGTTTATAAGGACGAGGCGGGCACGTGCCGCTCTTATTGCGTGTTTGATGAATAGGGCTAGCTGCCCGTGACGCGCAACTTTATTTAGACAAGGAAACGATGCCACACTCTAATATTGCGCCTACCACTGTGCAAAAATTAGAGATTCCCCCATGCATTGGCGCAGAACTCCATCTGGGAGTTCGGGCCTCGTTTTTTTCAGCTCAAGCAGCGTGAGAGTGGCGGCACAATTACAGTCTCTAGAAATATACTGCCTAGCATGCTGAGCACGGGCTAGGAGATGGCCCCGCAGCTTATGACTGCCGGCAGCACCCTCATGGTGCACTGCTGTGCGAGTGGGTGCAATTGCGTTCAATCCTTGCTCTCTACAAGCGCTGCAAAGCCTGCAGGAGGCCGTGCCGCGCGAGGCCAACTATTATTTTTCTGCATTTTCGGGGTGTTTTTTACACATTGCTCTATATTATAGGAACTACTCGATTGCTTTCACAGTACTGCCGCTTTGCAATACCAAATGAAGATCATTTCGGGGCAAACCATTTGCCATCCGCTACTGCCCGCATTAAAAAAAATACGCAGATCCCACGTAACTTGGGAATAAATGCTATGCAACATGACTCTGTTGTAACTTTTTAATAAAAGAGACATTATGATGTGGCACTAATTATATGCAAGAAAGTGGATAGTCAACCCTGGAACCAGCAATGGCGTTTCACGAACATTTGGCTCTTTTTTCAAAGTATTTCGAAGACGCTAAGTTAAGGGGGTGATCGTGAGGGCACCCAGACGTAGGCGATACGATAGATAAATAGATAGATAGATGGATAGATAGATAGGCAGACAGACAGAAATATGGACTTACGGACGGACGAACGGACAGGCAGACAGACGCCCAGACGGATGCATGGACGGACGCACGGACGAACAGATGGACGGAAGGACGCACGGACTGATGAACGGATTGATACGGAGAGACTGATGAACGGATGGGCAGAGACAGACGAATGGACAGACAGACGGATGAACGGATGGACAGACAGAGGTATGGACGCACGGAGGGATGGACGGATGCACACGACAGACAGATGAACGAATGGACAGATGGACAGACGCATGGACAGACAGACGGATGAACGGAGGAGAGATGGACGGACGGATCGACAGACAGACAGATGAACGGATGGTTGGATGGACGGACGCACAGAGGAACGGATGGACGGAAGCACGTACGGATGCACGAACAGACGGACGGACGGATGGACGCACGGACAGACAGACGGACGCAAGGACGCACGGACGGTAGGATGGATGGGTACAGAGAGACTGATGAACGAATGGACAAATGGACAGACAGATAGACAGGCAGACAGGTGAACAGATGGACGGACAGACGGATGGAGGCACGGACGGGCGGATGGATATACACGGACAGACAGATGGACAAATGGACGGACGGATGGACAGACGGATGAACGGATGGAGATATGGACGGACGGATGGACAGGCAGACAGGTGAACGGATGGACAGACAGACAGATGGACGCACGGACGGATGTACACGGACAGACAGATGAACGGATGGGTAGATGGACAGACGGCTGAACGGATGGACAGATGGACGGATGGTTCGGTAGACAGACGAAAGAACGGATGGTTGGATGGACGGACACATGGACGAACGAATGGACGGACGCACGGACAGGTGCACGGACAGACGGATGGACGCACGGACAGACAGACGGACGGAAGGACGCACAGACGGACGGACGGATTATATGGAGTGACGGATAAACGTATGGATAGATGGACGGGCCGATGGACAGACAGACGAATTAATGGATGGACAGATGGACGGATGGATTGACAGACAGGTGAGCGGATGGATGGATGGACGGACGATTGCACGGATGGACGCACGGACAGACGGACCAACGGATGAACGCACGGATGGACGGATGGATGGAAAAGTACAGACGGATGAACGGATGGATAGATGGACAGATGGAAGGACAGACAGACGGATGAACGGGTGAACAGACAGACAGATGGATGCACGGACGAACGGAGGGATGTACACGGACAGACCGATGAAAGGATGGACAGATGGAAGGACGGAGGGACAGACATACGGATTAACGGATCGACAGATGGACGAACGGACGGATCGACAGGCAGACAGATGAACGGATAGACATATATATATATATATATATATATATATATATATATATATATATATATATATATATATATGCGTGTGTGTGTGTGTGTGTAGAGTTAAATAGATAGATAGATAGATGGATGAACAGATAGATAGATAGATAAATGCTCAAAGTGGTTGCTTTACCCGAAAAATTATCTTTAAAAACCATTGGCAACATACCACCGGTTATTTTTTGAAATGTGCTTTGTTTTGAGAGCCAAAATTATCACAAAAGACCCTAAAACCTTCACCTCTTCGCCTGCATTCCATTAGTATTCGAGTGAAAACCAATAATAACATGCTAATGAATAATCTCACACTCGCCGCATATGATACTCAAAACGTTGTTGGAAAGGAAGTGCGACGTTGACATGGGAGAAAATCTGTGTGAATGAAATTAGAAAGTGTATTTTCAAATTTTTATATAAATAATCATATTTGAAATTTTGCCTAGATGGCGATTTCGTTCTCGACACTGTTCACCCTGATCTGAAAAGATAGTTCGGTGGAGTCACTCTAAGAATGTTTTCCTCACACGACAGCCTTCGGATTCAGCCTTCTGTCTGCCATCTTGATCCTACTTTTTCATTCAGGAAAACATGCTGGATCCGTTGGTGCGGGGAACAAGACACCTTTTCCCTGTTCGCCCGATAACTTCTCTGAGCCAGCGGCCCGATACACGTTCCTTCTTTACATTGCCGCGTAGCTTTTAAAATCTCAGGGTGTTGCATTGTACATATGATGCCGTCGAACTTCACAGTAAATCAGAAGACAGCTGTCACACACTGGTTTTAAACGTGTCAAGGCACGGCAGCAACAGGATGAGTTGAAATTCGCTCGTTCGTGCACCCTCTCGACACGCAGCGCCGCTTGTGGCATCTGAGTGCAGTCATCACATGCGCGGCCACCCACTATCGTATGGAATGCGCGCGCTCGGCACACTAGTTGGTATATTTCTAGACACTGTAACACGATGGTTCCAAATTGACGATGATGATGATAATGAAAGGCAAAGTTGAAGGCGCTGATGCGTTCTCATATCCAGAGCAACAACAGTCATATCCCTCGTCCTGCGGGATAGCCGTGGTCGTACAGCGGTTAGTGCCTTGCGTTGTGGCCGCAATAACCCAGGTTCGACTACTGCTCACGGCAAATTTGTTTTTCTTCTTTTAGAAAGTATGGGGGCCTGGTGATCATTTTGTATTGTCGCAAAGAACTCCCAATTCTCGATTTTATCGTTTCACCCGCAAACTTCTGGCACCATAAACATCGTTACCATGTACCCAAGCTTTATTGTTGGTTTGTTTGTTTGTTTTGTCAATGAAAACTTGCGTATAGAATCTGCCTTTGAAACTCCTTCATTTTGAGAAACTTTTCAATAGGTCCAGCATCATTTTGAATGCATACCTACCACAGGAAATGATAAAGCAATGCTGAGGTTCTATCACGGATGGTTTGTATGGCCCGTAACAGCCTGATAAATAACCATAGCGTCTGGTAAGTTTCGATCAATAGTTTAGGCTTGCGAAATTCACATTACTAATAATTTCTTTCTCGCTCGCTCCTGTGTTTGTGTATGTGTTTGTGTGTTTCATCTCTCTCTATCTGCACGGCCATTATGGCTGCCTCTGTGATGAGCCCAGCTTAAATTGTTTTGTGTTTGTGTGTTTCTCTCTCTGAATCTCCATCATCATCGTAATTAATGCTGCTGTTTTCACCGTGGAATTTAGTGGACTATTCTAAAACACTTTTCGTTGATAAGGACTGGGAGGGAACGTGCCGCTCCGATGGCGGGTTTGTTGGATAGAGCTACCTTTCAAGACGCACAATCTCATTTTCCCATCACACGAGGCCCCACTGCGATATTGCGCCTATGACTGCGAAAAACTCCGACATTCCCACGTGCATTATTTTGGGAAACCTTGAAATTGAAGTTGTTGTTTCATCATCACTTTTCCGTTGAAACCGTGATCATCCTACAGCATGCTCTGAAAGTTTTCTGCAGCTAGAGTGGCTCTGCAATATTTCAGAGGTCTGAGGTAATGCAAACTTTATGGAACTCTCTTTGTTTTGCATTGCCTCCGTGATCAGCCCATCTTTGATTATGTGATGGCAACATGTGATAACATAATCTTGTTGCGCCATGTTCTAACGTCACAATGACGTCAAGAAAATTTATCTCTGACATCATGTGGACGTCATATGGTGAAGCAATAAAATGACCGTCCCATTCTCCCTTTCTCTCTCCTGTGTGTGTGTGTGGGTTCGTGTGTTTCACTCTCTCTCCATTACATCGTCAATATGGCTGTTGTTTTTACCGTGAAACTTTGTGGAGCATAGTAAAGCACCTTTCGTTTACATAGACGAGGCGGGTAGCTTCCCGTGACGCCCAATCTCATTTTGCAATTACACGATGCCACAAGCCGACATTGCGTCTACTAGTGCGAAAAACTCCGATATTCCTTCATGCATTGTTCTAAGACTACTTGAATTTGAAGTTATTATTTTATAACCTTACTGTCAATACACTGATTATCCTAAAGCACCCTACAAAAGTTTTCAGCAGCTTGCGTGGCCATGCACTATCTCAAAGGTCGGAGGTAATGCAAGGGTTATGGACTTCTCCTTGTTATGCACTGCCTTCGAGATCAGCCCACCGTTTATCTTGTGATGAATGCATGTGATAACATTATCTAGTTACGCCATTCCTAACGTCAGAATGACGTCATGAAAATTTTTCTCTGGTATCATGTGGACGCCATATCGTGAAGTAATTCAAATTACCGTCTGATTCTCTCTGTCTTCTGTATGTGTATATTCACATGTTTCACTCTCTCTCCATCTGCATTGTCATTATGGCTGCTGTTTTTACCATGAAAAATTGTGCAGGATGGTAAACCACCTTTTCGTTTATAAGGACGAGGCGGGCACGTGCCGCTCTCATTGCGTGTTTGATGAATAGGGCTAGCTGCCCGTGACGCGCAACTTTATTTAGACCAGGAAACGATGCCACACTCTAATGTTGCGCCTACCACTGTGCGAAAATTCGAGATTCCCTCATGCATTGGCGCAGAACTCAGTATGGGTATTCGGGCCTCGTTTTTTTTTCAGCTCAAGCAGCGTGAGAGTGGCGACACGATTACCGTGTCTAGAAATATACTGCCTAGTATGCTGAGCGCGGGCTAGGAGATAGCCCCGCAGCTGGTGACTGCCGGCAGCGCACTCATGGTGCGCTGCTGTGCGAGTGGGTGCAATTGCGTTCAATCCTTGCTCTCTACAAGTGCTGCAAAGCCTGCAGGAGGCCGTGCCGCGCGAGGCCAACTATTATTTTTCTGCATTTTCGGGGTGTTTTTTACACATTGCTCTACATTATAGGAACTACTCGATTGCTTTCCCAGTACTGCTGCTTTGCAATACCAAATGAAGATCATTTCGGGGCATACAATTCGCCATCCGCTGCTGCCCGCACTAAAAAAAATACGCAGATCCCACGTATCTTGGGAATAAATGCTATGCAACATGACTCTGTTGTAACTTTTTAATAAAAGAGACATTATGATGTGGCACTAATTATACGCAAGAAATTGGATAGTCAACACTGGAACCAGCATTGGCGTTTCACTAACATTTGGCTCTTCTTGCAAAGTATTTCGAAGACGCTAAGGTAAGGGGATGATCGTGAGGGCACCCAGACGTAGGCGATACGATAGATAAATAGATAGATAGATGGATAGATAGTTAGGCAGACAGACAGGCAGAAACACAGAAATATGGACTTACGGACGGACGAACGGACAGGTAGACAGACGCACAGACGGATGCGTGTACGGACGCATGGACGAACAGATGGACGGAAGGACGCACGGACTTATAAACGGATTGATACGGAGAGACTGATGAATGGATGGACAGAGACAGACAGATGGACAGACAGACGGATGAACGGATGGACAGACAGAGGTATGGACGCACGGAGGGACGGACGGATGCACACGACAGACAGATGAACGAATGGACATATGGACGGACGCATGGACAGACACACGGATGAATGGAGGACATATGGACGGACGGATCGACAGACAGACAGATGAACGGATGGTTGGATGGACGGACGCACGGAGGAACGGATGGATGAAAACACGTACGGATGCACGAACAGACGGACGGACGGATGAACGTATGGACAGACACACGGACGGAAGGACGCACGGACGGATGGACGGATGGGTACAGAGAGACTGATGAACGGATGGACAAATGGACGGACAGATAGACAGGCAGACAGGTGAACAGATGGACAGACAGATGGAAGAACGCACGGACGGGCGGACGGATATACACGGACAGACAGATGGACAAATGGACGGACGGATGGACAGACGATGAACGGATGGACAGACGGACGGACGGATCGGCAGACAGACGGATGAACGGATAGAGAGATGGACGGACGGATGGACAGGCAGACAGGTGAACGGATGGACAGACAGACGGATGGACGCACGGACGGACGGACGGATGTACACGGACAGACAGGTGAACAGATGGACAGATGGACAGACGGATGAACGGATGGACAGATGGACGGATGGATCGCCATACAGACAAAAGAACGAATGGTGTGATGGACGAACACATGGACGAACGCATGGACAGGTGCACGGACAGACGGATGGACGCACGGACAGACACACGGACGGACGGACGGATGTATATGGAGTGACGGATGAACGGATGGATAGATGGACGGGCGGATGGACAGACAGACGAATTAATGGATGGACAGATGGACGGATGGATCGACAGACAGACAGGTGAGCGGATGGATAGATGGATGGACGAACGCACGGATCGACGCATGGACAGACGGACCAACGCATGAACACACGGATGGACGGATGGATGGAAAAGGACAGACGGATTAACGGATGGACAGATGGACAGATGGATGGTTAGACAGACGGATGAACGGATGGACAGACAGACAGATGGATGCACGGACGGACGGAGGGATCTACACGGACAGACAGATGAAAGGATGGACAGATGGAAGGACGGATTGACAGACGTACATATTAACGGATCGACAGATGGACGGACGGACGGATCGACAGGCAGACGGATGAACGGATGGACTTATATACATATATATATATATATATATATATATATATATATATATATATATATATATATGTGTGTGTGTGTGTGTGTGTGTGTGTGTGTGTGTGTGTGTGTGTGTGTGTAGAGTTAGATAGATAGATAGATGGATAGATAGATAGATAGATAGATAGATAAATGCTCAAAGTGGTTGCTTTACCCGAAAAATTATCTTTAAAAACCATTGGCAACACGCCACCGGTTATTTTTTGAAATGTGCTTTGTTTTGAGAGCCAAAATTATCACAAAAGACCCTAAAACCTTCACCTCTTCGCCTGCATTCCATTAGTATTCGAGTGAAAACCAATAATAACATGCTAATGAATAATCTGACACTCGCCGCATTTGATACTCAAAACGTTGTTGGAAAGGAAGTGCGACGTTGACATGGGAGAAAATCTGTGTGAATGAAATTAGAAAGTGTATTTTCAATTTTTTAAATAAATTATCATATTTGAAATTTTGCCTAGATGGCGATTTCGTTCTCGACACCGTTCACCCTGATCTGAAAAGATAGTTCGGTGGAGTCACTCTAAGAATGTTTTCCTCACACGACAGCCTTCGGATTCAGCCTTCTGTCTGCCATCTTGATCCTACTTGAAAATTCAGGAAAACATGCTGGATCCGTTGGTGCGGGGAACAAGACACCTTTTGCCTGTTCGCCCGATAACTTCTCTGAGCCCGCGGCCCAATACACGTTCCTTCTTTTCATTGCCGCGTCGCTTTTAGAATCTCAGGGCGTTACAGTGTACATAAGCGCCGTCGAACTTCACAGTAAATGAGAAGACAGCTGTCACACACTGGTTTTAAACGTGGCAAGGCACGGCAGCAACAGAATGAGTTGAATTTCGCTCGTTCGTGCACCCTCTCGACACGCAGCGCCGCTTGTGGCATCTGAGTGCAGTCATCACATGCGCGGCCACCCACTATCGTATGGAATGCGCGCGCTCAGCACACTAGTTGATATATTTCTAGACACTGTAACACGATGGTTCCAAAATGACTATGATGATGATAATGAAAGGCAAAGTTGAAGGCGCTGCACCGTTCTTATTGCCAGAGCAACAACAGTCGTATGCCTCGTCCTGCGGGATAGCCGTGGTCGTACAGCGGTTAGTACCTTGCGTTGTGGCCGCAATAACCCAGGTTCGACTCCTGGTCACGGCAATTTTTTTTCTTTTTTAGAGAGTATAGGGGCCTGGTGATCATTTTTTATTTTCGCAAAGAACTCCCAAATCTTGATTTTATCGTATCACCCGCAAACTTCTGGCACCATAAATATCATTACCGTGTACCCAAGCTTTATTGTTGGTTTGTTTCTCTGTTTGTTTTGTCAATCAAAACTTGCGTGTAGAATCTGCCTTTGAAAACTACTTCATTTTGAGAAACTTTTGAATAGGTTCAGCATCTTTTTGAACGCATACCTACTACAGGAAATGATAGGGCAATGCTGAGTTTCTATCACAGATGGTTTGTATGGCCCATAACAGCCTGATCAATAACCACAGCGTCTGGTATGTTTCGATCAATAGTTCAGGCTTGCGGAATTCACAATACTGTTAATTTCTCTCTCGCTCGCTCCTGTGTTTGTGTGTGTGTTTGTGTGTTCCATCTCTCTCCATCTGCACGGCCATTATGGCCGCCTCTGTGATCAGCCCACCTTGTTTTGTGTTTGTGTGTTTCTCTCTCTGAATCTCCATCACCATCGTCAATAATGCTGCTGGTTTTGCCGTGGAATTTAGTGGACTATTGTAAACCACCTTTTGTTTGATAAGGACTGGGAAGTAACATGCCGCTCCGACAGCGGGTTTGTTGGATAGAGCTACCTTTCAAGACGCACAATCTCATTTTCCCATCACACGAAGCCCCACGGCGATATTGCGCCTACCACTGCGAAAAACTCCGACATTCCCACGTGCATTATTTTGGGAAACCTTGAAATTGAAGTTGTTGTTCCTTCATCACTTTTCTGTTGAAACCGTGATCATTCTACAGCAAGCTCTGAAAGTTTTCTGCAGCTAGAGTGGCTCTACAATATCTCAGAGATCGGAGGTAATGCAAACTTTATGGAACTCTCTTTGCTTTGCATTGCCTCCGTGATCAGCTCACCTTTTATCGTGTGACGGCAACATGTGTTTAACATAATCTTGTTGCGCCATGTTCTAACGTCACAATGACGTCAAGAAAATTTATCTCTGACATCATGTGGACGTTATATGGTGAAGCAATAAAATGACCGTCCCATTCTCCCCTTTCTCTCTCCGGTGTGTGTGTGACTTCGTGTGTTTCACTCTCTCTCCATTACATCGTCATTATGGCTGTTGTTTTTACCGTGAAATTTTGTGGAGCATATTAAAACACCTTTTCGTTTACATAGACGAGGCGGGTAGTTTCCCGTGACGCCCCATCTCATTTTGCCATTACACGATGCCACACGCCGACGTTGAGTCTACTAGTGTGAAAAACTCCGATATTTTGTCATTCGTTGTTCTAAGACTACTTGAATTTGAAGTTATTAATTTATAACCTTTCTGTCGATACACTGATTATCCTAAAGCACCCTCCGAAAGTTTTCAGCAGCTTGCGTGGCCATCCACTATCTCAAAGGTCGGAGGTAATGCAAGGGTTATGGACTTCTCCTTGTTATGCACTGCCTTCGAGATCAGCTCACCGTTTATCTTGTGATGAAGTCATGTGATAACATTATCTAGTTACGCCATTCCTAACGTCAGAATGACGTCATGAAAATTTTTCTCTGGTATCATGTGGACGTCATATCGTGAAGTAATTCAAATTACCGTCTGATTCTCTCTCTCTTCTGTATAGGTATGGTCACATGTTTCACTCTCTCTCCATCCACATCGTCATTATGGCTGCTGTTTTTACCAAGAAAAATTGTGCGGGATGGTAAACCACCTTTTCGTTTATAAGGACGAGGCGGGCACGTGCCGCTCTCATTGCGTGTTTGATGAATAGGGCTAGCTGCCCGTGACGCGCAACTTTATTTAGACCAGGAAACGATGCCACACTCTAATATTGCGCCTACCACTGTGCAAAAATTCGAGATTCCCTCATGCATTGGCGAAGAACTCAGTCTGGGAATTCGGGCCTCGTTTTTTTTCAGCTCAAGCAGCGTGAGAGTGGCGACACGATTACCGTGTCTAGAAATATACTGCCTAGCATATTGAGCGTGGGCTAGGAGATGGCCCCGCAGCTGATAACTGCCGGCAGTGCCCTCATGGTGCGCTGCTGTGCGAGTGGGTGCATTTGCGTTCAATCCTTGCTCTCTACAAGCGCTGCAAAGCCTGAAGGAGGCCGTGCCGCAGCGAGGCCAACTATTATTTTTCTGCATTTTCTGGGTGTTTTTTACATATTGCTCCATTGTATAGGAACTACTCGATTGCTTTCACAGTACTGGCACTTTGCAATACCAAATGAAGATCATTTCGTTGCATACATTTCGCCATCCACTACTGCCCACAATAATAAAATACCCAGATCCCACGTAACTTGGGAATAAATGCTACGCAACATGACTTTGTTGTAATTTTTTAATAAGTGACACATTATGATGTGGCACTATTTATATGCAAGAAATTGGATAGTCAACACTGGAACCAGCATTGGCGTTTCACTAACATTTGGCTCTTCTTGCAAAGTATTTCGAAAACGCTAAGTTAAGGAGGTGATCGTGAGGGCACCCAGACGTAGGCGATATGATAGATAAATAGATAGATAGATGGATAGATAGATAGGCAGACAAACAGACAGACAGAAATATGGACTTACGGACCGACGAACGAACAGGCATACAGACGCACAGATGGGTGGCTGGACGGACGCATGGTTGAACGGATGGAGGGACGGACGGATGGACGCAAGGACAGACAGACGGACAGAAGGACGCACGGACGGATGGACGGATGGATACGGAGAGACTGATGAACGGATGGACAAATGGACGGACAGATAGACAGGCAGACAGGTGAACAGATGGACAGACAGATGGATGAACGCACGGACGGGCGGACGGATATACACGGACAGACAGATGGACAAATGGACGGACGGATGGACAGACGATGAACGGATGGACAGATGGACGGACGGATCGACAGACAGACGGATGAACGGATAGAGAGATGGACGGACGGATGGACAGGCAGACAGGTGAACGGATGGACAGACAGACGGATGGACGCACGGACGGACGGACGGATGTACACGGACAGACAGGTGAACAGATGGACAGATGGACAGACGGATGAACGGATGGACAGATGGACGGATGGATCGGCATACAGACAAAAGAACGAATGGTGTGATGGACGAACACATGGACGAACGCACGGACAGGTGCACGGACAGACGGATGGACGCACGGACAGACACACGGACGGAAGGACGCACGGACGGACGGACGGATGTATATGGAGTGACGGATGAACGGATGGATAGATGGACGGGCGGATGGACAGACAGACGAATTAATGGATGGACAGATGGACGGATGGATCGACAGACAGACAGGTGAGCGGATGGATAGATGGATGGACGAACGCACGGATGGACGCATGGACAGACGGACCAACGCATGAACACACGGATGGACGGATGGATGGAAAAGGACAGACGGATTAACGGATGGACAGATGGACAGATGGATGGTTAGACAGACGGATGAACGAATGGACAGACAGACAGATGGATGCACGGACGGACGGAGGGATCTACACGGACAGACAGATGAAAGGATGGACAGATGGAAGGACGGATTGACAGACATACATATTAACGGATCGACAGATGGACGGACGGACGGATCGACAGGCAGACGGATGAACGAATGGACATATATATATATATATATATATATATATATATATATGTATGTGTGTGTGTGTGTGTGTGTGTGTGTGTGTGTGTGTGTGTGTAGAGTTAGATAGATAGATAGATGGATAGATAGATAGATAGATAGATAAATGCTCAAAGTGGTTGCTTTACCCGAAAAATTATCTTTAAAAACCATTGGCAACACGCCACCGGTTATTTTTTGAAATGTGCTTTGTTTTGAGAGCCAAAATTATCACAAAAGACCCTAAAACCTTCACCTCTTCGCCTGCATTCCATTAGTATTCGAGTGAAAACCAATAATAACATGCTAATGAATAATCTGACACTCGCCGCATTTGATACTCAAAACGTTGTTGGAAAGGAAGTGCGACGTTGACATGGGAGAAAATCTGTGTGAATGAAATTAGAAAGTGTATTTTCAATTTTTTAAATAAATTATCATATTTGAAATTTTGCCTAGATGGCGATTTCGTTCTCGACACCGTTCACCCTGATCTGAAAAGATAGTTCGGTGGAGTCACTCTAAGAATGTTTTCCTCACACGACAGCCTTCGGATTCAGCCTTCTGTCTGCCATCTTGATCCTACTTGAAAATTCAGGAAAACATGCTGGATCCGTTGGTGCGGGGAACAAGACACCTTTTCCCTGTTCGCCCGATAACTTCTCTGAGCCAGCGGCCCAATACACGTTCCTTCTTTTCATTGCCGCGTCGCTTTTAAAATCTCAGGGTGTTACAGTGTACATATGGCGCCGTCGAACTTCACAGTAAATCAGAAGACAGCTGTCACACACTGGTTTTAAACGTGGCAAGGCACGGCAGCAATAGAATGAGTTGAATTTCGCTCGTTCGTGCACCCTCTCGACACGCAGCGCCGCTTGTGGCATCTGAGTGCAGTCATCACATGCGCGGCCACCCACTATCGTATGGAATGCGCGCGCTCAGCACACTAGTTGATATATTTCTAGACACTGTAACACGATGGTTCCAAAATGACTATGATGATGATAATGAAAGGCAAAGTTGAAGGCGCTGCACCGTTCTTATTGCCAGAGCAACAACAGTCGTATGCCTCGTCCTGCGGGATAGCCGTGGTCGTACAGCGGTTAGTACCTTGCGTTGTGGCCGCAATAACCCAGGTTCGACTCCTGGTCACGGCAATTTTTTTTCTTTTTTAGAGAGTATAGGGGCCTGGTGATCATTTTTTATTGTCGCAAAGAACTCCCAAATCTTGATATTATCGTATCACCCGCAAACTTCTGGCACCATAAATATCATTACCGTGTACCCAAGCTTTATTGTTGGTTTGTGTCTCTGTTTGTTTTGTCAATCAAAACTTGCGTGTAGAATCTGCCTTTGAAAACTACTTCATTTTGAGAAACTTTTGAATAGGTTCAGCATCTTTTTGAACGCATACCTACTACAGGAAATGATAGGGCAATGCTGAGGTTCTATCACAGATGGTTTGTATGGCCCATAACAGCCTGACCAATAACCACAGCGTCTGGTATGTTTCGATCAATAGTTCAGGCTTGCGGAATTCACAATACTGTTAATTTCTCTCTCGCTCGCTCCTGTGTTTGTGTGTGTGTTTGTGTGTTCCATCTCTCTCCATCTGCACGGCCATTATGGCCGCCTCTGTGATCAGCCCACCTTGTTTTGTGTTTGTGTGTTTCTCTCTCTGAATCTCCATCACCATCGTCAATAATGCTGCTGGTTTTGCCGTGGAATTTAGTGGACTATTGTAAACCACCTTTTGTTTGATAAGGACTGGGAAGTAACATGCCGCTCCGACAGCGGGTTTGTTGGATAGAGCTACCTTTCAAGACGCACAATCTCATTTTCCCATCACACGAAGCCCCACTGCGATATTGCGCCTACCACTGCGAAAAACTCCGACATTCCCACGTGCATTATTTCGGGAAACCTTGAAATTGAAGTTGTTGTTCCTTCATCACTTTTCTGTTGAAACCGTGATCATCCTACAGCAAGCTCTGAAAGTTTTCTGCAGCTAGAGTGGCTCTGCAATATCTCAGAGATCGGAGGTAATGCAAACTTTATGGAACTCTCTTTGCTTTGCATTGCCTCCGTGATCAGCTCACCTTTTATCGTGTGATGGCAACGTGTGATAACATAATCTTGTTGCGCCATGTTCTAACGTCACAATGACGTCAAGAAAATTTATCTCTGACATCATGTGGACGTTATTTGGTGAAGCAATAAAATGACCGTCCCATTCTCCCCTTTCTCTCTCCGGTGTGTGTGTGACTTCGTGTGTTTCACTCTCTCTCCATTACATCGTCATTATGGCTGTTGTTTTTACCGTGAAATTTTGTGGAGCATAATAAACACCTTTTCATTTACATAGACGAGGCGGGTAGTTTCCCGTGACGCCCCATCTCATTTTGCCATTACACGATGCCACACGCCGACGTTGAGTCTACTAGTGTGAAAAACTCCGATATTTCGTCATTCGTTGTTCTAAGACTACTTGAATTTGAAGTTATTAATTTATAACCTTTCTGTCGATACACTGATTATCCTAAAGCACCCTCCGAAAGTTTTCAGCAGCTTGCGTGGCCACCCACTATCTCAAAGGTCGGAGGTAATGCAAGGGTTATGGACTTCTCCTTGTTATGCACTGCCTTCGAGATCAGCTCACCGTTTATCTTGTGATGAAGTCATGTGATAACATTATCTAGTTACGCCATTCCTAACGTCAGAATGACGTCATGAAAATTTTTCTCTGGTATCATGTGGACGTCATATCGTGAAGTAATTCAAATTACCGTCTGATTCTCTCTCTCTTCTGTATGTGTATGGTCACATGTTTCACTCTCTCTCCATCCACATCGTCATTGTGGCTGCTGTTTTTACCAAGAAAAATTGTGCGGGATGGTAAACCACCTTTTCGTTTATAAGGACGAGGCGGGCACGTGCCGCTCTCATTGCGTGTTTGATGAATAGGGCTAGCTGCCCGTGACGCGCAAACTTTATTTAGACCAGGAAACGATGCCACACTCTAATATTGCGCCTACCACTGTGCAAAAATTCGAGATTCCCTCATGCATTGGCGAAGAACTCAGTATGGGTATTCGGGCCCCGTTTTTTTTTTCAGCTCAAGCAGCGTGAGAGTGGCGACACGATTACCGTGTCTAGAAATATACTGCCTAGTATGCTGAGCGCGGGCTAGGAGATGGCCCCGCAGCTGGTGACTGCCGGCAGCGCACTCATGGTGCGCTGCTGTGCGAGTGGGTGCAATTGCGTTCAATCCTTGCTCTCTACAAGTGCTGCAAAGCCTGCAGGAGGCCGTGCCGCGCGAGGCCAACTATTATTTTTCTGCATTTTCTGGGTGTTTTTTACATATTGCTCCATTGTATAGGAACTACTCAATTGCTTTCACAGTACTGGCACTTTGCAATACCAAATGAAGATCATTTCGTTGCATACATTTCGCCATCCACTACTGCCCACAATAATAAAATACCCAGATCCCACGTAACTTGGGAATAAATGCTACGCAACATGACTTTGTTGTAATTTTTTAATAAGTGACACATTATGATGTGGCACTATTTATATGCAAGAAATTGGATAGTCAACACTGGAACCAGCATTGGCGTTTCACTAACATTTGGCTCTTCTTGCAAAGTATTTCGAAAACGCTAAGTTAAGGAGGTGATCGTGAGGGCACCCAGACGTAGGCGATATGATAGATAAATAGATAGATAGATGGATAGATAGATAGGCAGACAAACAGACAGACAGAAATATGGACTTACGGACCGACGAACGAACAGGCATACAGACGCACAGATGGATGGCTGGACGGACGCATGGTTGAACGGATGGAGGGACGGACGGATGGACGCAAGGACAGACAGACGGACAGAAGGACGCACGGACGGATGGACGGATGGATACGGAGAGACTGATGAACGGATGAACAGAGACAGACGAATGGACGGACAGACGGATGAACGGATGGACAGACAGAGGTATGTACGCATGGAGCGACGGACGGATGCACACAACAGACTGATGAACGAATGGACAAATGGACGGACGCATGGAGAGACAGAGGGATGAACTGATGGACAGATGGACGGACGAATCGACAGACAGACGGATGAACGGATGGATGGATGGACGGACGCACGAACAAATGCACGGACAGACGGAAGGATGGATACAGTGTGACAGATGAACGGATGGACAGATGGACGGACGGATGGACAGAGAGACGAATGACGGATGGACAGACAGACGGATGGACGCACGGACGGAAGAACGGAAGTACACGGACAGACAGATGAATGGATGGACAAATCGACAGACGGGTGGACAGATAGACGGATGAACGGATGGACAGATGGACGGATGGAACGACAGACAGTCAGAAGAACGGATGGATGAATGGACGGACACACGGACGAAGGAATGGACGGACGCATGGACGAATACAAGGAGAGACAGATGGACGGATGGACGCACGGACAAACAGACGGACGGAAGGTCGCACGGATGGACGGACGAATGGATAGGGAGAGACTGATGAACGGATGGACAGATGGACAGACAGATGGATGAACGGATGAACAGACAGAGGGATGGACGCATGGACAGACAGACGGATGTACACGGAGAGACAGATGAACGAATGGACAGATGGACGGATGGATGGACAGACAGACCGATGAACGGATGGACAGATGGACGGACAGATCAACAGACAGACGGATGAACGGATTGGTGGATGGACGGAGGCACGAATGTACGGACGCAAGGAGGGATGCACGGACAAGCGGATGGGCGCACGAACAGACGGACAGACGAATGGATGCACGGACGGACGGACGGATGGATAAGGAGAGACGGATGAACGGATGGACAGATGGACGGACAGATGGACAGACAGACGGATGAACGGATGGACATATATATATATACATGTGATTGTGTGTGTGTGTGTCTGTATAGATAGATAGATACGTAAATGCTCAAAGTGGTTGCTTTACCCGAAAAATTATTTTTAAAAACCATTGGCAATATACCACAGGTTATTTTTAAATGTGCTCTGCTTTGAGAGCAACAACTATCACAAAAGACCCTAAAACCTTCAACCTCTAAGCCTGCATTCCCTTAGTATTCGAGGGAAAACCAATATTAACATGCTAATGAATAATCTGACACTCGCCGCATATGATACTCAAAACGTTGTTGGAAAGGGAGTGCGACGTTCACATGGTAGAAAATCTGTGTGAATTAAATTAGAAAGGGTATTTTCGATTTTTCAGAGAAGTAATCATATTTGAAATTTTGCCTACATGGCGATTTCATTCTCGACACCGTTCACCCTCATCCGAAAAGATAGTTCGGTGGAGTCACTCTATGAATGTTTTTCTCAGACGACAGCCTTCGGATTCAGCCTTCTGTCTGCCATCTTGATCCTACTTTTTCATTCAGGAAAACATGCTGGATCCGTTGGTGCGGGGAACAAGACACCTTTTTCCCTGTTCGCCCGATAACTTCTCTGACCCAGCGGCCCGATTCACGTTCCTTCTTTTCATTGCCGCGTAGCTTTTAAAATCTCAGGGTGTTGCATTGTACATATGGTGCCGTCGAACTTCACAGTAAATCAGAAGACAGCTGTCACACACTGGTTTTAAACGTGGCAAGGCACGGGAGCAACAGGATGAGTTGAATTTCGCTCGTTCGTGCACCCTCTCGACACGCAGCGCCGCTTGTGGCATCTGAGTGCAGTCATCACATGCGCGGCCACCCGCTATCGTATGGAATGCGCGCGCTCAGCACACTAGTTCGTATATTTCTAGACACTGTAACACGATGGTTCCAAAATGACGATGATGATGATAATGAAAGGCAAAGTTGAAGGCGCTGGTGCGTTCTTATATCCAGAGCAACAACAGTCATATGCCTCGTCCTGCGGGATAGCCGTGGTCGTACAGCGGTTAGTGCCTTGCGTTGTGGCCGCAATAACCCAGGTTCGACTACTGCTCACGGCAAATTTTGTTTTTCTTCTTTTAGAAAGTATGGGGGCCTGGTGATCATTTTGTATGTCGCAAAGAACTCCCAATTCTTGATTTTATCGTTTCACACCGCAAACTTCTGGCACCATAAACATCGTTACCGTGTACCCAAGCTTTATTGTTGGTTTGTTTTTTGTTTTGTCAATCAAACTTGCGTGTAGAATCTGCCTTTGAAAACTACTTCATTTTGAGACACTTTTGAATAGGTTCAGCATCATTTTGAACGCATACCTACCACACAGAAATGATAGGGCAATGCTGAGGTTCTATCACAGATGGTTTGTATGGCCCATAACAGCCTGATAAATAACCACAGCGTCTGGTAAGTTTCGATCAATAGTTCAGGCTTGCGGAATTCACAATACTGTTAATTTCTTTCTCGCTCGCTCCTGTGTTTGTGGGTGTGTTTGTGTGTTTCATCTCTCTCCATCTGCACGGCCATTATGGCTGCCTCTGTGATCAGCCCAGCTTTGTTTGTGTGTTTGTGTGTTTCTCTCTCTGAATCTCCATCACCATCGTCAATAATGCTGCTTGTTTTACCGTGGAATTTAGTGGACTATTGTAAAACACTTTTCGCTGATAAGGACTGGGAGGAACGTGCCGCTCCGATGGCGGGTTTGTTGGATAGAGCTACCTTTCAAGACGCACAATCTCATTTTCCCATCACACGATGCCCCACTGCGATATTGCGCCTACCACTGCGAAAAACTCCGACATTCCCACGTGCATTATTTTGGGAAACCTTGAAATTGAAGTTGTTGTTTCATCATCACTTCCGTTGAAACCGTGATCATCCTACAGCATGCTCTGAAAGTTTTCTGCAGCTAGAGTGGCTCTGCAATATTTCAGAGATCTGAGGTAATGCAAACTTTATGGAACTCTCTTTGTTTTGCATTGCCTCCGTGATCAGCCCACCTTTTATTATGTGACGGCAACATGTGATAACATAATCTTGTTGCGCCATGTTCTAACGTCACAATGACGTCAAGAAATTTATCTCTGACATCATGTGGACGTCATATGGTGAAGCAATAAATGACCGTCCCATCTCCCTTTCTCTCTCCTGTGTTGTGTGTGGGTTCGTGTTTTCACTCTCTCTCCATTACACATCGTCATTATGGCTGTTGTTTTTACCGTGAAACTTTTGGAGCATAGTAAAGCACCTTTCGTTTACATAGACGAGGCGGTAGCTTCCCGTGACGCCCAATCTCATTTTGCCAATTACACGATGCCACAAGCCGACATTGCGTCTACTAGTGTGAAAAACTCCGATATTCCTTCATGCATTGTTCTAAGACTACTACTTGAATTTGAAGTTATTATTTTATAACCTTTCTGTCAATACACTGATTATCCGAAGCACCCTCGAAAGTTTTCAGCAGCTTGCGTGGCCATGCACTATCTCAAAAGTCGGAGGTAATGCAAGGGTTATGGACTTTTCCTTGTTATGCACTGCCTTCGAGATCAGCCCACCGTTTATCTTGTGATGAATGCATGTGATAACATTATCTAGTT
>WOVY01013062.1:0-12035 GCA_013436015.1 Rhipicephalus annulatus
AAACCAAACCGAACGACCGGCTGCCTACTGTTAGGACCGGCGCCAGGTCTGACAGTGGATCGGCGTTCCTTTTGATGTTCCTTTTTAGTCGCCAAACGGTTGGCGGCCTGTGTCCGCCATGTATTGTTTCCCCCTGGCCGGAGGGTGCGGCGTCTTGCCGCCACGACACCCGTGAGCAGTTCGGGAGACCACAAGTGCAGCTTCTTCTTTGGAAGATGACGGCGGCGGCGGCGGCCGGAAATCGTCCCGCTAATTGAACGAGTCGTTCGGCGACCATTTGAAGCTTGTTTACGGCGGCCCTTTCGATGGATGCAGTCATCAACTTCAGACCCACTCGCCCAGCGACAACCCCTTGACGAGGAGGAGCCACGTTCGTAGCCACATGGCCGTGCAGTGACCACGCTTCAATTTTGAACGTTCACGTGGACCGTGCGTGCTCGTCACCCTCGCGGGGTAAGGTGTGATCCGTGGTTGGGACGGTGCCCTCTGTACGCGGTCCCCGATCTAGGGGATCTGGGGAGGACAGACCCTTTATAATGAGCCCCCACGGCTCATTCGGTGTGCTTTTTTTCGAGAGAGAACCAGGCAGAACAGAGCAGAACCGAGCAGAACCATGTAGAAACCAAGCACATGGAGCGCTATTTTAGGAGTCATGTAGAGGCCTGCCCACGTTGAGGGCTCACCGTGTAGAGGTTCGCAATGTATATATTGTAAATAAACCCTCTTCAAGTCTCTCTTCCTCCCTGCCTCGACAACTTCAATCCCGGACCTCCGGTGTCTGGAAACCCCGGTCGCAACAGCTGGTGGCAGCGGTGGGGATACGAGTCTGCGACAGAGAGCGACATGTACCGGGAGGCCAGCCGAAAGCCCTGGAACTCGGCGGGATCGAAGCAGCGTACCACCACCGCACGTAATGGGTGAGTGCCTGGCTTTGTGCTTGAGATATATCGAGTCTTTTAGCCTAGATGCGTTAAAAGATAGATATAACCAACAACTGCCTGGCCACTGTGGTTGTTTCAGTCTCAGCACAAGGCAGCACTGGATGATTATCTGAGCAAGTACGCTAAAGCAGGAAAGCTTAGATGATTCAATAGGAACAAGTGGTAATGTTTCCAAAATTTCTAAGGGTACGTTGCGGGTTAAATTTTAGGATGTTGTAAAAAGCAGGAGTGAAAAATTAACAAGAAAAAGTAGAGAGGGATGTTGGCCACGTAGTGCTACTTGGGTGCTTAAGCTTGTGGGTCTCCGCTGTGAGATTTGCCAGGCTTCAATTTCTCTAGACCCAGAATTGAAACGCTGGTGGGTTTGTGTTTTGTCACAGCTGAGCCAAAGCAAAGTAGTCGCCATGGATCTTACGAGATTGACGAGAGAGGACCTGCTGAACCTGTGTTGGGGATCTGGAGCTAGATTTTAATGATGATATGCCTGCTTCTAAACTCCGCGAAGTGATTCTCGAAAGCAATAGTGACAATGAGGAAATCGAGCAATTCGGGAATATGTACTTATTGGACCAGGAGGAGGCATTACAAAGGGCGCAAAGAAGGAAAGATGGCGCAGGAGGAATTGGAAGCTGAGCGCAGGCATGAAGAACATATAAAAAGGATGCAGGAATTAGATGAAGAGATAGAAAGGCTTAATTGTGAATGGTGGCATTGGCAGCAGAGTGGTCAATCCATAGATGTAGCGCACGAACGGTGCGATGTAGCGGCGGTGCCATTTAAGACCGAAGCGAAGGCTACAGGTCAGACATCTGTAGATGAAGTGCACGAACGGTGCGACGTAGCGGCGGTGCCGATTAAGGCCGAAGAGAGGGCTACAGGTCAGAAATTTGCAGATGTACCGCACGAACGGTGCGTTTTCAGCAGCGGTGCCGTTTAGGGCCGAAGAGAGTGCTGCGGGTCTGATATCTGTAGATATAGCGGCGGTGCCGTTTGAGGCCAAAGAGAAGGCTAGTGCCTGTAAGGGAATGGAACAGGTTTTAACCCATTCTGAGGGAAAAGAGCTCGCGGTCCACAGCAGGTGTGAGGGTTTCCGTGGTGGTGGAAACGAAGTTAGATTAACAGAGTGTTCCATCGAACCTTGCAGCCCTGTAGACCATGTTGATGAGCGTCAGAGGCGGACGAAAGGCTCCAGGTTTGGCACCAAGGAATGTGCCAAACGGAGAAAGCGTCCGAAAACAGAAGCGCGGCAAGGCTCGCGATCAGCGCGGCGCGTTTGACGAGGACCTTCAAACGGCGTGGCGGATTTGCGAGAAAAGGCCCGTTGTCTTCTCTGACTGGCTTAAATCGCATGCGTCTGAGCGGCCGAGAGTAAGAAACAGAAGTGCGCAATCTACGCGGCCGCGGTCTAACGATTAACTGATAGGCAATCATCAGGACTGGGCGCGCGAGATGGCGGAGGAGCATATCGGTGATGAAGACGTCAGAGTAGGACGAAAGGCTCCCAGGTCCGCACAAAGAAGCGTGCACAGGGGAGAAAGCGTCCGAAGGGCAACAAAAAGGCAAAGCTCGAGATGAAGCCACAACGCGTTTGAGTAAGGGTTTCAAACGGCGTGGTAAAATCGCGAGAAAAAGTGCCGTTGTCATCTCTGACGGGTCTGTATCGTATGCGTCCGAACCGCCGGAAAAGAAAAGCGCATCGTACGCGGCAGTGTTTGAAGGATAGATTGCTAGGCAATTATCCAGACAGTCCGCGCGAAAAATCAGATGAGCATGTTGGGTGCTGGTGAGCATCAGAGATGGGCGAAAGGCTCCGTAGACGGCACCAAGAGACGTGCAAAACGGAGAAAGCGCCGTAAAAACAGGCAGGCAAAAATCGCGACGCGTTTGAGGATGTATTCAAATGGCGGAGCGAAATTTCCAAGAGAAGTTGCCGTATCGCAAGCGTCCAAGCGGCCAGAGAACAAAGAAAAGAGAAGCGCATCGTGTGCGTAAGTGGTCGAGGGGCAAGAGACCCTTCCGTTGTTCTCGCGGTGCATTGGACGGGGTGCGGGGCAAAAAGAGTCGGTGGTTTTCGAGGGGCAGGAAGCGACAGCAAGTCGGCTTCGAGGAACGTCGCGGGGTTCGGTAGCAGGGCGATTGACGCGTGTTGTAGACCCCGCTTCTCGAGAAAATCGTTCCGGGCGCGACCACCGCGAGTTCGACTCAGAGTTGTTGCGAACAGCGGTTAGCCTCTCGGAAAACGTCGACTCGGGACTGTTGAAAGGAACATTTTGTTTGTTTTTGTGATTTTGTAAATAACTCGTTTGTACTTTGTTTTCGTTAGCGCTCTATCATTTTGGTAGCCTATATGCGTTGTATAGATCTATTGGAAGGATAGTGACACGCATTAGAGCGTACAGAATTAGGCGTTTGTCATCGGCACCGGAGTTGGTTTGTATGCGTCCGAGCCGCCGGACAAAACGAAAAAAAAAAAAAGCCGTTGGGTAGAAAGGCAGACCCTTTCGTCGCTCTATCGACGGCATGTTTGATGGACTGCGGGAGTGCGAGGTACTCAGCGAGAGTAAGAACGCAGGTTGTCAGCGCAGAGCTTTGCGGGGGTCGGAGGCGAAGCGAATGGGTTTTGCCATTGTTCCATTTCCCGTTCGCCTAAAAAGACCCACAGGACGCGACACCGCGCGTTAGTCCCAAAAAGGAGTAGACATCCGTGAGCTTTTGACGATGGTCATTAGTGGATTTATTTTGTTTTGAAATTTGCTTTTGACTGTTTAGTTGTTTTGGATTTTAATGTGTTTTTTTAAGAATCTCGTCTACCAAATAGTGTTTAGGTAACACATTTTTTGGTTTGTTCATTTCTGGGCGTTGTACGTTTAGCTAAGGTAAGCGTTGTGCGATTGCATAAACGACACGCATAGGAGCCTGCGTCATGGTAGATACGTGTAAATGAGCAGGAGCAACGTTATGAACTAATTATGACTGAGCGTAGAGACGCAAAGTTATTGCTTGCGAGATTTTTCAGGATTCATGCGAAACTTTTTTTGTTGTTCATTTAATGTTTTGTTCGCATGTGTCCGGTGTGTAAGAAAAGCTAGCTCGTGAGTTTATATGTATGCTTTGTGAAAGTGGCAACAGCAAGGGAACGGTTAGGTGGTATCTCCTCCAGGCAGGCGCACTGTGATGTGCGTTTGCGGATGTATAATAAAGAGGTTCCTAATGCAGGTGCAGCACGGCAGTTATGCTTTCGTCTTCTCAAGAGGAATTGACGACTGGCTTTGGCGGCACTAAATTTCGGGAACTAAAAGATAGCGTGAAGTAAAATGCTTCATTTTATGAGTATGATACCTGGTGGGTTACGGCGGATTACTCACGCAGGCACTCGGGTATGCCACGGTGAGCGCATCACTTGACAATTAGTTTTCTTGAAAGCAGTTTGATGGGGAAGATTATTATCGGATCGGGATTAGGAGTTTTGGTGAAACCTCAAGAGAAACGTCCCGATTGCTGCTTTGTGTTTGGTAATACTGCTTACGTAAGGTTGCTTTTGGATAATTTGTCGGACTCGACGTGTCTCAGTGCGGGCAGGGTGCTCTCCCGTGCCTGGTGGTGGTGTGTATGAATGCTTTTCCCAGAGGGGAGCCACAAGGAACGAGAGGGAAAGAGTCCTTGGCTGAGCGTCATCAGCAGTGGCCTGGAAGACAGCACTACACAGCGACACTTCGAGCAACCTGTGCAGCTGGTCACCCTCAGGTCGCTTCTCCCGCCGGCGGACGAGCTGTTGTGACCGGCGCCGGAAGCTGAAGAGGGAGCGGCGCTCCTTTAATCTTCAAACCAAACCGAACGACCGGCTGCCTACTGTTAGGACCGGCGCCAGGTCTGACAGTGGATCGGCGTTCCTTTTGATGTTCCTTTTTAGTCGCCAAACGGGTTGGCGGCCTGTGTCCGCCATGTATTGTTCCCCCCTGGCCGGAGGGTGCGGCGTCTTGCCGCCACGACACCGTGAGCAGTTCGGGAGACCACAAGTGCAGCTTCTTCTTTGGAAGATGACCGGCGGCGGCGGCGGCCGGAATCGTCCCGCTAATTGAACGAGTCGTTCGGCGACCATTTGAAGCTTGTTTACGGCGGCCCTTTCGATGGATGCAGTCATCAACTTCAGACCCCTCGCCCAGCGACACCCCTTGACGAGGAGGAGCCACGTTCGTGCCACATGGCCGTGCAGTGACCACGCTTCAATTTTGAACGTTCACGTGGACCGTGCGTGCTCGTCACCCTCGCGGGTAATGTGTGATCCGTGGTTGGACGGTGCCCTCTGTACGCGGTCCCCGATCTAGGGATCTGGGGAGGACAGACCCTTTATAATGAGCCCCCACGGCTCATTCGGTGTGCTTTTTTTCGAGAAGAGAACCAGGCAGAACAGAGCAGAACCGAGCAGAACCATGTAGAACCAAGCACCATGGAGCGCTATGTTAGGAGTCATGTAGAGGCCTGCCACGTTTGAGGGCTCACCGTGTAGGGAGTTCGCAATGTATATATTGTAAATAAACCCTCTTCAAGTCTCTCTTCCTCCTGCCTCGACAACTTCATCCCGGACCTCCGGTGTCTGGAAACCCCGGTCGCAACAGCGCCGACACGTCTTCCAGTTGCGACCAGCACTCGCGAGGGCGCCGGACTGCAGGCAGTTGCGCAGGTCCCAGGCATCTCCATCGCCCGACCTCACGACCGCATTCCTGGCCTGCGACGCTGACGATGTGCAGGACAGCCGGCCGTGGATGACATCCCTCCCACTGAATACATCAATAACAACAAAAAAAAAAGACTTGAAAGAAAACAATCGAGCAGGTCCTCGGAAAGGGACCTTCGAGCTTTTCGTCCCTGTGGTACGTTGGTCAGTACTGCTAGCTAATACATCGGTGGCGGCCGAGACGCCCATCAAAATAAAACAAAAATCACTTTTCCTAACTCGTGCTCACAAGAAAAAAAAGTGAGGAAAGCAGAGCGCAGCACCTCAACGCCACGATCCACCTAGTTGTGCCACGTGCGACAGCGGATGCGCAGAGCCTTAGGCCTAATGAGTCGCTCGGCAACAACCGGCATCCACCCAGCACCCAGCCTAGGCGCAGAAGAGGCTCGCCCCGAGGAGACAATCCACTCTGTGAGGTGGCCCTATCGCTCGCCGCACACAGCAGCTTACCGAGCGATCGGCGTCCACCGCCCCGGGCGGTGTCACGATGCCTCGGCGTCGAGCCGCAATACCAGACAGCAACGACGCCCGGCTCCCTGAGCCCAAAGATATAGAAGAAGCTATTTACAGAAAATCGAACCTTCCACGAGGCTTCCATACTCACTTGCTTCGGGCCTGGCCTACAAACCATGTCCTCTAGGCCTTACTCACCCCAGGATGTGGACCGCATGGCTCTCGTCCTAATTAAACGTTTTTGAAAACTAACAACGAAAAATAACTTTGCGAGCCAAAAAAATTAATAGAAAGTCAACCTGCCGACAAATTCACACACGTTACAAACCACATCTCCTCGCTTCTCAACAAGCACTCCACCGCCGCTAGCAAAGAAGTCTCCCCTAGGCCTACTCTACTCCGGCTCTAACAAAATCCCTGTATTGAACCGCAAAAACTGTCGTCCGATATTCCAAGAGCTCCACGTTGGGCAGCCAGTGTGGGGTCTCGGCGAGGCTAACGAGCGCATCGCCACACCACGCTCTTGGAGTGAACGGACACAGCAGACGCGGTCGGTACAAAGCACACAACATACATACATTTATTAACTAATTTAGACAACGATATCGTCCGCCGAATGTTTACATCAATTTTAATTACCACGCTACCATACAAACAACATAATGCAGTGACACACTAAACCCACAATAACATGATAAACACACACTAACACACCCAACACACTAACACATACCCAAGGCGGCGTCACCGCCTGACTTTCCACGTGGGACCCCGGCGGGAAGCCCGCGGTACCGAGCACCGGGGACCCACGCTACAGACAAACGTTCGCGGCAGCCGCCACGCGCAGAAGAGGCTCCGTCAACTCTCGCCCACCACCAAGGCCTGCCTTCCGCCAGGGGCACCGCCGGCGCTACCACTCTACCAACAGTGGTACTCAAAGCGAACACAACGCCATCTATCGCCCGGCGGTGGTCACCACCGAAACAAAGCCTTGAGGCGAGACACGTGCGTCACGCGGCGCAGACAACTTTACAGGGGGAGTGTCAGCACCCCCACACCTTTAACAGAAAACGTCTCACAAAGGTATTGCGACCCTTGTATGTGTTACATTGACTATAATAAGCTAAACCACTAACCACTAGCATCGGGAACTGTGTTATGAAAGTAGTTTTAGTGCGCATGTGTTTAAGTACAGAGAGTCTGTCGGCGCTTGGTTGCAGACACACTGGCAGCGTCTTGAGCAGGGATTTCTGAGCATGTGCAACAAAAGGATACGCTACAACCTAATGCACTTAACTTAGAGTAAGCTTCTCGGTACAAACTAGAGTGGAACTTCAATGATACGTCCCCCGTTTTCACAACAACCCGCATTTTACGATGGATCGGTTGATTTACAGCAAAATATTCACACAAATAATGTATTATAAACCTTGGTTATACTACACAGTTTTACACTGACCCCGCATCTTGCCACGACTTTCAGATTCGGTCAGAGAAAAAAAAAAACGTTTTTCCTTGGATCAAACATTGACTAAATATTCACGAGTGCAAAATTTGAGCTTGCTTTCTCCGAGGTTGATGATTGGAAAAGTAGAAAGTGAGCCAGGATGTCTTCTTTGAAGGGGAAACTGATTCTCCTGGAAGTTCATGCTCTTCTACATACACCTCAATTGCATGCGTATGTGTCTTGGGCCGTTACCTAGTCAAGCGCTATCCACACAGGGTAGCTTCAGTGGGCCGAAAAGCTGATATTTCCTCGTTTTTACAATTTTTGTGAGTTCGTGGAAACTTTTCCTGGTCGACACACAGCTTGCGTCACTGGCTTGTGCACGCGTAATGGGCGCGACGCATCCGTTTTCACCGTGCACAATTACTTTTTAGTTGACGTCAGTGTTCATTACCGGTTTCGGTTTCGTTTTCACGCCCAGGCAACTTTTGGACTCTTTTTGTCAGTGGAAAGATATGCATTGGAATAAATTTCTTATTGAGAATAAAGATTTACTCACACCTCCTTCAACTAAGTAATGCTGCCATTAGCTGCCACCTGGCAAGAATCATTTAGTCTACGTTTCTTGCAGAGGCACAAGGTCGTGTCGTGGGCTTCGTCAGGCAGTCTGTCTTTTGTGCAAGGCTAAGTGTCTTGCCTATAATCTTAGTTTTCCATTATACGACGGTTTTGCATGGTCCCCTGAAAGTTGCATAATCGAAGTTCCACTGTATGTGTAACGAAAAACCTTTGCATTTAGTTCTGTAAAAAGTGCTGTTGTAAACTACCAGATCAAAGGATGTGCATGCCAAATGTTAGCTGCACTAGAGCCAGTCCTGTGTAGACTGCCTGTTAAGTGAAAGCATTAAGGCATCGCACCCTGATTAAGGCTTGTTCTGTTCCCATGTGATGAACAGACTGGCTTTTGTGGCATACCGCCAGCCTTGGTTCAGCGGTATTCTGAAGAACTGCAAAGGGACATAGCAGAAACTGCGGAAGCCCTGGACCAGATTCGCATCACGGAATTGGACCGCATTGGCAAACAAGGGGTGAGTGTTCTTTGTGTTTGCCAACAGAACAAAAACTGCGTATGGAATGATGAATGTCTGCGTAAACTGAAATCGCAACATGAATGCTGTGTCAACAGTAGCATGCTGTGTTGCAAGTGAATGCTGTGGCATCAACAATCCCTATTCATAACAAGCTCGAATATGCTTCAGACAACCACCAATGAGTGGTAGAGCATGAAGTGGCTACCATATCTCTCTCCTTGATAATGACAGGCAAGCACCACTCGCATACTGGCTGATTCAGTTGAGTACAAAATGAAATGCATGGAACTTTAGCCCCGTTTTCCCCTTCTTATAATCAAGTAATACAGGAACCTTAGAAAAAATAGCTTTTAATTTTTACACTTTCTTTTTATCAGTTAAAAATGTACTATCAGTGTCAAATGAATTGCAAACAGTAAGCAATCATTAGTAATTATATATGTTCATACTGTGTAGTCATCACTCCTGACTGGCGTACACATCCGGGTGAACAGCATTGTGCCATTCCCGTATAGTGAGATTTTTCTTCAGGTTGGTAATAACAATATCTAGCTAGGGCGACTTCTTGTCATTTTTATTTTTATTTTAATAATTATTTGCTTCCTTTAATGTACTAAAACAAAAACTGAATTGAAAACATCGCACTGTTGTGGGATAGTGCAGTATTGTAGGCTCGTGCGAATACTGAATATTACCGTATTTACTCGATTCTACCGCGCCCTCGATTGTAACGCGCACCCGATTTCCACCGCAAAAAAAAAAAAAAAAACGTATGACATCGATTGCAACGCGCACCCATTTTTCTCGCTGGCCCGCATGATCACACCACTCGAAAAAACGACTGCTTTCGGGAGCGTCTTCCATATAAATATGAGGTACGGGGCGAAGCTTGTGCCCATCTGACGCGTAACAGAGCATTGCGTCACTGTAGTTTTACCGTGGACCGATGTCAGCACGCGAACTTGCTTCGCCCCCTTCTTCTCGGACAGTTGTGGTGCCAGGCATGTCGAAGTAAAGAGGCGTCTGATCGGCATTCCCGATTTGCCCAAGCAGGTAGCCGTTGTTGCGCCGCAAGTTTAGGACGAACCTCTGAAAACTGTGAAGCTTTTCATCGTACTCCTCCGCAAAACTTTTCGCATATGCATGTTCCCCTTCGGAGGGAAAAGGCCTTTCCTCTTCATAAAGTTAGTTAGCCAGCACCTGCTCGCTTTGAACTGGCTCCGCATTAGACCTTTTTCTAAGACTAATTGCATAGCCCGCACTTGGAGCAGTTCTGTCGTCACGGGCCGCTGGTGCCGCTCGCTGCTCAAGCACATACTCGCCGAGCAGCTCTTTAATTTGGCGGAAACCGACCCTGCTGTGTCCACTGAAGCCTTTGCGAGAAGCTTTGCTGTCGACAGATCTTCTGCTTTAGTTTCCGCCGGTCCCGCACCGCACGTTTCGGGAATTCCGAACTACCGCGATGCGGCCCGATTTCCGTCCGTTTCTTCTGCACACGCGATGACTTTTCTTTTAAAAGCGGCATCGTAGGTGCACTCGAGTTTTTGGAGTCGGCCCTTCCACAGCCCGTCGACACCATGCACTACTAGATGACGAACTCCTCAGCACACGTACGAAGTGCCGCACATGGGAAACACATAGGCAGAAATGGCCGATGCGCCAGGCCGACAGCACGTAGGGGGCGGCCATTTTGGATTTGCCGATGCAATAGATCGGCCGTAATTTTTTTGTTCGTACTCGATTCTAACGCGCATGCGATTAGGTACTCGCTAACCGAAAAAAGGTGCGCGTTAGATTCGAGTAATTACGGTAGGTTCCAAGCGGATAGTGAGTTTGGTCGAATAATTTCGAATCGAATTCGAACAATATACATCACATATTCCAAAGAAAATGGGCACATTTTTCAAGACCTGCACAATACTTTATTTTTTAATTGAAACAAGGTCTGTGCAAAATGCCATTCTTTTTGATTCAGAAGAAGTGTAACAACTTTGTGTAGTAGGCAGGATTTTACTTTCCGTGGAATGCAAGTGACTACCCGTAAAAGACGTTATGTTTTATATTTACTATATTTAGAGCATATAAGCCAGTATGACAAGCTTTTAAGATTAAAAAATGATGAATTGTTGCAAAGGCCAATATGTTCATTTAATCTGAAGTGAGGCTTCACAACAGTGTGGATTTTCCCTGAGCTGGTGTTTTCATGGCTTAGCACTCCTTACTGTAGTGAAACCACTTTTACAGGAAAGTTGCGAGCAAACTAACATACATTTAGATAAATGCTTTGACCATTTGAGCCCCTCTATACTGCTGTGAAACCACATGTACAGGGCTCTGTGCGTACTAACAGATGTCTTATTGTAAGATATTCTGCGCAACCTCGACTTTCGCAAACACTCACGCAATCACTCGCACAACCACCCGAGTAGCCCACACAGCATACAGCGCTCATTTTTTAATCAAATTCTGCCACTTAAAAAATGACACACCCTAGTTCAATCTTCTGCTACAGCTACTATCTGGAACTGGGCTGTACATTTGGTGATGCAGTCCATACCGTCTAGCAGGCATATTTCTCGATCCTGGTGGCCTTGGCTGAGAGATCCCTGTTCAGGCCGACCAGGTCTATGGGCGGGAAACCCTTGGTGTACATGCGTACTTTGGTCCCTTCGTAGCAGCTTTTCAATGTCTTTTAGGCAGCACTGCACCCCCGAGAACAACATGTCCTGACTTCTTTCCATTCTTCGTTTTTCTTGAAGCCTTAGTAGTGGGATCAGCTCGCCCCTCCACCTTTGATTCAGTTAACTGAGTTACAAGAGGCTTGATTTTCTCGAGTTAAAAGTGGCAATTTGTTCCGGGTATTCACATGATGGATGAAACGTAGCCAGTCATAAAACAGCCTTACTTGGCACCACAATTCTGCTTTAAGAATTTTCAGCACTTTTTTGACGTTCCCCAAGAAGGTTTCATTCACCCAAACAAGGCACTTACTTCTTCTGGAGTGATAGCTTTCCCGAAGCAAAATGCGTAAGTCCTTGCTCTGCAGGTGGCTTCAGTGATGTAGCACACAAGTAGGTCAATCCTCACAGTTCGGAAAATAAAAAGAGGGACCCATTGTACTAGAAATAATAGCTCAATAAAACTTGTTTTTTGGGCTTGTTGGTTATTCGTCATATTGTAAGATGTTCAGCGCAACCTCGACTTTCGCAAACACTCACACAACCACCCGAGTAGCACACACCAAGGGTTTCCGCCCACGACCTGGTCTGCTTGAACAGGGATCTCTCAGCCAAGGCCAATCAGATCGAGAAAGATGCCTGCTAGACGGTATGGACGCATCACCAAATGTACTGCCCAAGTTCCGGATA
>WOVY01013063.1:0-124042 GCA_013436015.1 Rhipicephalus annulatus
GCCTATTGTTCGCACCTTGGCCTTTGCATAGTTGCAGGCTGATGCAGAGTTCAAGGTTTGGTCGCTTCTAGTGTAAGCGTTGTTTTGAGTCGATTAGAGCCTGTGTATACCCATTGTCTGCAATCACATTGCAGCTGTGTCACTGCTGTAGCCTTTCCCTAAGTGACTTCACACGTGATATCTCTATGAACAAATAATACTTCAATGAAAAAAAAGTGTCCTGAAAAAAAAAAAGTGACAGAGCAAGCTGTGAAAAACAAGTCCAGTGCAATTGGTTGCTGGAGCCTTGCCCCCGCCTGTCTTGCCTCTTTGTTCATTGGTATCATTAGAACCGACGTGGTGGTCAGTTCACCCATAATAGAATTCACTCATCTGTTGAATCTGATCAACAGGTATAAGCCTCGTGACATACCAAATTATGATATAAAGAAACTGTGGAAAAATTGACAGCACTGACACAGATACAAAATAATTACCTTTATATGAAAGACGGAGAAATGAAACATGGAGAAATGCTCTTTCTGATGAGCCCAAGAAGCCAGTTCCCGGCCCTGCCATCGTGAAGCTATAATTTTTGAAGATCTCTGTTTTCTTGCGATTTCCAGGAAACGTTTCGCTACCTAGGTGGGTGAAACGAATTTTTCGAAGCACTTCTGCACAGGTTTCAGTGTAGATATTTTGGAATCAGATAGAAAAGGGGTTCCAGAGACTGAAAACTTGATATTCAGAAAAATCGATTTTTTTTTGCCATTTTTCGTGATCTCAAAGCTGCATCCCCCCTTAAGCTCTGGAAAATGCCAGGTGTGACATTGGCACCGAATTGTAGTCGGGGAACACAAAAAGCACCCCAATTAGTTGCAATGGTCTGTGTGTCTGCAGATACATTAGTCACAGACAGCTGCTGGTATGCCCTTGCCAAGTAGCTATGCAAAAACAGTTCCACCGCAGAGGGTTGCCAACAGGTTGCTGACCGCTGGCACAAGATAAGAGTGCTGGTGCAAGGCTTTGTTGATTGGTGCACTTAAAGTCTGTACAGGTGCAGGCGTCTTCGTTTGCATTTAGTGGTTTAGCAATCAGGGTTTCCCAACGAGCATGATCAACCGGCTCCAGCGTTCCCTTTTGTACCAGTTTGTATATTTGGGCGCCGCTTTTTGGTCAAAGCACAGAAGGAACCCTCCCGATTTTAGGCGAATGGGAACAACATTGGGGAAGTGCAAAATTCACAGGCGGCCCCTTGTAACAAACCAGTGTCTCATCAAAGACACAGGCAAAGTCTTTGAATATGTTATCAAGTGATGATGGCAGGTTGTCAATGTGTTGCGTCCCGTTAATATTAGTCCCAAGCATGGGAAACAAATCGCAAGTTAGGGATGACTTGGGCACTTCTCTTTGACAATGACAAGGCACAGCTGGCCATGAAAATATTCGAATTACACTCGCACAATTCCAATCCCCCCAATACAACAATGCGGTTGGTTTGATATTCTGATGATGTCATGTGGGTGTAGATTTGGTACACTGCCCATTGCAAAAATAGGACTTGTTGTGGTGTCGAAGATGATCTAATTGGTTGATTTTGAGTCCACCTCCACATTTCCTTTCTATCTGCTTGGATGTGGTGTGTGTTTCAATGCAGATCTCCAATGTTTCTATGAGCCTCCTAATCTGTCAACTACAGCAGTCAGTGCCATTTGCATCTCCTTTAGCTGCCTCGATATTACTTACGTGCGTCCTTGAGTCAGGAGTTGTGGCAGTGTTGCATAGGTTTGGAGTGCAAACCATCAGATTCGTGGAGATACTTACTATGCTTTGCACAATTTGTGGCTAGATTTCGTAGTTGACTTTAATAAATGAGCAATATCTTGGCAACGAGCACTGGCACATAAAAAATTGCCTAATATTTCGCCGTCATGTTGTGGCAATCTTACAATATTGCAGATTTTATACTGACGGCTCTCATTCGGTGTGAAATAGCGATTGAGTCATTTTTTGACATTCTCATACTTGTTTGGCTGGTTGTTGTCAACTGTATTAGCATTGTTGCTGCATTAGCATTACCGCTATGTTGACACGTCCGTCAACCAGCACCTGGACCACACGGTGCATGTAGAACACCTTGCACCTCCCGCTTTCCTGGGTGCAGTCCTTCTTTATTTGGGCCAGCTTCAATGATTCCTCACCCTCGCAATCCATGACAGTGTGGTCACAAAGCTAAGGCAGTATGGTATCAACGCCTGCGTCCCACTGTACTCCACCAGCACCGGCACGACGGTGGTGTTCCCCATGTGTCCAGCTCAAACATATTTCCCCGGTTGCCTTTCATGACTATCTTCCTGGTTTTCAGTTAGGAAAAAAGTGTAAGATTTATGGCTGAGATGTGCCCATAGGGACACACTGCGGAGTAGGGGCCCCGTGGCGATCAGCTGCATACGCTCTGTCATCCGCGACCTGCGTGGGTGAGTGTGACATCCTGGCCAGCATGGTGGGGTCCAGGACCAACGCAATCAGTTGTACACATCTGAGGTACGCTGCCTCGTTTCTCTGTGTTTATGTTCTGACAGCCTCAGCCAGTACTGCCAGTGCTTTCGTCTCGATCATAGCTGGGAATGAGAAGAATATTGGCTTAGAAGTAGCCAATAGGTCTTGTTAGGACTTCTGTTAATGCGCGATACGTTTGTCGTCCGGAGACCCAGAGCTCCCATCATGAGCGGGGGGTTCACTCTGACCATACGAATCAGTGCCTGGTCTCTACCGATGCCCACGTCAGTGTCTTCTTCACCTATTGTTGTGCGTTATGCTGATCGCGTCAGACTGAAAATTTCTGGCCAGCTCCACAACGTTATATCGCACGAGAACTTGGCGATGGTTTGATTGACCATCTGGTCAAGCACAGGTTTCTCCCCGCCACTGATGTCCTTAACTTCTGGGGAACATTGGCCCCAGTACAGTTGCGTTAGCTGTAGAAGATTCTGGCTTTCGAAATTTCCAGCTTGCTGGAACATTCGGGGATAGTGAAGCATAAGCATTGTAAGTCTTCTCGCCATTGTAGTAAGAAGCAGTGCTTTCTTCTGTCTGGTATTGTTGATCTGTATTGTCACACAAGGAGGTTTTTGAAACAATATATTCACTGTCGTCATCAATCACCAATGGCCACCATAGTAAAAAGGTGGGAAAAATTATGTAGATGCAGGGCATGCAATGTTGTCTCTCTCCCTGCTGGTGACGGGCGTGCACCGAGCGTGCTTTTGTCATGTTAAGGCTTGTACCGATGCAGGGTGTTAGCCTAGATACTCGTGGACGTAGGGCACGTTCTAAGTACCTTGCTGCCATCTGTTGTGTTTTAAAATTTGGGAAACGAGGGAAGCTGTGTACTCTGTCATAAGCTTGAAAATGCTGTCAAAACAACTAGACAGCTGAATTAAAACGGCCGTTCTTGCAAGGAAAAAGCTAACTTCTGTGGAAGAGAGCTCCATAGGAGTGAGAAAAACAGACCTCCCCCCCCCAAAAAAAATCGAGGAAACGCTGGAGGCATGTTAGCATTTTGGGAGTTATGTTAATTTTAAGATATCCTGGTATTAACTCCAACGTTGAACTTGTGGGATGCTCGAAATTGCACGACTGCGGTAGACATCTTGTAGCCTCATTAGGCCTTTCTTAGAGCAGTGAGTTTCGTACCAGCCCACGAACGCTGAAAATAAGGAGGACCTTCAAGAATCTGTTCTGGACCAATACTGGTATCTGTAAGACTAAGTCAATATATTACAGACTTCAACATATCTCGGCAGTTTGCACATTTTCTTTCTTGACTTCCTTGAATGGCGGGTGAATTTTGTTGCCTAGTACATCAATAAAAGAATACTCACCAAGGGCTAATTCAACATATTCATAAGTTTCAACCTTGGCATCGAAGCACTGCCCTTGAGTTACGTTCATGTACCATCTCAAAGCTGGCCTGGGCTTCCAGAATTGGTTGATTATCGATCGTAGAAGATGAAGTGCATTAGTTTGCACATCAGCAAGTATGCTGATATGGCTAGGGAATTGACCTATAACTGAGTACAGTTAAACCTGCTTATAATGAATTCTTAGATATAACGAAGTTTTTCTATTCTCTGCCGCTGCTCCTTAGAAGCACATGTATTTGCAACCTCTATGTAACAAAGTAACAGTGGGAGACAACCTTGATATAACGAATTTTCCCCACAAACGATCTAGGAATTTTACTCCGCAATTTGGTACGAGCATGCATGTCCTGCGGCTTCTCTGCCGCTGCTTTGGCGACAGCGACGTGTATGGCGCACCATGCGAGAGCGATTGCTCGTTATTGAGTGCAGGTGGGTGAGCGCGAGACGGGCCTGCATACCACGAGCCGGCGGCGTGCGCGGGTGTGTGCCCTCACCCCTCCAAAGCAAAATAAAAGAAAAATGGCAGCATATCCAAGGGGTGAATGATAGAGAGTGGGGCGAAGCATCCGTCCGTCCATGCGTCCGTCTGTGTGACCGTCCGTGCGTCCATCGGCCCGTCTGTGTGACCGTCCGTGCGTCCATCGGCCCGTCTGTGCATGCGTCTGTTCGTGCGTCCGTCTCTGCGTTTGTCCATGCATCCGCCCCTGCGTCCGTCCATCCGTTCGTGCAGCCATATGTGCGTCTGTCCATGCATTTGTCTGTGTGTCTGTTCGTCCATCTAGTCAACACTCCAAGTACCTCTATCTCGCATCTTTTCATCATGTATTCCACATATAGAAGCACCGCCATCCAGCGGACATTCCAAGGACTAAATGAGAGGTGGCACATGCACACTTTCTTACGGCTGGCACTTCGTGTCTTAATTCCCACCTTTAGCCAACTCGAGTTCATGGTATAGTGTATTCATGGCACTGCGGCCCAATGCTCGCTAAACCTTTCTAATACCACGGAGGTTACGCCCAGCGAGTATAACCTAGCAACCTTTTCTTGTCAGAGAGTGCTCAAAGTACATGCCAATGGCTGCTAATTGGGAGTGAGAGACAGGGGAATCTGTATGAGTGGGAGGCCAAGATTGAGGCACGCACGCGACCTAGACGACCAATGACGACTTGTCGCCAGGGCCCGGGAGGCGATTGCAGCCAGAGGGTTCCTGCAATAAGGGACCCTACCACCCAGGGCGACCCCGAGCTCACAAACTCGGGCACACTGTTTAAAAAAATAATGTTTATTCCATCGTTTCTGTTTGAACATTCGCCCGCAGTTCTAAAGCGCGGGAGATGTTATCATATGCACTTTCCAGGCGATAGGGATGGGCCGACTCATTTGATCTCTGCTTCAGCAGCGCTCGCGCGCTTTTACCCGCTTGCGAAAGTTGCAATGCGCGGGGGCATGTGATCAATTTGGACTTGTTGCAGAACATGGTGGTGACAGCAAAAATCCGTCGAGAGCATCCATATAATTGCTATGGCAATAATAACGCAGTTTTTGTACTGTTAAATGAGTGTTCTGGGTTAGCTCCGGCTTCAGTCCCTTTTTTATTTAATTTGCGTGTTTAATTTCCGAATTTTTCTACCGAACCTGCATATAACAAAATCCTTTTTATAGCGAATTTTTCTGGGAATTTATTAATTTTGTTATATCGAGGGTTAACTGTTGTGGTGTCTCAATACTCGTGAAAAAGCAAGTGAATAGGAGAGGGTTGATTGGTGTGAGGTGGTTCTGGTGTTTGAAGAAATCGATTCAGTGGGTATCTCTCAATGAGGGCGCCGAGTCTTATTTCGAAAAGCTAATCTTAAATTGGCAGGCTGTGGTTCGGCAGGGTGTAGCTCAGACGAAACGTGCTCAAAGTTGGACAGGTAAATGAGAATGTTACATTGTGGATCCATGGCGTACATTCATGCGCAGTAGGAGCACTTATACTTGGGGAAATGTGAGTACATAGATTTGCATCGTGGAAGCCTTTTAGTGTGACAATGAATACAATGCCAAACTATTGTTATTGAGTGAAACTTGTATTGAGTTTCTAATTTATTTCTGGATGTTACTTTACCATTGCAGATGTGACAGACTTAGATTAAATGTTATAGTGTAGGGCATGCTCTATGAAAGTACATCTGCTTAGGTGGGGAAAAAAAAAATCAGTAGGCATGGATATGCAGATGCACTTGCTGTGGCACTACGGGATGGTCCTTTAAACCTTTTTCCCAGTGTCGGCATTTTGAATAGTTTGCCACATCAGATACCTTTGGCAACACCTGAGTTTTTCTGACATTAACGAGGGAGTTTTCACCCCCTCCCACGCCTAGCCGTGCGTGGCTTTGCTGTGTCCGGGGAAAAGGGGATCCTGGGGGTTGAGCTGACGCTGGGTGATTGGACCTTTAAGGACCCCCGGCTGAGGCAACACACCTCTTTGGCCCCGGCTTCACGAAGACTGCACCCCTGGGCTGACCCACCCAGGGGAAATCGGCAGTCGCCTTTTCCTATCTCTCTCTTCGTACATCTTCGTCTTTATCTCTCACTTTTTATCTGTCCTGTCCTCTTCTCTTTTCCGTTTACGTCCGAATTTCCTGGCGGCGAGGGTTGACCCTGTGTAGTTATCCAACCTTGGGTAGTTATATTCGGTTACAGCGGCGATGCATGGCTGGCGTCTGCAAGTGTTCACTAGTCAACCTTGTAGCGTCCCCTTGTTGGGCTCTGTGGTGGATGGCCACCATCGCCGCCGAACTTTATAGTATTTTTATGGCAAAAGCTTTTTCCCCCTTCCTGATCGCTCCCTAAAAAGGTGGCGCACCGAAGATACTTTCCTGCCTAATACACCAAAGCCGACATTCCTAAAGTACCATGTAATCCACAGTCAAAACGAAAAGAAGACAGTCCGAGCCATTTCACCTTTCCTCATTTCTAAAACTCTCACAGAAGCAATAGGCCCAGGTTATAAAGTGACAAAGATGGGAAGTGGCGATCTTCTTTTGGAGGTTCGTGACAAAGCTCAGTATGAAAAGCTGTCTAAGCTTGTAGCCTTTGGGGAAACCCCCGTTTCGGTGGGCCCACACAGGTCCATGAACACTGTCCGTGGCGTAATTTCTGATGATGATCTTACTGAGCCTTCTGAAAGTGAGCTGCTCGAAGGTTGGCAGGACCAGAACGTGGTCAAAGTCCAACGAATAACAATAAGGCACAACAACATACTGACCCATACAAAACACGTAATAATTACCTTCGGACGATATCCAGGAACTTTTACACAAACATACGCCTAAGGTGCTGTGCGTACAAGAGACACATCTGAAACCTAAACACACCAACTTTTTACGTCACTACGTTATCTTTCGGAAAGACCGGAATGATGCCATTGTGCCATCCGGTGGTGTTGCCAATATAGTCAATCAAGGGATTGCGTGCACACACCTACCACTACAAACATTCCTTGAGGCGGTGGCTGTTCGAGCAGTTCTTTTGAATAAGCTCGTCACCATCTGCTCTCTCTACATACCTCCACAACACCGTCTTGAAAAGCATGAATTCGAGTCCATCATAGAGGAACTTTCAGAACCTTATATTCTCCTTGGAGATTTCACTGCACATAGCAATCTGTGGGGTGACTCTCGCTGCGATGCTCGAGGTCGTCTGATTGAACAACTCCTTTTTTCTTCCGGTGCGTGCCTGCTGAATCGAAAAGAGCCAACATATTACAACATCGCTAACAATACGTACTCAGCAATAGACCTTAGCATAATATCGCCATCACTCCTGCCTCTACTTAAATGGGAAGTCATTAATGATCCATATGGTAGTGACCGTTTTTATATCGTTACCAGCACATTAATAACAAATACATGTCCTGCACAAGTTCCCAAATGGCTCACCGAAAAAGCCGATTGGGAGAAGTTTCAAAAAATGACTGTATTATCTTGGACTGACATGGCGGCATTGAGCATAGAGGATGCTGTATGCTACTTTACAGCTTTCTTGGTTGATGCAGCAACAAAGTGTATTCCCCAAACATGTGGACCGTCAAGCAAACGATGAGTCCCATGGTGGAATAATGGGTGCCGTGATGCTCGAAAATAAAAAAAAATAAACAAAAAACAAAATAAGGCAAGGAAGTTGCTTAGAGACTCGCCCACAGCCGAGAATCTTGTAAACATTAAGAACGCCAAGTCGCAAGCAAGGAGGACGCGCCGACAGGCGAGAAGGGAAAATTGGCACAAATTTTTATCAGGCAATAACTCGTACACAGATGAGTCGAGAGTCTGGAGCATGGTTGGTAAGGTGGCAGGACAAAAAGCACATTCACTTCCTCTAGTGAACACACAAGGGGAGAGTTTGGAAGACCAGGCAAACTCTCTCGGAGCGCACTTTGAACAGGTCTCCAGCTCAACACACTATAGTGAAGCGTTCCGACGATACAAAACCGCAATAGAAAAACGGAGATTAGAGCGTAAGCCCACATCACATGAGGCATACAAGGAACCTTTCAGTTTGGCTGAACTACAAGCCTCACTTGTACCCCAGGCCTGGACCGTGTGGCATATGAAATGTGAAAACACCTGACCACTGAAACCCAGAAAGCTCTCCTCTCTCTGTATAATGCGATATGGTCTTCTTGCGAGCTACCCACAGCCTGGAAGGAAGCTATCAATATGCCAATACTAAAACAAGGCAAGGACCCGGCCTCAGTTTCCAGCTACAGGCCAATAGCTTTAACCAGCTGTATTTGCAAGGTCTTTTTGAAAAAATGATTAACAGGCGTGAAAAATAATTAACAGGCGCCTGATGCACTTCCTTGAAATTAGCGGCCTACTTGACCCATACCAGTGTGGGTTTCGAGAGGCTCGGTCCACCACTGACCACCTTGTCCGTGTCGAAGCCCAAATTCGCGACGCTTTTGTTCATAAGCAATTTTTTCTTTCTGTGTTCCTCGATATGGAAAAGGCATATGACACTACATGGCGCTTCGGCATATTGCGAGATCTGTCACATTTAGGTGTGCGGGGTAGCATGCTGACAGTTATCGAAAGCTACCTGTCCAACCGTACATTCCGTGTCCGATTTGTGTCCGATTTGGCACTGTCTTATCTCGAGTATTTGTCCAAGAAACAGGAGTGCCACAAGGAGGTGTATTGAGGTGCACACTTTTCATAGTTAAAATGAATTCCTTACACCTGTCTCTCCCACGAAATATTTTTTACTGCATATATGTCGATGATGTACAGCTTGGTTACAAATCGTGCAACATCTCAATGTGCCAACGTCAAGTTCAACTAGGGTTAAACAAGTATCTCAATGGGCAAACGAGAATGGTTTTATACTCAACGCGCAAAAGAGCACTTGTGTCTTGTTCAGCCAAAAAAGAGGTCCCTATCCTGACCCCAACATTGACCTGCATGGTCAACCTCTGTCAGTGAAGACCGAGCACAAGTTTCTTGGTCTCATATTAGACATTAAACTAACCTTCATCCCACACATCAAGTATTTAAGGGACAGGTGCTTAAAAACAATGAACATTTTGAAAGTGTTGTCACACACTACATGGGGTAGTGACACGAAATGTCTAATGAACTTATATAAAAGCCTCGTACGCACACGCCTAGATTACGGTGCTATAATCTATCAGTCGGCAACATTATCAGCCTTGAAAATTCTCGACCCTGTCCACCATCTAGGCATTCGCCTCTCTACAGGTGCTTTCCGAACCAGCCCTGTGGAGAGCCTGTACGTGGATTCGAATGAATGGTCGCTCCACCTACAAAGATGTTCCCTGTCCTTTTTGTACTTTTTGAAGGTGAAGGCAGACAAGAAACACCCTTGCCATTTCACAATTAATGATTTGTCTTGTTCTGGCTTGTTCGAGAATCGTCCTTCATTTAGGCAGCCCTACGCGCTCCGTGTAAGGGGCCTGGCCGAAGAAACAGGTGTGTCTCTTCTTGAACACAGTTTGATGGCTTCTGCAACATATCTGCCAAAAAAGCACTTTTTACTGCCCTACCGACAGCAGCTCCCTCTACACCCTGGGATGCTCATCGGTAGGGATCCGCTTTTTAAACTGCAAACACTATTTATGTTTTTAAAAGAAGTGCAAAGCTTTCACCCGATATTTCGAGGTCATCCGTAGCACGACCTCTATAGAGTGGTCGTGGCTGCGGTGACTATATATTCACCATGGTTTTATTATCATGATATTTCAAGCAAGCCATCAGCTATCACTACACATATGTCACGCCACTGTCATGATTTTATTACTTCCATGTTTTAACCCGTGTTAGAGCGAGGAATTTTAAGGCCCCTTTACAGCCACACACCATATCATTGTTCATATCTGTAGTCAATTGAAATGGCGCTCTTTGGCCATCAATTGGTCCTTGCGCCACAAAAAAACTAATCATCATCATCATCAGTTTTTCTGACATTCTTGACTTGTTAGCTTGTTGCCAGTTATAACTGTTCACTTAGCCCTGCATATGTTGAAGATTCATTGAACCTCAAAACAATGTTACTTGCAAGTGATTTACTGTACTACTGTTTACCCTAGGAGCAAAATATTTACTGTATGAGTCATAATTTGTAGGATTCAGCAAAATATTATATTTTTATGAGATGCTTGCTTAGCACTAGGTTCACAGCACCTACTGCTTGATTTTGTAAGGTTGTCAAATCAAATCAAACTTTATTTCAGGAATGCATACATTTACATGAATAAAATTCTACAGTACAGAGGAGGTCCCGAAGTTAGAAAACTGTCGGGGGGACCTCCGTTAGAGAATAAGTCAAGTGCGATAACAATGCAGCAAGCAGTGAAAAACACTTTGTACGAATTAAACAAAGAATGGTTAAAATTTCATAACAACAAGGCAAGAAAAGTTCTGTGTAACAGCAAGTGGTATAGTGAGTAAAAGAAATACTAAAATTAGGAGTAAGGCCCGACGGCTGAGTTTAGAAAACACGTTTTGTGATGTGAGGTTTAAGGCTCGCTTAGCCCTGCATATGTGTAAAAGGTATATTAGACTTTAGGAACAATCTGTGCCCCCCCCTCCCCCCCCAAAAAAAAGCCATCATGGTGGAACAGATTCATAGGCACATCCATGCTATCTATAACAAGGTCGGAGAGTTGCTCGTGCTAAGGCTATCCTTAAGAGCTTTGAGGCTACACATATGGTTTATGTTCACCTTTTCGATGCAGCCCAATACCAGAAAAAAGAAAGATTTACTACAACAGTTGCTGAAGCATGAAGAGCCCTAATCAATGCAGCACTAGTCCCAACAAAGCATGCACTTGTTTTTTACATGTTTTGTACAGACAGGCTAGCCCTGGCACTTCATAGGGCTAAACAGCCATCCCCGTCAACTTTGATTCACGTACGGCGGTCATAACCAACATGAATGCTTTATCTTCATGCCCAGCTGCTACCATCATTCACAAATCTCTGCAAGGAGAAATAAATAAAAGGCCAGTGGTCATTGCATTCTGTGTTTAGCTGGTTACGTCAAAAGTAGTTCAGAATGCAATTCCAATCAGTTGGCTCTTTCTCTAGTGCGAGAACTCTTGTACCATGATGGGACCTATGGACCGGCTCATTCACAGCACCCTTTAACCACATTTAGCGATATTACTTACTATTAGCTGAGTGGGAGAAAATTTCCTCCATTGAACGCCATATTAAACAAATCGCAATCGGTTATTTTAAGACTTCAGCAGACACACATTTTACTCATAGAGCCTTCGATTGGCCCTATTCCAATTTTCCGTCCTGTTATAAATGGCACGAAACCTGCTCCTTCGAGCCCCGCCGCGGTGGTCTAGTGGCTAAGGTACTCGGCTGCTGACCCGCAGGGCGCGGGTTCGAATCCCGGCTGCGGCGGCTGCATTTCCGATGGAGGCGGAAATGTTGTAGGCCCGTGTGCTCAGATTTGGGTGCATGTTAAAGAACCCCAGGTGGTCGAAATTTCCGGAGCCCTCCACTACGGCGTCTCTCATTATCATATAGTGGTTTTGGGACGTTAAACCCCACAAATCAATCAATCAACCTGCTCCTTCGACCATATGCTTTGGGTGCGCTCATTTAACACGGGCTCCACTTGCACAACGTGGCCAGCTGGCATGAAGGGACTGTGCATCTGCACATCATGCATCAACTCCAGGCTGTCCAAAAGGCTCATGTCATAATCAAAAACACAATCTCTTGAGGCTGATGTGAATAGAGGCACTGACTTGAATGGTCTCATAGCCTCTTTTGGTCTTGTCCTTCAGGGCTTAAATAAAATTCTTTGTATATTATGCCCAACATACAAGCACTTTGCCCCATAAGTCATAGTTGGCAAGACCCAGAAAAATATTCATACCATGTACAGCAGCTCTTTTTTTGATCAGTGGGGGGCTGCTCTGGACACTGGTGATGCAGAGCAGTCACAAAAAGTCAATAACACCAGGCTGCATTAAAAGTTTTTTTCAGTGGCCTAGGAGCAGCACATCCACTTTACAGTCGCACATAGCGAGAGCGAGCCACGTGCTTACATCTGGACAAGGTTCACACCACATGCTTCTGCTCTTCCCAATGCATTGACGGGTGTTGCTTGTGGCACTGGTGGTTGGTTTTGCCATGCACAAGTATAAAATGAATTTGGCTACAATAAAGACTTATCTGCACTGCTTTGAAGGCAAATCGTTTGCAGCATAAGTCAGTTTCCAAGAGCCAGCAAAATGTTCATGCACCATGCACGACAATGCTTTTACCTCTCGCTTGATCTGGCACGGCTACTGTGCATGACGACTATTTACCTGGCCCTATGTGGTTGAAAAACACAAACCTTAATCTACATGAATGAGCTAATACTGAAGCTTGACCTCTTAACTTTTCATTGAGTGAATTTTTTATCTGGGCTTTTACCTCCCAAGACCACAATATGATTATGAGAGACGTAGTGGAGGGCTCTGGAAATTTTGACCGTCTGCCGTTCTTTGATGTACACTTGCATCGCACAGTATATGGGCCTCTACCATTTTGCCTTCATTGAGTGAAATATGAAGTTTAATATAAAATTTGTTGTCGGAATACTTTAGCAAACTCAAAGGGCCCACTTTGTGTACACAGATGCATGGAGTGAATGGTGCTTTTGTATACAGTCGATCCCGGATATATCGAACCCCAAGGGGATCGTAAAATAGTTCGATATATCGATAATTCGAAATATAAAATATGCCTACCTGAAGCTTACCTGAATACTCCGCACATCGCTGAGAGCTTTCGGAGATCGTGACAAGCGGTTTGTAACTGACTTGTTCTCCAAAGCACGGAAAATACGAAACACAGCGCAATGACCACGGCCCTTTATTTGGCATGAAAAAAATCCGTGAGCTTAGACTGCTTTTTTTTTTTTGCACCATGAAGTTCATTAAACTGTCCAAGTTTGCTGATGCTGTCAAAATGCGAAGTCCGGCGCCTTCCTTTGCGCCGCAACAGCGGCGAATCACGCTGAACGCCGACGCAAGCTTAGCTGCAGTAGTTGGGTGGATATCTTTATCGGAGTCGCTTGTTGCCGCTTCTTCGGCAGCGGCAATTGCGATGTCCGCCACGATCTCCGCATCACTGAGATCCGCCACAGCCTGCGTGTCATCGTCAGCACTTAAAAAATTGCGCGGTGTTGTGCCATCTTGGATTGCACCTGGGACTGCCGCCAGCGCCTGAAATTCACCGTCAAAGCACTCAACGCTGTCGTCTTGGGTGTCCGAACACGCCTTGTCAGGAGTCACCACACAGCCCGCTTTGCGGAAGCAGTTTACGACTATGGTTTGTTTCACGACGTTCCAAGCGCCTGTCAGCATCTGTGTAGCTCCAAGAAGATCAACTTTGAGTTCGATTACCAAACAGAGGTTCGTTAGGAGCCTCTGCACCAGTCATCGCCTCTACCCAACCTTGAAGGCTTTGATAATGATGCCTTGGTCGAGAGGCTGCAGCTTCACCGTAGTGCAGGCCGGCTAAAATTTCACGGTTATGTTTTTCAGTTAAAACATCTGCATAATGGAAAACATCTGCATAATGGCCTGTTTCAACTCATAAATAAGTTGATTTCTGTACTTCTTGTATACCTTTAGCATATTCATGTCGTGGGACTTGACAAATGCATGGAACATGCGGTGTTTCTTCTTTATTTTTTTATGCAAGGCATTTGAAATCCCAGGTTTTTTTATTTTTTTGCTCTGTTGTTTCTTCATAACCTACGGAAATGCAATGTCGTAACATTGTTCTAGTTTTCCAAAGAATATCTCATATGCATCGTTTGGGTCTGCTACCTGAAGCACACGCTCCCAGTCCTCTTCAATAATTCGTTGACGAAATACCTCCAGCGTATGGTCATTGATTTTACGAAATACCACCTTTTCATTATTATTAGCTTGATAGCGATCATGTGATATAGGAAAGGCTAAAAAAATGGGCAGATGATCGCTTATTTCTAAAGAAAGTGTCCCAGCGACACACGATAAAGAGCATACGTTCATGATGCAGATATCCAGCAAAGTTGCCGTTTCAGCCGTTACTCGCGTGGCTTTTGTGATAACGTTTTCACAATCGAAGTAGTTCATAACCTCTGTTAGCTGTCGAGCTGAGGCATCCAGTGAAAGCATATCAACGTTGACGTCACCCATGATCGCAAAATCTAAACCCGAATGGCAGGAATAATTCAGCACATTTTCAATCGACTCCAGAAATGCTGGCTTGCTACCTGTGGGTGGCCTGTAGACCACGGTTATAAGTGGCCTAGGCAGGCGCATCATTAAGCAAGCATTCAATGTTTTCGTTAACACTGGAAAGTTGAGGAATAAGTTCATGGTTAATTGTATCCTTGACGTAAATGGCCACACCACCTCTCCCCGTCCTTCAGTACACACAAGGCCATTATAAGTATAACCTTGAAAATAAGGAGGATCTTCGCCACTCGTTACCCAGGTTTCCGAAAACATAAGTACATCAAAAGCAATAGAAAGCTGAGAGAAGTAGTCATCCAGCTGATCTTTTTTATTACGTATGCTGCGTACGTTCACATGAAACAATGTTAATCGCTTGTGAGCGTCCTGCAGCAGTGAATTGGAACAGTCAAGCTCATAATAGCACACTTTTGCCATTTCAGTAGTGTTTCGGCAAAATAATAACCCCTAACACCGTTGTCATCAATTTAATCTGCGACAGCTGTACTGTCACTGACAGCCTCTGATGTCATTTTACTTAGATCGTTGGTAGTAGCTATTCTGAGCACCTGCGAACTTTCATTTCGACGGGTGAATACCTTCTCATTTGTTGTCCAGACAAACTTCCACTTCATCTCCTTTTTACGTTGTATTGTGTCACCAAGCAGTCGTTTGCCATTCCTTGTCAAGTGTTCATTAACGTACACTGGGGATGACACTTGACTTCCCAGTACCCCACTGTCGATTTTGCCTGCTTAGCAGGCAAAATCGACAGTGGGGAATGCCTAGCAAGGCATTCCGTTTAGTTCTTCTCACAAAGCGAACAACTATGTTGCTTACATCATGCCGAGAAGTGGGCACTCTATGGCATGTGTCAACATCATCCTCAGAAATTTCTTCATGCACAATAACTCCAATAACTCCAACAGCCTCGAATGGTTCTATCTCAGTAGGAACGCCCTTGATTTCCAAGTTATTGAAACGGTGGTACTGCTCGACCTCTTCGACCCTGCTCCGCAGTTTGGCATTTTCTACTTTTAGCTCCTCGTTTTCTTTCGGTATCTGACTAAGGCCCTCTTTGAGGTCCTTTACTTCTTTCAAACTGTCCTTAATCTCTCGGAGCTCTTTTCTTAATTCGCGGCGCAGGTCGTCGATGGCCTTTGCCGTGTCACGCGAATCCTTCGCCATAGTAGGGTGGGAACAAAATATATGCAATGCACTCAGACAGAGCTGTAATCAATAAAAAAAAAAAACAAAAAACAATGAACTATGTCCGGCGGCAGTGCACTAAGGTAAGAAAAAAATAGCGGCTACAGTCTTGCCATGTACGTTTATCTCACCTGCAAAAAGGTGTTTCTTTTAGTGCGTAGTTCCAACGTGCACTGCTGCCGGACTGCAGAAGATGCAATGTTCCCGCAGGTTTTATATCTCAGAGGGACACAATTGCCCTCTGGTGACGACGTTCTTGCGATGACGAGATCTTGCGATCTTGATCACAGAGCGGGCGACAGTTGTCTGCCGGGTCGTCAATTTCCTTGCTAGTGGCGATGTCAGATGCTCGCTTGCGCAGATGCTCGCAAGAAGTGCCACAAAGCGTCAGGTTGGATTGCTAGTCTCTTGGCACCCACTCAGTGGTAAAACCTCGGCGACACGTGTTTTACGAAACACGAAACTATGGAGGAACCCGCGAAGCAGCTGCAGTCCGCACGGCGTAGACTCTGTTACGCATTCTGGCTCTTGACGTCGTAAGAAAGCATAGCCTTCAATATTGGCTACGAAAATGCATCGTCTCCAAGATTGGCTACTAAATTGCATCGCCTTCAAGATTCCCTACACACACACTTTAAAAAAAAAAAGGAGAGTGAGCGTGGAATATAGACACCATCTATCGACCTTCTATGGAAATTTCATTTCCCTGACTGTAGCGTTTCGCCCAAAGCGATCGGCTGTGCGAGTCATTAGTAGTGTGGGCAGGCCCCAAGATAATTTTCCCTGACTTGTCTCGCTTGATTGACGAGTTCCCTGACAATTCCCTGACTTTTCCCGGTGGCTAAAAATTCCCTACATTTCCAGGTTTTCCCGGTCGCCAGACACCCTGTTACTTTTTTTGCGTCCATGGCTCCGAAACGCGTCACCCGGCGCCGCAAAAACAAAACAAACACGCACCACACTTCACGAGTTTCCCGACGGAGCAACCACTGCCACTGGTTAAGTGGCGACAGCGGACCACTCCGCCGCTCAAGCAAACAGGCTGTTGGGGATAGAAGGAGGAAGTTGCTTATGGCATCCCACCGCTGCCACCAGTTGTTGGGGTTGAAGGAGAATCGCAGGAGGATACGGAAAACAAAACAGGTTTATGGCACTATGTACACATATTTACAGAAAAGAAAGGTTAGTGGTTTCACAAACCACGAGCGTGGTGGTTGAACGTTACATAGTTCAGAGCGACGTCCAGCACTCTACGGCGTCATTTTAAGCCCTGTCGGGCTCCTCCTCTCCGAGTGGAGCACCAATCACACACGCACAACAGGTGAGGGGGACAAGCATGCACGGTCCACGTGAACGTCCAATATTGGGTCGTGAACACTGCACTGCAAGGTGGCGCCAGCAGGGCTCTTCCTCGTCGTGTGTGTGCCGCTAGTCGAGAGGTCCCACGATCCAGACAGCATACATCAAAGAGTCCGCCGATTTTGTTCGCTTAATTAGCGGGGTGATTTGCGGTGGCCGCCGCGGTCTCTTCCAGGAAGATGCTGTCTTTGTTGGCCTCTCTCGAACGGTTAACGGCGTCTTGGCGACACGACGTCTCATCTTCCGGCCATCACGGACAATGCCTGACGAGCATAGGCAGCCGGCCGGTCGTCTACTTGATTGGGGATCAAAAGGAGCGCCGCTCTCCTGTTAGCTCTGGCGCCGGTCACAACAGCTTCCCCATCGCCAGATGAATCACCGAGGTCATCAGGCACCGCTGCTGCTTGAAGGTACGACGAAAGGGTCCACATTTGAAAGACGGGAACTCGCCTTTGCTTGCCGCAGTGTCTGGATAATTGCTCACATCTTCGACAGCGTCAATCAGACTGGGCGCCGAAGGGATTGAGAGCCTTCCCAGTGGACCGGCTTACGCACAATGGCGTCTGCCCAGACGAATTTCCATGCCAAACTTAACAAGGCTCAAACGTGCAGAAACTAGATTTTCCTTCCTCCTCAACTGTCTCTCGCCGCAATCTCTCGCCCGCGTTATTTACCACGCGGCTGAGGCATCCAAGGTCACTCTAGCGATGCGACAGAGCCTCTCTCTCTCTGAGCGCGGGAGCGCGCACGAGAACTCTTCGCCGGAACCTTCCCAGGATGAGCGGCGAAGCGCACTTGCAGGGGCGCTTGACGCGCGGGAGTGTTCGAAATATCGCAAGTGGCGGTGATCGGGAGTTCGATACGCGCGTACAATAGCGGTATACTTTTTGCATGGGATTTCCAAGGGGATGTTTGGACTGTTCGATATATAAAATAATTCGATATATTCGGGTTCAGTATATCCGGGATCGACTGTATAGACCAGTATCACAGCATTGAATATCGAACTCAGCTGTCAATGCACACGTCTGAAAGTGGTCCCACCACCTGCCTATTTATGTGGTCTTTCCTTTCGTTGATCTTTAAGCTATTTTGAAGCAAAAATTTTTAAATTCAAAAGTATTGTGTGCGGGTGCAGCATATTTATACTCAATATGTACTTTCAACTTGGTTTAGAAAGACATGTATTTGTCGTGTAGTCAGATAGATTTTAAAATTTTTTTATATGCTGCAGAGATAATTGCCGCATAATTGTATGACAAATAATTCAATCGGATGTGCTATATATATATATATATATATATATATATATATATATATATATATATATATATAAACTTGATTGTAATTTTGCAATTCTGCAGTCAAGACAAATACCTGAGCTATATCTCTGAATCACAGATAAAATAGCTAAATTGTTTACAAATGTCTTACCATAGTCATATTGATTCCGTTTTTGAACAATATATTAGCTATAAATCGATCAACTTCTGGTGCACCCATCGGCGTGTGCTCTAGGAGGGGGGGGGGGGGGGCACAAAGCCAGCCCTATATAATGAATGACTTCTCCTTGAAATGGACATTTGAGAACGCGTCTTCTGCCACTTTTGTCGTGTAATTCGGTTAACTATTAATGTTGGTGTGCTGTGACAGACTTAGATTGAAGAGTCTGCATGCGCCCTATCAGAGTCCCACCACCTGCTTATTTATATGGCCTTTCCTTTCATTCATATTTAAGCTATTTTGAAAGCAAAAATTTTTAAATTCAAAAGTATTTTGTGTGCGCGTGCAGCATATTTATACTAATTATGTACTTTCAGCTTGGTTTTGAAAGACATGTATTTGTCGTGTAGTCAGATAGATTAAAAAAATTTTTCATATGCTGCACAGATAATTGCCGCATAATTAGACGAAAAATAATTCTTCAATCGTATGTGCTATATAAACTTGATTGTAGTTTTGCAACTCTGCAGCCAAGACAGATATCTGAGCTATATCTCTGAAGCACAGATGAAATAGTTAAATTGTTTACAAATGTCTTACCATAGTCATGCTGATTTCGTTTTTGAACAATATATTAGCTAGAAATAGATCAGCTTCAGGTGCACCCATCAGCGTGGGCTCTATCTAGAGGGGGGGGGGGGGAGCACAAATCCAGCCCTATATAATGAATTACTTCTGCTTGAAATGGACATTTGAGAGTGCATCTTCTGCCACTTTTGTCGTGTCATTCGGTTAGCTATTAATGTTGCTGTGCTGTGACAGACTTAGAATGAAGAGTCTGCATGCGCCCTATCAGAGTGTCTCGTGGCCAGCAGCTCACTAGCCCGAAATGCTTGTTCCCACTCAGTAGCGGCACGAAAGAACCCACCACTTCTACGAAAGAAGCGGAAAAGCCTCCTTCTGGGGAGGAATGGCCCACCCTCCTGACCTGCTCAACCTGCCAAGGAATCTCGGCAGGTTGCGGTTACACCAGAGCCGTTTCCAGCCATGGAAGATTTGCCTAAAACAGATCAAGTGAACTCGGTGCTGCGTTCCCTCATGGAAGCCGGCTGAGTGATATTAGTAGACATGAAGACAGCATCTGCTCGAAGCGCACTTGGAGTATTGGATGCCGTAAGCCCAGTGCTTGAATCTCTCAACTAGGAAGATGGCTACGCACACCTTATCATTTCGTAAAGAAGTCAAGGCTTCATCTGTCATCCAATGGAACGCCAGAGGACTAAAATCGCGCCTTTCAGATTTTCGTCAGCTTGTGTATAGGAACGTGTTTCCACTCATCGTCATTTGTGAACCCAATTTGGCGACACCAATAAGACTTTTGGGGTGCGAAGCTGTCATGTCTTCAACAGTGCATGCAGCAAAATCATCGTCTTTGTTCGTCGTGAACTGACGTATGTTGTGCAACCACTTGCGCCTTACGATGACAATGGGTATGTCTGCATCACTGTGGAAAAGAACAAACTTATGTTTACTCTCATAGGTGCTTATATATCGCCTTCGAATAATTTCGATTTCGGGAGATAACCGGATATATTGAGAGTGTGTCCTGTACCATGGGCCATCATAGGTGATTTTAATGCACACCATCACGCAAGGGGAAGTACGCTGACAAATGCAAGAGGACGCAGGTTAGCAAACATTGACTACAACTATGGCCTTACTCTCCTGAATGATGGTAGCCCCACTTCTCTTTGAGGGGTGATATACGGCAGCTCTCTCGAACTTGATTTTGTCTCCCAACTCCGTCGCGAGATACGTCAAGTGAATTCCAGACGTTGAGACACGAGGAAGTGATCACATCCCAATGTACCTTGACATCAAAGGCTTGTCTAGTTGTGGTCCACAGACGACCATTCGAGCAATCCAATGGACCAACTTCAAATCTGACACGGAAGATGCTTGCAGCGATGGCCTACAATGTTGATTAGCGATGGCCTACAATCTCTTGATATACAAGGGCTGTGACACGGTAGATGCCATTGTACGTGAGTGCCAGCGGTTCAAGACTGCCACAAGCCGACGCATTGCCCATCTGTTCTCCCAACTTTCTAACACGCCAGTAACGTGGTCCTGCAAAGAGCCTCACGGAAATAGTTCTTGTGATGCCGGCTCGAAAATGGTTCCACTAGTGCTTGCTATTGTCCGTCAAGAGCTCTCGACTATTGGCTCAGACTCTGTGTGCTCCACCATTCCCTCGAGATCGATTGACCGTGGGCCGCCACTTGCGTCCACCCAAAGCCACAGGTTCCTGACGCTTCCTCGCAATCCCGCAGAGTGAAGGACTGCTGAAGACTGGCCCATTTGTTTCAACTCCTGTTGTATTGGTTACTTGACCCGATATTGCAACAGCAGGTGGTATTGGCGTCGCGCATCTTGTGGTTTCAAGCATCGTCAAGAGACAACGAATGGTCAATTCCAACCCTCCACGAGTCTCCTCAGACCACCAGTAATGACGTCAGACTTCCCGCCAGTCTCGGGGCTACTACACGAGTCAGCTCCCGGAGGTGATGCTGCATCGACGATGTGCCAACTATGCTGCATCGACGATGTGCCAACTAAATCCTCTGACCACACTGCACACTAGATGCAACCTTAACAATGTTAAAGTGGATGACGCTCTTGTTGTTGCTCTGGTGGACACATGCACCCACAGTGATGCATTCTATGATGCATTCAGTGATGCATTCTGAGCTTCGTCGCCCTCTGAAAAAAGTTTTAACTCTGCCCACAGTGCCACTCATCCAGGTCGCCGACGGCGAAACTTTTTCCGTGCTTGGGATGTGCTCTGCGCGTATTTGTGTTTCTGACCGCGCCACTACTGTACTATTTGCCGTGCTCTAGAAGTGCAGCCATGTCTTCATCCACGGCGTGTACTATTCCCCGACCGCGACTACCCGTTCGTTACAATCATGGACGTTTTGTTGGCCCGAAATGTTGCTGTTCCTCGCATGGTTGTAACGGTTACGAATAATCGAATACCTCTACCTATACTGAACTTCAGCTGGTGCGCGCAAGTTATCCAGGATGGCATGGCTCTAGGCAACATTTCTTTTCTTGCAGGACATTCTGTTTCTGGGTTCACTGCAGACGCTCCATTTTCCCCTGTCCCATCTTCCTCACAGAACTCAGCTGATCTCATTCCATCACAAAGAGCCAATATACGGCGTATCTTGAAATTCTTCGGGGACATCTTCAGCTTTGACGACTGCTCTTTAGGAATCCTCACTCCCGTGACAATATGTATCAAAAACAAATACTCCGGAACACTGAAAATTAACTCAATAAACTGCGCACATGAGCAAAACCGAAACCGACTGCAGACCAGTCTGAATCCACTTCTAGCCCTATCCGCTACTACCTAGCCAATATGGCATCTTGGTACTAAAAGGTTCTTACAGTTCCATTCGTCGGCTCCGGGCTTTTGCCTGGTTGACGGTTGGTCGATTCCGTCGTTGACGTCCAGGCTCCGGGCTTTTGCCTTGTTGACGGTTGGTCGATTCCGTCGTCGACGTCCACTGTGTGCTCCTAAGGTCTGCACCGAATGAGCCGCTTGTCCTCATTGCCAGTGTCCCAGTCTTCGTTGTCGTTTTCGGCTCGGTTAGATTACATCCCGTTTGATCATGGCATCGTGACTGTGGTGTGGGCAGCAACCATTCTGGCACGAAGTGAAAGAGCTGTAGTCCTACCAGGAACTGCGGTGAAAGGATGCGGCAAGTCCGGGCAGCCTCAATCGAATCTTCTCAGATTGATGGCCACTTCCCAGGCCTCTTTACCAACAATCTTCGGGATTTTCCATTACGGTTCGGGCGACGTGTCACGAATCTTAATCCTACACATGAACGTGACATGTATCGGGGCCTCGCGTGTCGACGCCACATTCTATTCCAGCACCCGAAACATGCCTTGTGCCCACTTACTCATGACATGAGGGGTGTTTAGCGCAGCCACTGTTAATTTGCACACGTTACGGCCATGCGCGCGCGTATGTGCCGAATACACAATTTTTCCATTCACCTACTTTATCATGATTGGGCAAAATTCTTCCGCCCACTGACAGATGGCATGGTATTCCGAATGGAGCCAGATCGTCTGGGACACCATATAGTTTGGTACGTGAAAAGGAGTCACCGTTAAGGGGGGGGTGGCATTATCCTTGCAAACGTCTCTATCTGGACTATGTGTGCTGCCTTCAAAGGCTGAATGCAGTGTGGTGGCAGCCTTTTATTATTTTTACTGGAGCGCCATGTTTTGAAGAAATTCTCAGATGACTGACTGGAGGGCCTGCCTAGAAAGTCATGTGAACTTGTCTTTTCTCGGACATGTATAGTGTAGAGACACGGGACATCATACCCAGCGAGAACAGTGAAAGCACCAGTCGAAGGGGGAATAAAATATACAGGAGAAAGGAAAGGAGGTGTCGCAGACCACAGAGAAGTTACGGCCCCTAGTCCTCTTTGTGTTGCGTCCGGTGCGCATTGTCTGGACTCCTGGGCACGCCTCTCTCCATGGTAATGAACGCGATCATGCGGTTGCCCGAAGTCTGTCCGGCTGGGCACCGTCGGAAGAGCTGTCCAACCCAGACGATGCACCGACAGAACCACCAAACTACTATGTGGCAATTCAGTACTACGGACAGAACTATTACGCCTATCCCACTCATAATTGCTCACTTGAAAAGGCCAACAACCAATTTTTATGCTCCCCCTCCCCCCCTTTTTTAGAGCAACATAAAGCTTACTACTGGCTGGTGTCTGAGCACAAAACGGTAACGTGTTGAATGTGAAGCATTTATGATATCTGTGGCAATTGTAAAGTTGTGTCGACACAACCAGTGTTGCAAACAATGGGAGCTGAGCAGAAGTCTAGCAGCGGCGCACACTCCACACGTGCATGCGCTGGCACTCTCGAGATGTTCCACTAGTTGCCTCGGACGCAGTGCCACTCCTCAAGGATGCAACTGTTTTTACTTGGCCTGTAGCAGAATATAGAGTGGGAATTTATAGTAATATACATAAGAAGTGAGGTGTGAATCAAGGCATTGGACTATGTGAAGGAACGCGGTTGAAGCACTCCATAAACCGGTTTCAAGACTCTCCCTCTAGGCTTTGTGACATACGGGTCTCTAGCAACTACAAAACATACAAACATAAATCATACTCAAATTACAAAAAGCATACTTGAATCCACTAACATAAGTCGCTGTGTTATTTCCACCATGATCTCATCATGCAATTCGCCCTATTGTCAGTCCCTTTAATTGAACAGATGCCGTCACTAGGCTGCAACTATAGAATTACTCATTTTCTTGCTTCTACATGCGAAATCTCTCATCCTACAGTATATCCATACTACTGCCCATGTGTGGATCCCTACCAACAGTACCACTCCATGTGGGAATACTCTGGACCATGGGGCATTGCTCCCATCTGCAACCCCACTCATTTTTTTTAAGTCTGCGCTTATCAGCCTAAACAAGCAACAACAGTGACTGGTCGAGCGAGCTCGCAAGTTTCGTTAAGCAATTCCTTCCTACCTCGCTGAGTTGTGCAAGGCATGTGCGCTTTGGACTAAGGGCTCCATCTAACAAATATTTCCCTAAAAGTATTAAGATATGTGAGAAGGACTTCTTAGAAGTTTAATTGATCGGAATATTCAAAAGCTGTTTATTCCCCCGGGTCATGACATGTGTTCTCCATTTTGCCATTGATCATTGTCAAGATTTATCTCAAACGCTTGCAGCACATGGAGTTGAGAGGGGGACGCGGGTCAGAGGTTACATGGCAAGCCAATTTCAATATTTCACAAAACGGCAAACAATAACCTGACACTCAAAAGTCACACGATGATAGGCTATACAAAGAAATTGGTACCGATATCAATTCGAGTCAAGTTCAGTACCGAGCCCTAATCTCTCTCTAGCCAAGGTGGTGTCTCGGTGGCTACTCTCATGGGCTCCCGCAATTGTTGAACATTTTTACTGTTCAGATACTACTCTCGGAATGCGAAATGGTACCATTGCCGAAATCCCGGAAAAAAATCTCTGAACGATCCGCTCGTCTCCATTGCCGTTGTCTCGCTCTTATTCGTCATATACGGCCTGCTTGGTCAAACCCAACTTGTCCATGGCCTCATTGATGACGTACTCCGATGACTGGTACGGGCCGCCGTCGTTCTGGCTTGAAGTGCAAGAGCTGTAGTCCTCCATGAAACTGTTGTGCAAGGTTGCAGCAAGTACGGGCAGCCTCTCTTGTCCTCTGAGATAGACGGCCACTTCCAGGACCTTTTTCGCCGACATCCTTCAGAATTGGGCGGCTGTACTGCTTCTGTTGCTGTAGCGACGCTGTCCTTCCTGATTGATCTTCACAGTTCGAAGCTTCACAGCGCAGCGACAGGTCGTCCTCTGTGACTTTCATTACGGCTCTGGCCGCGCACCACGAGCCTTTCTCCAACCAACGAGCGAAATTATCGAAGTCAGCAAAAAGTGATTTCTCTTCTCACGACAAATCACTTTAGATGCCTGAAAATCACACGTCAGCGACCCATTTATTAGCTATATGCTGATTTTAACCTGGCTCGCTCGGACGTTACAGGGATCGCCGTGGTAGGCCGCGGCTTGTCCACGCGTGCGCGCATGATCAGACGGAAAAAAGTTTCGTGTTCAAAAGGGGGAAAAAAAAGTGCTCAAGGTCACGAGGCGTGCGTGATGCATTTTCTTTGCCTCTGCCATCCCTCCCTGCTTAGCCTCCTGAGCTTTCGCCGGGACGAGAGAAGAAAACATGATTGCAGCGTGCGACAATTCTTTGTAACTCCGCCCGGACTGGAAAGGTAGCTAAAATTTTTGTGGCGTTGAATTCGTGAGGCAGTAAGCTCTTTTAGTGAAGCCATTCCATGGTTACTTGAAAATGTGTTTTAGGGCTCTATTAAAATACTCCTGTTGCCACCAAACAGGTGCCAGCTTTCAGGTAGGTCACTTGCCTGCACCACGACAGATGACTAATCTCAGTGGTTAAGCTAATCCACAGAAAAGAATAGGGGTGTTTCTCAGGCATAATCTTAGCGCATGCGGCTGTGCCCATGGGTTAGCTTCGACAAACGTGGTGTTTCCTCCACCTGGTCGACCGCACCGGCATCATTGCGGTTGAAAGCTGGCACGGCATGTGAAGAATGCCCATGCATACGAAGCCATCCTCAGCCTAATTCAAACGAGAGCTGTCTTCCCGGAAGGTTCCAGCACGAACGGTGGGCTGTGATGGGGCGTTTCACCGTTTCACATTGCTTGTTTTTTCTCCCTTTTTGTTTTCAAGATTCCTGTAAAATGCCTTGCTCTCTCCGTGCTGCACAAAAAAAAAAATTGCAACTGTGCAGTTGTATTCGAAAACTAGAAAGCATTTTGTTTTTAGTGATGGCGATACAATTGCAGCAAACTAGTGCAGAAGTGCGAGGTATCGATCGCACAGAGAATGGAATTATTCTGTACGCATTAATATATCTGCTTGCAAATATTTTATAAGTGGAGTTAAGAGAGACAGAAATAAAAAAGGTCGATAATATGCATTGCAACTATTTACTCAACCAGTGAAACTTAGCAACTCATGTGGAAGCTTTCAATCTCCTAATAACAAATGAAGATTAATCCCGATTGATGTTTAAAAGTAGCACATCACAAAATAAGAAACATGCTCCAGCAGTAGCCTTCAGAAAGTTAGTTTTAAACAAGATTCAAGTCATGATGTTACGCACATGCGAAAGTAGTATGTGGGCATACGTAAAGGCACAGCCACAGGAAAGTAAGGAAAAATAGAACACGGTGTCGCTGACGAAGTGCTGCAGAGAAGTGCACTTTCAATGCAAGTAGCAAGATATGGAGACATGTAGATTGCCCCAGAGCTACCTAAGCTTGAGGGAGCACCATGGAGGGCCTTATTAAGGGAACCTTAGTAAGGGGCACTCCAGAATGCCGTATAAGGCGGCCTCCAGAATTTAAGGGGCCCTCACTGAGGTAAGGAGCATTTAAAAGTGCGGGTGTTTTTGTAGAGGCTACTACAGGTTTTCCCGCTCACTTTAATCCAAGTGCCAGCCTAAATAATCTGCACGCCATTGCAATAATCTGAATGCCGAGCTATTTAATCCATGTGCCAAACATTTCATCTAAGCGCCAACATATTTAATCCAAGCGCCAACTCAATGAGGCCGCGTGCCAGTGAGTTTAATCGAAGTGCCACCGTGTTTAATCCAATTGCCAATGACATTAATTCAGGTGCCAGTCAGTTTAATTCATGCACTAGAAACACATAGTTTGCCACTTTATATAGTATAAATGTCAAAATAACGTAAACGTGACGTCACTGGAAGAACTTTTCTCTCGCCTATACACGCTAGCGCTTATGAATGAAGTGCACATTGCTACTTCTCCTTAACGTTTTGGTGTCATAGCTTCAAAATAAAAAAAAAACGGTGAGTAGTAACTGCTTTTATGAGTACTAAATGTATTTGCTCATAATGTCTATGTTAGTCTATATTTCATCGCTACTGTATTATTTGCCGTTATTTTCGCTGACGCTGGAGCAGACATTGCGTGATGTTGACGGCGAGTGGGCAGCCGTCGTTTGGTGTTTTGGCATCATGTTCGACGTTCCAGTTTCGCGTTCTGCATTTCGAATTCGCGTTCAATGCTGGGTGTTGCCTAAGCTTTACTTTCCTGCATATTTTCCGTGGAAATTTTGGCATGATTTTTCCAACTACGCTGAAAAAAAAAAAAACATTTCTTCCGGAATTTTCCCGCTTTTTCCCCCACTTCGCATCTCGCAGCGAGGAGCAGGCAATATGCTGCCCTCGTGTCATTACTGTGTTGCATATGAAGATGTCTTGTTCTTTGCAAGCGCAAATTTCAGATAGTCACATTTTTTTTTGGCGGTGACAGCAGTTAGGCTCGGAATTCCCCCTTGTTTGCAGCAAAACTGTGACCAGGTATTGCAGGAAAACATTACCCTTAAAGCCACAATCTAGCCGGCACAGCAAATGACCAGCCCTGATTAATTTGAATAATTTCAAGTTTCTTGCATTCGACATCTTACATGTTCTGTTAATTGGAAAACCCACTTAATTCTAAGAATATCTACGGTCCCAGTGACTGAATTAACGAGGTTTTACTGTACAATAAAGTTGTTACAAGTACAGCTTACATATTCAATAAAAATAAAAAGTTTGATATAAAAAAGTGTAAATATACACATACTCTAATACACACATGCATACATATTTAGACATAGCATTACGTAACTGAGCACTGACGCAAAGCGGATAGAAGAAAAGTACTATAAAAGAGATAAAGAAGAAATAACAGGGAAAACATTTCATAGGAAAAGTTTTTGCTATGCTCAAAAAACAAGAAAATTATACAATAAAAAATAATTCTCGCTGATTGAAATACAGTCTGCAAAAAATAACAATGAAAAGATATGGGCAAGAACATTGATAATGTTCATTAAAATAACTGTTAAGATTATTTGTGAAATATTCATGATTTAGAGAAGAAACAATGTCAGGTAACCTGCTCTAATGATATATTGCGAGAAAAAGGGGGAAATTACTTAAAAAGTCAATGCGAGCAAATACGGGTTGCACTTTAAAGGAGTGATCAAGGTGTGGAAAGATACGATGGGCTCCCTGTAGTGGCATGCGTTGAACGCAGATGTTGAGTGATAAAGTATATGAAAATGAGATAGAAGTGAGATGATTCTTCTATTTTTTAGTGAGTTTAGATTCAGAGACTTCTTTAGAATAGTTATACTAGATGTTTGTGAATATTCTTTGATAATAAAGCGGGTAGCATTATTTTGAATTCCCTCGAGTTTGTTGATAAGGTAAAACTGGTGGGGGTTCCAAGTGAAAGATGCATACTCTAGTTTTGCGCGAAGTAATGTTGTATAGGCCAGTATTTTAGTAGTCTTATTTGCCAGGTGAAGGTTACGCCAGATGAAGCCAAGCGTTTTGCATGCCCTACCACAGATTGCTTCGACATGGTCATTCCATGAAAGGTTAGAAGATAAATGAACTCCCAAGTATTTTACTGTAAGGTTACGCAAGATGATAGTGTCAATTATCGAATAATGGGCTAGAATGGCATTACACATCCTAGTGAAAGCTACAGCCTTTGTTTTGGAAGTATTTATTTCCATTTGCCACTATTTATACCAATCGGTAATACAGTAAAAGCTCGTTAATTCGAATTCCACGGGAACGCTGAGCAATTTCGAATTAAACAAAATTCGAAATAATGAAAGTGAGCAAAAATGGGTGGATTTTGGGGGTGGGGGCATGAAAAATATTTATTGGCCAAAAAAGTCGGTGATGACCATCTGCTTCTTTTCTCTGAATGCCACAGCTGCGGCTCTATGTTCCAGCGCGCGGACGCGGCGCAGGGAATACTCTTCGCCCTCTTCAAAGCTGAAGAAGAGACGCGCCACATTAAGTGCCTCCATCACCGCAGAAGCTGACGGGCGCACAGGCGCTTCGTCATTTTCGTCTTCCTCACCTTCTGGCTCTTCAGCATCAGGCTGCGTACTGGCTACTTGAGCGATAATGTCCTCATCAGTCAGGGCACCACACACCGATGCACCGGTGTCAACTTCAACATAATCGGCAAAACGTACGCCCCGAAGAGTGTTGCACAATGCCATTGGCATGAGCTCCTCAGCCCCATCCACGTCGACGTCACAACTATTCTGCGCACTTCCAGCTGCAAATCCACTATGGCGGAAACAGTTTGCGATTGTGGTCGCGGCGGTCACCTGTTTCCATGCGCGCACCAACATGTGCATGGCAGTGAGCAGCGTAATGCCAAAGTCCTTCCTGTCGCCCGCGCACAAAATCATTCTCTCCAGCACGTGGCGCCTATAAAAGCACTTAATGTTCCTCATCACACCCTGGTTCATTGGCTGTAGGGCCGCAGTCGTATTTGCCGGAAGGAACACCAACTTAGTTGCTCTCACCTCAACGCCGACTTTGTGCGCCGAACAGTTGTCGACGACAAGAAGAACGTGTCTGCCGCCCAGTTCCATTCGCCTGTCGAATTTCAGTAGCCACTTCCTGAATAGGTCACCTGTCATCCAGGCTTTCTTGTTTGCGGCGTATTCCGTCGGCAATGAGCGAATGTTTTTGAAGCACCGTGGCTTGAGTGCTTTGCCAATCACAAAAAGGGGGACCTTTTCCGTACCGGTCATATTTGCGGCGACCAGAACAGTGACACGCTCTTTGCTGCACTTGCCGCCGGCACAGCTGTCTCCCTTGTAGGTGATCGTCTTGTCTGGCTGCAACTTGACAAATAACGCTGTCTCGTCAACGTTAAACACATCCTGTGGTGAGTAGCTTCTCCAAGTAGCGCATGTTTCGGCGTACACTTCCTTTGCCTCGCCGGATAACGTGCGGAATACGAGATTGTGCCGCTCCCTGAAACGATGAAACCATCCCTCGGAGGCGACAAAGTCTTCAATGTCCAAGCGCAGGGTGAAATTGGCTGCCTTGGCCATGATGATAGGGCCGCTCAATGCGATACTTTGGGCTTTCATTTCTTTAACCCAGATAATCAAAGCTGACTCCAGTCCCGGGAACTTCGCTGTCCTTAGCCTTTTTCGACTGGCGCCAAAATCCTCGGCATCATAGGCGTTTTAAATGGCCGTCCTGTTGCGTATGTGCACAGAGGAAGGAAAGGTGCGTATGTAGGTTGACAACGTGCTCGGAGGTATGCCGTGCTTCCTTGCAATTTCGTATTTGCTCGAGTTCCCTTGGTCAACCTCTTGCAAAATCTCCACCGTCTCCTTGACAGTCTCCACGCAGTAGTTTCCTCCCGGCATCTTGCAACTTCGATGCGGAATAAGACGGCTTGACGGCGTGAACGAACAAGGTGCTCGAGGAACAAAGTGACGCTGCCGGGAGTGGCCTAGGACTGCTAGGACTACTCCGCCGACTCCTCAGCGTCCGGTGGGTCCCGCGTACAAGTGGCGCCAGGCGCTGAGATAGCGGGAGTGCTACGGAAAAAAAAAAAAAATGCTCCCTGGATTTTGGAGGCCATACTTCGCTCGCCGTTTGCTCGGAGGCCACTTGAAGCTCGAAAAAACTGGTCGTGCCACCTATCGTTCGGCCGTAAAAGCTTCCACTAGTGTTTGACGATGATGACGCTCGGCGGCACGCGCTTCAAATTATCCGTAGAGGCAGCAATTTCTGTTCGAATTAACGAATCGTTTTACACATGGTCTCCTATGCACTGCGAACCGGACTGCGGCGACCATTTCGAATTATCCAAAATTTCGAATTAATGAGGTGTGAATTAACGAGCTTTAACTGTATTGGTAATGTCGGATTGCAAAGCATAACTATCAGAAGTGTTGGTTGCTCTTCTATAAATTACGCAGTCGTCTGCAAATAGTCATAACTGTGAATAAAATGTTGTTGCCTATGTCGTTTACATATAGCAGGAATAAAATAGGCCCCAATACAGAGCCCTGAGGCACCCCTGATTTGACCAGTGATTGTGAGGAAGAAAATTTATTGGCAGTGACAAGTTGGTACCTGTAAATTCTTTATCCAAATCGCAACCTGACAATGCATATAATAGCATAGTTAAAGTAATATGCAGTTATGAGCTACCTTATGGAACACCTTGGCTAAATAGATAAAAATGGCAACTAACGTGGTTGCTTGGGCGAGTTGGTACGACATGATTCACATAAAAAACAGCGCCAAAAACGAGAGACAAGAAAAAGGAGACAGACAGCGGCACTGAACTTACAACAAGATTTATTTGCCAGAACCGCACAATATATACTTGGGCAGCTTCTAACAAAAAAAAAGAAAATACAAACCAAACAATACAGAATCCACCTAACAACCACATAGTCATCTTCACAACGCACCATGAGCAGCACGTGTGCTAACGTGCCGAAGGAAATCCATTTCTTTTAATGATAGCGCAATCGAAGGCCTGCTGACACAAGCACTGCCCAGCCTTTCTATTTCTGAAGCCTCATAAATTTCACGTATCAACTGGTCCCGATGCCGCCTGATGACGGTACAAAGCTGAAAATCAGGGACACAGCCGCAGTCTCGGCAATGAATGCCGAGATGGCCCGAAACTGTAGAGGAGACGTTGTGAGCGTGCTCTTTCAGCCGCTCATTTAAACACCTGCCTGTTTGGCCGATGTACCATTTGCCGCAAGACAGGGGTAGTGAGTACACCACTCCTTCAATGCATGGAACGTACTTGTTTCGATGCTTGACTTTGCAGCCTCGCTCGCCCCTCGAACCAGGATTCACGGCTCTGCACAACCTAGCCAGTTTTTCTGGGGCAGAAAAAACCATGTCTACGTCGCACCTGCTGGCTACTTTTTTGAGATTGTGGGTGACGCCGTGGATATAGGGAATAACGACGAAGTTTCGTTTCCCACGTCCCTTATCCTTTGTACGGTTCTGAGCATTATTTTCGGGGCTCGTTCTGATTTCTCTGAGTAGACACTCAGCAACGGCGGTCAAAACGTACATAGGGAAACCAGCTTCTGTAAGGCGTTTAGTTTGCTTATTAAAGCTGGACAGAATTGTGTGATAGCAGGACTTTCGCAAAGCGTTTGTGTAGCAAGTCTTAGCAATAGCGCGCTTCACCACTTTCGAATGTGCTGAACCAAAAGGGAGGATTGGCTTGTTGGCGCGTGGCTCATAGGCCCAACACACGTGGGAAGGACTCAACGTTAACATTAAATCTAGGAACCTGATGGCTCCTCTGTCCGGAACTTCATGTGTTATAACAAGCGGAGAAAGACACTTACTGAAAATTTCTAAAATACTAGTCAAAGGCGGACCATCCGAGGAGGTTCCAGCTTGAAACAACACAAGGAAATCGTCAACATAGCGGAATACTCTCTTAACAGATGTGGATCCCAAGCAATTCTGAATGGCACGATCACGGCTGGCTAAAAATAAATCACTCAAAATGGGCGCAATGCATGATCCTATGCACACCCCTTGACGTTGCAAGTAAATATGATCGTCCCATTCTGCAAATGTCGACCTCAGGTAATACTGTAGCAGTTCCATAAAACCTTCAACAGATATGCCTACTGCATTCTGATAATTCACAACGCCAAAACTGTCAATGCACCCGCGAATGCAAGCTAGAAGCTCACTGTGTGGCAATGAGTAGTACAGATCTTTAATATCTATTGAGCATGCCTGGTAGCCACAAAATTTGTTATCTTTCAGCACGGAAATCACATCATCGGAACTTTTTGCTAGGAATGGATCGTCTATGCTTAATAACATCAGTTTTCCCTGAAGAAATTGTGCCAGTATTTTTTGCCACGAGTTGGCCTCTGATACTATAACACGAAAAGGACAGTTAACTTTGTGCGTTTTCGCGTTAAAGAAAATTTCCATGCTAAGGTTTTTCTCGCCATCCATCTTTTTTGTCAAACCATCAAGATTCAATCTTTTACAGATACTTTTTGCATAGTTTTTATTTTTAACCTTCGGAAGCGACACATTAGCTTGGGGCTGAAAAACAGACAAAAGCGCTTCACCTGCTTTTTTCTTATAGATTTCATTCGGAATAATAACAAAACCTCCCTCCTTATCTGCTGCTACCAAAGACAATGACTTATCCTTCAGGAAGGTTTTTACCTTCTTTACAGGAACCCTGGTTAAGCCTGCTCTATGGTTACAAAGAATGTCACAACCCTCAGAAACACACCTCTCGGCACAGTCAGCAGGTGCCTTCCTAGAAATGCTGCGGACCAGGCCCAGAAGTTCTGCCCTTGACCTTCTTGGTTCAACCGCATATTTGGGGCCACGGCTAAGCACACTGCTGATGTTCTCAGGCACAGACACATTCCCCAGAGAATGCAGTCCTTCTTTGCTCGCGGAGGGCTTTTTTGGCAGCGAAGCTCGTAGCTCAGGCAGCATCTGCCGCCAACGGAATTCCGCCGCGGCATTAGCTAGGTCAAGGTGATCGAACCACTTCTTGCCTCTATTGTTGTTCGTAGTCCCTTGAAGCGAGAGAAACAAACACTGCTTGTAGAAACGAGCTTGTCGGTGCCACTCAGAACTAAGGACCTTGAGGAGTCGAAGACCGTGCCCCTGCGAAGGTCTGAAACCGCCGAAGAGCAGCAGAATGTCGGGGGGGAGTTGTTTGTACCGGATAAGAAAAGAGAACTTTCGGGCATTGCACACGGCGTAGACGTACATGGCGACGATGACACATGGCTGAACGGTGAAACAATTAAAAGAGCCCGATGTACTAGAAATGAAAGTAGCTAACGTGGTTGCTTGGGCGAGTTGGTACGACATGATTCACATAAAAAACAGCGCCAAAAACGAGAGACAAGAAAAAGAAGGAGACAGACAGCGGCACTGAACTTACAACAAGATTTATTTGCCAGAACAGCACAATATATACTTGGGCAGCTTCTAACAAAAAAAAAGAAAATACAAAACAAACAATACAGAATCCACCTAACAACCACATAGTCATACTGTATTGTTTGTTTTGTATTTTCTTTTTTTTGTTAGAAGCTGCCCAAGTATATATTGTGCGGTTCTGGCAAATAAATCTTGTTGTAAGTTCAGTGCCGCTGTCTGTCTCCTTCTTTTTCTTGTCTCTCGTTTTTGGCGCTGTTTTTTATGTGAATCATGTCGTACCAACTCGCCCAAGCAACCACGTTAGCTACTTTCATTTCTAGTACATCGGGCTCTTTTAATTGTTTCACCGTTCAGCCATGTGTCATCGTCGCCATGTACGTCTACGCCGTGTGCAATGCCCGAAAGTTCTCTTTTCTTATCCGGTACAAACAACTCCCCCCCGACATTCTGCTGCTCTTCGGCGGTTTCAGACCTTCGCAGGGGCACGGTCTTCGACTCCTCAAGGTCCTTAGTTCTGAGTGGCACCGACAAGCTCGTTTCTACAAGCAGTGTTTGTTTCTCTCGCTTCAAGGGACTACGAACAACAATAGAGGCAAGAAGTGGTTCGATCACCTTGACCTAGCTAATGCCGCGGCGGAATTCCGTTGGCGGCAGATGCTGACTGAGCTACGAGCTTCGCTGCCAAAAAAGCCCTCCCCGAGCAAAGAAGGACTGCATTCTCTGGGGAATGTGTCTGTGCCTGAGAACATCAGCAGTGTGCTTAGCCGTGGCCCCAAATATGCGGTTGAACCAAGAAGGTCAAGGGCAGAACTTCTGGGCCTGGTCCGCAGCATTTCTAGGAAGGCACCTGCTGACTGTGCCGAGAGATGTGTTTCTGAGGGTTGTGACATTCTTTGTAACCATAGAGCAGGCTTAACCAGGGTTCCTGTAAAGAAGGTAAAAACCTTCCTGAAGGATAAGTCATTGTCTTTGGTAGCAGCAGATAAGGAGGGAGGTTTTGTTATTATTTCGAATGAAATCTATAAGAAAAAAGCAGGTGAAGCGCTTTTGTTTGTTTTTCAGCCCCAAGCTAATGTGTCGCTTCCGAAGGTTAAGAATAAAAACTATGCAAAAAGTATCTGTAAAAGATTGAATCTTGATGGTTTGACAAAAAAGATGGATGGCGAGAAAAACCTTAGCATGGAAATTTTCTTTAACGCGAAAATGCACAAAGTTAACTGTCCTTTTCGTGTTATAGTATCAGAGGCCAACTCGTGGCAAAAAATACTGGCACAATTTCTTCAGGGAAAACTGATGTTATTAAGCATAGACGATCCATTCCTAGCAAAAAGTTCCGATGATGTGATTTCCGTGCTGAAAGATAACAAATTTTGTGGCTACCAGGCATGCTCAATAGATATTAAAGATCTGTACTACTCATTGCCACACAGTGAGCTTCTAGCTTGCATTCGCGGGTGCATTGACAGTTTTGGCGTTGTGAATTACCAGAATGCAGTAGGCATATCTGTTGAAGGTTTTATGGAACTGCTACAGTATTACCTGAGGTCGACATTTGCAGAATGGGACGATCATATTTACTTGCAACGTCAAGGGGTGTGCATAGGATCATGCCTTGCGCCCATTTTGAGTGATTTATTTTTAGCCAGCCGTGATCGTGCCATTCAGAATTGCTTGGGATCCACATCTGTTAAGAGAGTATTCCGCTATGTTGACGATTTCCTTGTGTTGTTTCAAGCTGGAACCTCCTCGGATGGTCCGCCTTTGACTAGTATTTTAGAAATTTTCAGTGTCTTTCTCCGCTTGTTATAACACATGAAGTTCCGGACAGAGGAGCCATCAGGTTCCTAGATTTAATGTTAACGTTGAGTCCTTCCCACGTGTGTTGGGCCTATGAGCCACGCGCCAACAAGCCAATCCTCCCTTTTGGTTCAGCACATTCGAAAGTGGTGAAGCGCGCTATTGCTAAGACTTGCTACACAAACGCTTTGCGAAAGTCCTGCTATCACACAATTCTGTCCAGCTTTAATAAGCAAACTAAACGCCTTACAGAAGCTGGTTTCCCGATGTACGTTTTGACCGCCGTTGCTGAGTGTCTACTCAGAGAAATCAGAACGAGCCCCGAAAATAATGCTCAGAACCGTACAAACGATAAGGGACGTGGGAAACGAAACTTCGTCGTTATTCCCTATATCCACGGCGTCACCCACAATCTCAAAAAAGTAGCCAGCAGGTGCGACGTAGACCTGGTTTTTTCTGCCCCAGAAAAACTGGCTAGGTTGTGCAGAGCCGTGAATCCTGGTTCGAGGGGCGAGCGAGGCTGCAAAGTCAAGCATCGAAACAAGTACGTTCCATGCATTGAAGGAGTGGTGTACTCACTACCCCTGTCTTGCGGCAAGTGGTACATCGGCCAAACAGGCAGGTGTTTAAATGAGCGGCTGAAAGAGCACGCTCACAACGTCTCCTCTACAGTTTCGGGCCATCTCGGCATTCATTGCCGAGACTGCGGCTGTGTCCCTGATTTTCAGCTTTGTACCGTCATAAGGCGGCATCGGGACCAGTTGATACGTGAAATTTATGAGGCTTCAGAAATAGAAAGGCTGGGCAGTGCTTGTGTCAGCAGGCCTTCGATTGCGCTATCATTAAAAGAAATGGATTTCCTTCGGCACGTTAGCACACGTGCTGCTCATGGTGCGTTGTGAAGATGACTATGTGGTTGTTAGGTGGATTCTGTATTGTTTGTTTTGTATTTTCTTTTTTTTGTTAGAAGCTGCCCAAGTATATATTGTGCGGTTCTGGCAAATAAATCTTGTTGTAAGTTCAGTGCCGCTGTCTGTCTCCTTCTTTTTCTTGTCTCTCGTTTTTGGCGCTGTTCTTTATGTGAAAAATGGCAACCATTTGCAATGAGGCAATAACGTCTTCGCAAATGTCTGTGACTAGCTCGGTTAAGTAGAAATCTTGTAGAAACCAGCAAGCACCACGACTTGTGGTGCTGGGACCAAGACTAGCCATTTGACCCCCCCCCCCCCCCCTCTTTAACGAACAAGCGCTGTGGTCTGCTGCTGCATCTTAAATGCAGCCGAGCCCCTCTGCAGGCATCGGAGTGACATCATCTTGGTTCCTGTTGAGACCCACTTCAACCAAGGCTTGGATGGACTCACCAGCCCATGTACCCCTATAGATCAGGGTGACGCTCGAGACAAGTAGGTGTCGGTGTGATCTGGTATAGCAGGTCTGGGATCTTGTATTTGTCGCTCTTGTGTTAATGCGCCTCCCTCATTTCAACACGCGTGCCTACCACTTGTACATCTAGGATGTGCGAGCTATCCCTCTTGGTAATCACCAAGTTTGAGGTTTTCGTTCCTTGAGACGTTTTAAAATGCCTTTCCTATTGTACTTGCCACCTAAGATTCGTTAACCGACGTGATAAATACCTAAAGATGTTGTTGTGCCTCTTTATGCGCGCGAGACGAGTCTTGTGGCATGTCTGTAGTATGTGTCCCAAAGATTCTTCTGTTTGGCACCCCGCTCGGCATTGCTTCGGAAGCTCACAGCCTCTATGCAAACAGGTCAAGTTGGAAGTTGGGAACTGCGCCATTGTGGAACTTCACGTGATCAATGAACTCTCTACTTCGAAGGAAGGAGGTTCCATTCCCCAACCCTGAGGTTGACCCTGGCGCCTCTTTACATTGTTGTATTGGTGTGCCATTAAAGTATCGGTGCTGTTCTTGAGCCCAGTACTTTCTCGATTGTTCACTGCTACCAATACCCGAGCCTTTGAAAAAAGTAAGGTTTTCTGCTTGTTTTTTCAGGTTCATTATGGTCGGTATAGTAGCTGCAAATGCGCATGCCGGATTGTTGGACTCAGCTACTGTATGGTAGCGTCGGAGCCTTATTGCTGGGACAACGGTTGTGAAGCAGAATAATCCTACCGTATAAACCGGACTATAGGTCGAGTGGGAATATAGGTCGAACCCCCAAGTTCAGGTTACCGAAAAAGGAAAACAACCCAAAACTGCCGAACCAAATTTATTTGCGAATTGGGCACACCGCACCCCGATCGTCGGAGCTCCCCTGAACCACCATCGCAATTGCTCTTATTTGTCCGACGAAGCAAAACTGTCTTCTGAAGACGAGAGTTTGTCGCTGGCCGCCTCCCACAGTGCGTCGTCTTCAGTGCCATCCAGCGAGTAGCTGGTGCTACATTTCTTGAAAGCATTTTCCACCACTGAATCTGGCAAGGAGCGCCAGGCGGAAAGCACCCAGCCACAAACAGTCGCAAGCGGAGGCCTCTGTAGGCGGCCCGTCGGTGTCTTGGGGTTGTCGCCGGACATCGGCTCTTGGTATTCCAGGCGCACTCGGTCCTTGAACGGCTTGTTTAGCACAACGTCGAGCGGCTGGAGGGCGGACGTCATACCACCTGGTATCACGGCGAGGTCTGTTTTCCCGTCGCCGAGTGCGCGTTTCACTGCGTCGGTTAAGTGGCCACAAAACGCATCCAACACCAGCTGCTGCGAAGACGCAGCAGTGCACCACCTTGCCGACGCTTCCACACCACTCGTATCCATTCGAGCATCATGGCCTCGTTCATGTATCCCTTTTTGTTGACACGAACGACAACACCGGGCGGGAACACTTCCTTTGGCATTGTCTTGCGTTTGAAAATGACGAAGGGCGGAAGCTTTCTACCATCTGCCGTGCATGTCAGCATGACGTTGAAGCACGAGTGCTCGTTCCCAATGGACAACAGCTTCACATCCTTGGCACCGCACTGCGTGATTGTGGTCGACGAAGGCATGTCAAACCACAAGGGGGTCTCATCGGCGATACCAATCTGCCCCATCATGTAGTCGTTCTTCTCCCGAAGCTGATTCACGAAGCGCTGAAAGTTTATGAGCTTGTCCTCGAACTCCTCCGGCAACTTTTGACAGATGGATGTGCGCCACCGGAAAGAAAATCCTTTGCGTCGCTAAAATCGATGCACCCAAGAGTTCGGTGCACGAAATTCTTCTCTCGTGAGCCCAGCTTCTCGAGCGAGTTCCAAGGCTTTCTTGCGAATGGTATCCACGGTCACTGGCAGCGAGCGCGCTCGAACTTCTTGCACAAAGTCCGCTAGCTTATCCTCCAGCTGCGGATGAACGGCACTTCGTCCACGAAATGACATTTTTTGTGGATTGCACCTCTGCAGCTTCCCTTTCTGCGCCCTCCAATCGCGCACGTTTTTTTCCGATACACCGAAGCGGCGCTGAGCAGCCATATTCCCGTTCGCTTCTGCGAACTCAACAACATCTAGTTTAAATGCAGCTGAGTACTGCCTTCTCGCATCGCTAGACATTTTCAGTGAAGGAAAAAAAAGGCCACTAAAAATGCAGCGCAATGTCAAATGGAGCGAAAACTCAGAACAGATCGGAAGCAAATCACGAACACAAAGAAAACAGACGGAAAAAAAAAGGACTGCGATTGGATTCGGATGCGGATATGGCCGCGCCCGGCTTCACGAGCACATGCAATACAGGGGCAGTGTGCTCACAGGCGGCGGTGGGTGACTCACTTCGTGTCGACGCAGAGAGGCGGCACGGTTCGCAGAGTCATTTGAAACTCCTTTGCGCGCCGAAGTAGAGAGCCACAGTGCAATTGTTGAAATGCCAGAAATTATGCAACGTTCGTGACATGCAATGCACGACACTTCTTTTGGAGTATCTTATCAGTGTGCAGGGAGTGAAGCAACTGACATCGTATTATTTTCCTGCCGTTTAAATGTTCAAAGTGGTTTCGCTAATGCAGCGGTCATGTCGACTGCGGTTCCAAGGTGCGAAAAACACAACGCACTTTTTTTTTTCGCAATGTCAGAATTAAAATTTTGGAGTTTAATGGGCCGAAGCCACACTTCCGCTATGAGGTGCGCCATAACGGAGGGCTGCAGGTGAATTTCGATCCCTTTAGAATTTTTAACGTCAGCCGAAATGCCGACACACGGCTTGTTTTGTTTTTCTCCTCCTTCAGGAGAACAGCCACCGCGGCTAGGATCGAACACACGTCCTTGGGTTCAACAGTACAACTCCTTAGACAGCCTCCACGCCGGGTTTTTCTTGATTACGCGCCTGCTGCAGGAATGCGCGCCCTAAACCCAAACTTCAACCACCATGACATCCACGCACGACGTTTAACATTCTAGCATCGCTGCTTCGAGACTTTAGATGATGATTGGTGTGTGGCGTGATTCTTGCTGTAAACAAGACGTAGCATCATTATTATCAACAGCCTGTTGTTAGGTCCTGCAGGAAGGAGACCTCTTTCATTGATTTACACCCGCTCCTGTCCTTCACTGCCTGAGTCCATTCCATTCATTGCCTCTGAATTTTCATATTTCGTGTATCCATCAGGTTAATGACGTAGCAAATTAAAAAGAAATGATAAAAATCCATGTAAATTGATGAAATAATGTTTATTTACAAATAAGTGATGAAAGAACTTGCACAAGAAATATTAGGGTAAAAAAAAGGCTGAATAATGGCAAATCGAGACATTTACACATTGATATGCACCATTGAACATGCATCATGCAGGTTTGCAAAAAAAGGCTGAATAATGGCAAATCGAGACATTTACACATTGATATGCACCAGTGAACATGCACCATGCAGGTTTGCCTCATTAAGTTTTCGCAATCTTTCGGTGTGTCACGCTCTTCCTCTTATCCAGTTTCTCAGAAATAACGCCCTTTGCAAAGAAATGAAGCCGCGTTGTGATGTAAAAGCTGATTACATCTTTGGTGAGCCGAGCTGAATGCTCACTGCAGCCTATTTGGCGTGTGCACTTTGCCCTCACCAGACTCGGCACATCCAATATGCTATCAGCATGCAGTTCTTTCTTGCTGAAGTGTTCTGTAAACATGTCTTCAAGCGTTTTTACAAACGAAAAGAGTGTGCCGCGTGGATAGAGAAGTCCACCTCGATCCTTGTGCAGCGTCAGCGCAGCGTCAGCGCAGCAAGCCCAGGATTCTCATCTTCAGATGGCCTGATCAGCCTTTGGGCAACACTTTTGGAAGCCCTGGAAGGTGTTCGTTGTACTCTTGACCTCCTTGTCAAGAGAGCCTTCCTGAAGTATTTGCAGCATGCAGTTCTTTCTTGCTGAAGTGTTCTGCAAACATGTCTTCGAGCGTTTTTACAAACGAAAAGAGTGTGCCGCGTGGATAGTCCACCTCGATCCTTGTGCAGCGTCAGCGCAGCAAGCCCAGGATTCTCATCTTCAGATGGCCCGATCAGCCTTTGAGCAACACTTTTGGAAGCCCTGGAAGGTGTTCGTTGTACTCTTGACCTTCTTGTTAAGAGAGCCTTCCTGAAGTATTTGCAGCATGCAGTTCTTTCTTGCTGAAGTGTTCTGCAAACATGTCTTCGAGCGTTTTTACAAACGAAAAGAGTGTGCGGCGTGGATAGAGAAGTCCACCTCGATCCTTGTGCAGCGTCAGCGCAGCAAGCCCAGGATTCTCATCTTCAGATGGCCCGATCAGCCTTTGGGCAACACTTTTGGAAGCCCTGGAAGGTGTTCGGTGTACTCTTGGCCTCCTTGTCAAGAGAGCCTTCTTGAAGTATTTGCAGCTTATGCACTGTCCACCTGAAAATAGAAATGTGCGGAAATTGTAGCAAATTCTGACTGGGACGTGAACAAGAAAGCACTGTCACACCTTTGGTTGTTACTTTGCCGCTGCAGTTGATGCTGAAATACGTCGCATGCTTGATTTTGAGCTGCTTCTGGTGTCCTGCTGTTAAAAAGCAGGTGTCATAATCTTTGGCATTCAGAGCACCAATACAGAGTTCAGTAGCTTCCACGCTTTCCAGCACGCTTTCCTCTTTTTCCTGACATTTAATGATGCGCTCCTCAATCAGCCGCCCCCTCACAAACACCTTGCAGTAGCTATCGGGCGGTTTATCGCAGAGGAACAACACAACTTTTTCGGACGTGACAACGCCTTCTTCAAGGTAAGTCGACGAGCAATACATCACTCCGTTAAGGTCAGGATGGTGATGCATACTCCAGTACTTGGAAGGAGTCTTTAAACAATAACAAAACGACAAGCAATGCTCAGGCTCCGCTGGAACGTCATTGTGTGTCAAGTCGCAGTCCTCCCCTGAATCACCAAAAGCAGCCCGTGGAAATTCAGTGCAGTCAGTCTCGAGAGCACTTCGGCTCTTTTTCTTTGCGGCTGCATGGTCATTTTCGCACATCTTCCTTTTAGCTCTCGGTTTTGGCATCTTCTTCGTGAGGTACTGTGGCAAATTTGTAAGAATCGTGGGGACGGCGTTTTCCGACAGCATCGGTTTATCACAAGGAATGCGTACCTCTTTGCCATCTATATGGTGCACGAACTCCTTAATAACGAACCTCGGTTCGAAATGCAGTTCGCAGACCGCAGAAAACTCATCCAGTTTCTTATCTGCACGGTGGAGATTTCTTTCCCACTCCTTCCGTCGTTCTTCATCACGCGGGACGCTGAACAAAGACGCCTGTGGTGCATCCTGCACACGACTGTACCCAGTTCGACAACCGGGCGCAAAACGGTAATTTCGACGGCGGTTAGGCATCTTCACAAACACATATTACACAATGATCCAAGCATAAAGCACAGAACACGCATACGGGGACCCACGTTGATCCGATCGAACTGAACTGAGCGAACCAGCCCTGTCCGCCAACACGGCCAACACGAACCAAGAGAAGTTTTTCAGGTGCGTCAAGCATTAGCGCCCCTGGTGGGCATCGTGGAAGTCGACACAGAGTGCGCTACGGCGGAGCGCCGCAAGGATAGGGCAGTGAGCACACTTTCCTATTCTAGTACACTGTACATGCAAGTTACATGTTGCCAGACAGCGTCGCACTTTCGGCTAGACACCGCTATATAAGACGAGGGGCGACTTTAGCTTATTATTTTATTGAAAATATCTCGACTTATATTCCGGTTTATACGGTAGTCCTCCCTTCTCCACCGCCGCGTAGAAGAAACCGAGGGGTGTGTCCATGGGCAGCGCAAGCTATCTTCTTAATGCCGATTGGTCAAATCTCTCGATTGCTGAAGCGTTGTAGCAGAAATGGGGCCCAGTACTAAGTGATAGTGAAGCCGTGGTAGCAGGCAAAATCGAAGTACAATGAGAAGTGAAGCTGTGGTAGCAGGCAAAATCGAAGTACAATGAGATGCTGCTACGGTTTTAGAGGTGCCTTTGATACCTGCTCCAGTAGTGTGGTTAACTGCCTTTTGACCAACCCTTTCTCCAGGCCTTTCACCTTGGAGTCCATGTTTATAACTTGTTGTGAATGTTCATTCAGCAGGGCTTGTGAAGTTGCACTGCCATGGAGCATAGAGGTACTGGCATTCAAATGTTACACACAGGTGTCAAGGGTGTTAAGCTTTTGAAGGCTTGGCATACGTACTGGCTGTGGAGTTCTTAACTGTGTGAGTCGCTCACTGCTTACACTATGTTCAGGTGTACCAAGTGGAGACATATGCTCGGCTCGTAGCAAAAAAAAGAAGCCCTTTATTAGTGACCGCCCCTCTGTCTTACTCATGCCAGGTGGCGCTTGCATCTCATTAGTGTCATCCTTTAGCTGTTAACCAAGGCACAACACAGCGTCTTCTAGAGTCCACACAGCAGTAGAGTACATTCTTCAGTTTGATGTCTAGAAGGTGGCACTCAATGCGTGAGAGGAACGTTGCACTTGTGACTCCGCGGCTAGGAGTGGTATTGTACTAAAACCACTGCATGAATAGATCGTAAGAAGAACATTTGGCTCAATATAAACGTGGGCACAATGGTACATGAGAAACAGGATGGACGGAAACTTCAGAGAGTTTTTTTTTTATGAGAGAAACACATTCTGAGACTTGGTCGGAGTGGGCATTCATTACTGTAATTCTCAATCGCTTGGGCGTGATAATGAAATCATGGAAATGAAACCATGGACTGCTTTTGGGATAGCCTCAGATTCTTATACCATGTATTCCTTGCACCTTTTGCCATACTATAAAATACCTCCGCCACTTTACTGTCCAACCTGTTGCTCGCTCTGCCAGTACATTTGGTTGTGTTAAACTTAGGATATCCTTTACACACTTTATAGTGTGTTGACATCTAGCAGCCCATACCTTTTAGGACATTGAGGTCGTGCTGTCTGGTCGCATAATTAAAGCACTGCCAAGTCTAATTTGTGCGACCTTATCCACAGCTCTGCAACGAGGTAAGCTGCCTGGCACATGCGCTCTATAATGAACACGATTGCTTTTTACGGTGGACTTTTACTATTAGAGAAACTATGAGCATTTTTGCTCAATGAGTCACCAAGCTTGACTGTTAGTTGTGTATCAGTATTTTACAGAACTGTGCACCTCAATCCTTGAATTTGCACACATAGTGATCAGAAGTCACACTAATATCATTTATGTATATGTGGGTCTATTCACATTAAAACGACTGTTTTCGAAAATTGCACATCGTTTGTGCCACAAGCACATTCAATCAATAAGTTGTATGACAGTTCAGCAAGCGTGCTATTTATAGAGATCTGGACTTCCATTCCCTTGTCCATAATCGTAGATTTGAAAAGTCATATTAATTTCACTGATGTGTGGCTATATTGCATGCAATCTATTTTTATGGAAAACAATGGGCCTTTCGCCACTGTGGAACTCAATTCGCACATCTACATGAATAGTGCGGATATGTCATACTAATGTCACCCATGCAAGCCTGTACTCGTGCGTGAACCATTTTTTTAGAAAACGTCGTAGCTTTTGTGTGCCGCAAGCATACTCAGTGAGTGACTAAGTTGAAGTTTATTAATAAGTCTCTTGGTATATAAATTATTTAACATGGTGACACAAGAATCGAAGGTCCGAAAGTAGGGGAGGCCTCTTAACAAAAATGAAACAGTGGATTAGTCATTCGTAAACAGTGCTAAAATAGCAGCAAATATATGAAAATTCTGCATAAAGTAAGCATACTAGGAGTATTAAGTTGTTTAAAACAAATATTTCAAGTACACAAATAAATGAACCATTTGACAAATGATGTTTTAGACGTTGAAAAAATGAATCTGTTGTGTGTGATTTTTAATCTAAAGGTAGCATGTCAGCGCTACACAAAAATATTTTGCTGTGATTTGAAGTTGGTGAACTTAAGGTGAAGTAGATGGCGGGTAGTTAAAGACCTCTTGGTATTTGTACTTCAAGAGTGGCATTTTAATGATTATAAATACATGTCACGATTCACAAGACGGAATAGGATTATTAGAATTTTGCAGCTAAGTGTAGGCTGGGTTAAATAAAATGTTCAGGTTACAGAAAATGGGGGCTGATGGTGATGAAAATGGGTTGAAAGAGCTTCCTTTTCTAGGCATTCAAGGTTACCTAGATGCAACCAATATGTTTTGTCCCATGGTAGGCAGTAGAAGAGATGACTGAATAAATGAGTAATATCGGGAGACAATGATTTTGACATCAAAGTATGTCGTGAATACTGAAGGGCACTTGTTAATTTAAAGACTGAGTATCCTCTCTGAATTTTAGATGTTTATGTCATAGTACAACAAGAATCTTTATAGATGCATATGTATGAGTAATTTACCATTAAATGTCACACCAATGAAGAGTTGTTTGGCAATAACCACAGTGAATGAAACACCATGAAATTACTATTTAATGGATTGATGCATGATGCATTTGTTTCACATCATGAGTGTATCCTTCTGTGCAACAAAAATTATAGTGTCATCTGCATAACGAAAGGTTTTAGTCTGTTCCAAATGAAATGGCTACCTATTTTAACTAGTCCCAGCTTGGATGAGTTGGTGACCTTGCAACTGGTCCCGTATGTTTATTGCTGCTGTCGAGCGGAAGCCTACAAATTGTGTCATGCTGCAGGTAAATGCGTCGCACCATAGAGACTGTTTGCTCTAAATGTTTTATTTCAAATCTGACTGCTCAAGCTCTTCGGGCAAATCCTGAATTCAGCAGCTGTTGTACATTATTTATAACATGTACCATGTCAATTTTTTGCATTTATTAATTTCATTATTTATACTACCCACAGTGCCTTGTGGCATTACAGGGGGAGGGGGTATATAAGTATACAAATATGAAATGTTTGAGCGTGGCATACTGCACTATTACATTTCAATGCAACAAGCAATCATATAAGCTTAAAAGTGGCAGCAAAGCTGGCGTTATCAGCAATATACACATCAGCTGATGGTGGACGATTCCAGTCTCGAATGGTTAAGGAGAAAAAGGAAGTTCTTAGTAGTTCAGTGCAGCAGTTGTGTTTGTGAAAACTACGCGCATAGTCCACATGACTGGATATTTAATGAGGTTGCAGAATGTAGTTATTATGTTGTGTAAACACTTGAACCACAATTTTTTGTTCTTTCGCGAAGCACCTTCCATCCCAATGTATGCTTTGCAATGGTCATGCTAAGCTGTCTGTTGCAGTTATTCAAAACATATCGGGGTCCAAGATTTTGCACTTTTTCGAGTTTGTCCCTGTAACCATTTTTCAGGATAGACCTTACATATGACCATGCCGGTTTCATGCCACAATGTTCCACTGAAGTTCATGTCTTTTTGTAGCCAGTACACAAGACAACTGTCCTCCCAAGGTTCGTAGTTAGGTATCGCACATTGGTTAGAAGTGGTAGCCTGGCTGGTCGCGCAGTCGAAATGTACTTGTTGCTTCCAAGTTTTCTGCCAAGTCCGGTGTCGCTGCAGCTTTAGAGTATGCAGCAGATGCCTTGTCGTTTCTGTGCTGCACTTGCACAGTGCTTTTGTATATGGCCTGCAACAACATCTCAGAAGCCCTTTCAGACAGTGGTCTTATGAAAGCTCCCAACTTAATAGCAAAAGCTTGGCACGAAGGAGCAAGGTCGCTCTAGCCGAGCGTTGCTACAGGATCACAGTCAGCTAGAGACTTGTCCCGAGTACAGCGAAACAGCTGCTAATCTAACTGACAGAGATGCATAATGCTTATCGACTGAGTTGAGAGAGTGTTGAAAAACTGTTGAGAGAGTCTCAACCACGGAGGAAGAATAGACTGGAGGGAAAATTCTGCTTGTGTCTGCGTCACGATTCTTTTTTCAGGACGTCATTTAGCCCTCCCGCAATCACAACGAGGTTACGATTGTTAGCTTTAGCTGCGAGTTCACCCGCTTGACTCATTACTGTCCCCAGCGTTTGTCCTGGGAACGTCCCTATCGCAACTCTCTTGTCGCCTTTCACCCTTTCTTTGATTGCCGCTGCGCATCGGACTAAATTTGAGTCACCGGCGATGATGACCTGTTCAGACATTCCTTCTGAAACCTGCACCTGGCTGCTGACTAGGTGACTAGCGTGAGTCACGGCTGCTGGTTTGCTCCCTCCCTCCCTCAAAACTACTTCCCGGTAGCTGGGCCCTGTGGCCAATGTATCTGCCTTTGTCATGCCTGTTTCCTTCATCTCTCCCGCACGGGGGGTCGTCGCCATAATGCTTCCGCCGTCACCTGCGTCTTCGTTCCCTTTCACGACCTTCGATAGGCCCTTCTCGGCTGACCGGAGCCTTTCTTCCATGGCTGACGTTTTCTCTCGCTCCTTCGCCAATGCATTCTCCAGCTCTGCGATTTTCTCCTTGAGCCCACTCTGGACCGCCATCATATTTTTCATTTTCTCCTCGAACTCGCACTGTCTACACTTGGCGTCATCTTCTGTTTTCTCCTCCGCACTAACTTCCACCTTCCAACCTACCCCGCACTCTGAACACTTCACGGTCTTTTTGACCATAGCTAGCTCAGTTTACCGATGCCCACGTGTTAGAAAACTGTACTAAAATACACTGGTCTAAGCCAAAAAGAACCACAATAATAAATAAATACGCTACACTTCACAGCACCTGCGCATGCACGTGGTCGGTCTACGCGCAGACCTCAGCCACGTGGTGGCTGGAAAAAAAAAAGACACAGTACAAAATACTAAAAAAAACGTACACCGTAATAGACCTAATCAAGCTTTACGCTAGCGCCTTCCGTTCTCATAACGCTACAGACAGAGGCAAGCTGGAAACATGCAAAAACACTTATCTGTAGCTGTCATTCCGGAGCTCTCCAAAAACACGTCCGACCTCTACCACACTCTCACACTCTCGAGGTAACTTCCACCTTCCAACCTACCCCGCACTCTGAACACTTTACGGTCTTTTTGACCATGGCTAGCTCAGTTTACCGATGCCCACGTGTTAGAAAACTAAACTAAAATACACTGGTCTAAGCCAAAAAGAACCACAATAATAAATAAATACGCTACACTTCATAGCACCTGCGCATGCACGTGGTCGGTCTACGCGCAGACCTCAGCCACGTGGTGGCTGGAGAAAAAAAAAGGCACAGTACAAAATACTAAAAAAAAACGTACACCGTAATAGACCTAATCAAGCTTTACGCTAGCGTCTTACGTTCTCATAACGCTACAGACAGAGGCAAGCTGGAAACATGCAAAAACACTTATCTGTAGCTGTCATTCCGGAGCTCTCCAAAAACACGTCCGACCTCTACCACACTCTACCACACTCGTGACAGCGCCACCTGCAGAACCGCGGCCGTACTGCCGCGCCGGGACAGCGGATGCAAGAAGCGTTAAGCTCGCGCTTGTCATCTGCATACACGCTTGTGCTCGCCGCTCTGTATATCAGTGCATAGCTCTGATGCACTAGCTAAACGAGATGGCAAATTGTTGCGAGTTTTCACTAATCTAGCCAAAGCGCCTTAGAGACCATACCGTGCGTCAGTTTCAAGAAACTGTCCAGAAGCCCTAAATAGGTTCGCTTTCATTCTTTCACCTTCACATGCGAGGGCAGAAATAATATTTGTGGGAACATAGCATACAATACGTGCTAATTAAACAAAAAAAAGCATACTGGGGGAGCTTTTCATGTTAAACTAAAATGAAAAAAGAGAAGCTTGTGTTATGTTGTCACTTGCTGAGAATCAATCGTTCATGCCAAGCTACTTCGATCAGTCAGGTGAAACTGAAAACCACACTTTTTTCGCAATGTAGCTTAGCTGGAAGTTTGGAGGTTGGTAAAATGTTCGCTGAGGATTTCTGACTCGGGACGAGTATCCTCTACCTTCGCTCGTTTGGCGTTGCTATTATCAGTAATTTCTGCGATATTCTGGCCAGTTCTTGGCTTCATTTCTGGACACCAGTAAGTAACACCTCCATTCAAAAACTTGAGATGCCGCTTCAGGAAGCCACAAGAACTGTTGCTGTTCAGGAATGTCTGGAAATTTAAACTTAGCATAGGGTCGCGCCTGCCGACTGTTCGGCCACGAAAATAATGTTTCTAGATGCAGTCGCTCCGTTTCAATCGTCGATCTCTTCATATAGACCTCGTCTATTCTTGCTGCTGTTTTTGGTCGAACGCAGTATTGATTCACAGTTCGGGGCAGTCTCTTCGCTCTTCGGTTGAATCAATCGCCGTCTGCTCAAAAGTGCTTCATCAATGTCTGTCTTTTTTTCCAGTGCAGTAGTTCTGTAAGGCTGTTGTATCGAAGAACGCATAAAATCTATCTTCAAGCTACACAAGGAGTGATTTTAGGCATGCGTCTATCTGATTACAGAGCATCTACTTTTTAAATTCTACCACGTCATTCCTTTTGTTGCCCGAAGAGCATCTGATCCAACATAAATACAGGCACGTGCCTATCTTCGATTACAGAGTGTCTGCTTATTTAATTCTACCACTGCATTCCTTTAGTTGTCCGAAGAGCATCTGATCCAACATAACTAAATGAAGATGCTGGCCCTAAGAAGCTCTACTGCATTTTGTTATCGCCAGCGCTGCAAACTGCACTGGAGAACAACTTTCATAGCTGCGTCCAGTAGCTTAGTGGAATCGGTGAGTGGCAGGTGTAGCAGATGACACTCGGGCGCCGTCGGAGGTCGTGGGCGTCGCGCTGTCCTCCCGCGGCACAAAATAAATAGTTCTGTGCGTCGCCGCAAGAATCGCTGCGCCCACGTTCGTTCGCCAACTTCCTCTCCCAGGGTGACATTATGATGGCGCGCGCTAGTGACGGCCCAAAGGTTCTCCTCTTGTCTTTCTTGCTCAGTGATCAGGACCTAGTGTCGTGACTCTGAGCACTCTGACTCTTTGCTGCCATGATGGCTCCGGTGAAAGTTGGGCGTGCAGCTAGCGCTGCTGCGAATTTCTGCAGCTGCGCAAGAGGCAAAGCAGGTTGGGTAGCCAGGCCCGGGGACATATGGAATCTGAGTACCGGCAGGCTTTGAACTGACACATCCTGTCTTTGACGTCTGTAGCAGTTGGTGTGATGCCTAGATCACGTACAGTATCGAGGCCATGGTGGCACTACAGCCTTTTTGCAAGCATTGATGTGGTTAGAGAATGTGGGTGTGTGGAAGGGGCTTGAGAAACACCCTAAATTTATTAATTTATTTATTCAATAATACTGCCAATCTTCTTCGAGATCATTTTAGGAGGAGCACATCTTGAAGTGTCGCATAAAAAAGACGAAGAAAAATGGAACGAAAGAAAAATTGAATAACACTCTGAAAACTAGTCTGGACTAGTAGGAGACCTCGGTACTGCTGCAATTAACTCTATACAATAGCATCCACAGAAAGTTACGGCAGCTTTAACAGTAAAAAAGTGGAGGTATTTGGTGTGATAATGGCATTTGCATATACATATGCATAATACATGACAGGGGAAAGTGAGCAAGTCAGCCGCTGCCAATATAATTAAGTACACTTTGAGTATTACAATATAATCTTGTATAGCCATTACTAGAGATGGAAAAAAGATGAGAAAGAAAAACACTAAAAAAAGTGCAATAGCTTTCACAGCATGAAAAAATGAAAGTGCTTTAAACACTGTCAAAATACCTACACATTATGCAAGCAGCACAGTGCACGCACACTGTGCACTCCAGAACACACAACACCACAGAGTACTAGATGGTCGCAAAGCTAATGCATCATGCTAGCGGAGCAATGAGGTTCAAATGGGAAGTACGCCAAAACATTTTCCCAGGAGGATCGGGCTGCGATAGGCATGTCATGAAAGTGAGGTAAAAAATTTGAGGCACCCAGGCTGCCACCTCGATCTTGCCAGATCGAGGTGGCAGCCTGGGTGGTGACCAACCAACCATGAATCTGTGAGGCTGTGGGAGGCAATCGAACTTCCATTATTAGGGTGAAGCTCCTTAAAGCGGCACCCGTTCTTCCCTCGTCATAGTGCGTAATATGTTTTACCCGCTTTGACCTGCTGCGCGACGTCGCCAAGAGCCCGCCGTACGTGAACAAGAAGCTGCAGCAGCACATCGGCGTCGGCAAGATCTTTCTGCACGGGAACAAGAAGCCCCATCGTAAAGGCAGTGTTGCAAAGCAGATCTTGAAAACGTTCAACAATGGGAAGCGGCGAGGAAGCGCTTCCTTCCTCCTTGCCGGTGGTGTTGCAGTTTACGTAAAGCAAGCCGAAGAAGCTCGACATACATGATGCCTGTGTCATTCGAAAGTGGGACGGATGTGCAAGTTATTTCTGGCACACTTCATTGGGTAAAGAGTGTCAAACAGATAAGCACTCCGCTTCGAAGTATCGTTCATCCAGAGGTACATTTAGCCGCTCCGAAAATGTGACATTATCTTTGATAACACGACTGTGCTTAAGAAGCAGCTGGAAAGGTCTTAGCTCTTGAACTAAAGCAAATGTTTGTCACTGATGTTGGGAGCATTGAATGGTTCAATTTCGGTCTAGGATTCTTTCAGTATTCAAGCCATAATTTCAAGCTAAAGAAGCAAACTTTGTACACGCCATGCTGACTCACTTGGGCAAAAAATGTTGGGCTGCCATGTGTGAGGCTCCGTGAGTTCATGTCCAGTATCACATATTTTGACACGCCAGTGTGAAGCTGTCCTTGTGCCAGCTGTGTCTAGGTGTGTTCTCTTGCATGGGTGCACTGATAACTTATCTTGTCATCAGAACTGTGAAACTTCCTGGCTGTAACGTGCCGGCAGACTTTCACAGCCACAAGGGCTTTTTCACGACATAAGCGTTTACATAAGGAAGTTCATTGTCAGTCCTGCAGTGACAAGTTCATTGCTAAGCAAGCTATAACAGTACGCATCCACCCTTACACATGAGCGATGTCTTATTTCTGTGACGCAAGACCTGCTGCATTTGTGCTCGGAAGGTTTGCTAGCAGGCATGTTTTATGTCGCATTGGTGTGTGACCTCATCAATGCTATGCACTAAATAGTTCATTATGATAAGGAAAACCTAAAGGACATTCAATCGGTGATTAGCTAAGATTGATCTAACCTTTGAAAGTGGTCAATGTCTGTTACAATAAATGGTCCTTTGTGCCTTACGTTCAAATTCATGAATGTACATTAAGCATTGTCAGGTGTTATCTAGAACAATGTTATGACTCTGGGTTACTCTTGCCCAGACTCTTTACAAATGCCCAGACTCTTCACAGATGCTGAGAGAGACTCACTGTGCTCCATTGAGCTAGTATGGGTGCCGGCTCACGCGGGGAACCCAGGGAACGAGGTGGCCCACCTATATGCTCGAGGATTCGTCAGCCGAGCGGTGGTACCCGCCTCTGATTCGGAAAACCCTGATGAAGCCCTGACATCCCACCATGACATGATACAGTATTACCGTCTTTCGAGGCAGTCAAAACCACCCCCGCACCATAAGCTAACAAGCACCTGGAGGTTATCTGGCGCCGCTTGTTAACACATTCATTCCAGTGTCCATACATTTATGCACGTATATATTCTGACACGATTGATTTGCATTGCTCGCATTGTGGCTCAATAACCACACAAGTGTAATCACGTTCTCTGGACCTGCAGGGAAGATCCCCCCTCTCTCGATCTTTTAGCCACTCTCTCGCCAGGGGGTGGGAGGCAGTTCTGACCTCCACCAGCCTGGCTGTTCAGCTCCAGGCCGTTTGAAGGGCAGAGGAGGTGGCCATCAGGTTCAGCCTGAGGGATCACCTACCTCCTTAAGTCTGACGACAATAAAGTTGTGTTCTCCCTCTCTCTCTCCAGCACAGACCGACCATTCATCTTCGTTGCTCTTTATGTCTATGTAAAATGTCTGAATATGCCATTTACAATATGCCGTTCGGCATTCAATGGTTGCATATCCTATCACACAATATCTTTCCTTGGCACTACTTGTTTTGCTCTGTGAGATGCCCACCTGAATATATGAACTCTATGCTTGTCCTCATGTTAATATTTTTGGTGACTAGTACACCCATGTATGAAGAAAAAAGGTATATTATGTGTGTCACAGAAAGTTTGTGGGAAAATGTTCTCATGTCATTAGTAATTGCATGCATACAGAAAAAAAACATACAAATGGTCATCATGCCCTGGGATGCTTAAGAATGTAGCACTCTAAATTCCCATATATTCAACACTGGCGAACGGCTACACCATCATGATACTTGTTAAGAACTGTGTTCGCCAAGAAAGCAAGCCTTCTGCAACGAAAAACTGATTCACACAGAAAATTTCTTATGCCAATTGTGTGACCGAAAATGTTTAAGCCTGCATTTCTCAGTCGGGCCATGTCAGGCATCCGGCATTGTCCGCGCCCCGGCAGGTGTTATTTTTCTGCTCTCACTCCCTCTCTCATAGCAACAGCTACGGGCGCGCGCGCTTATCCCCACCTCTAGCAACCGGAGCATGTAGTGCAAAAGAGTGTAGGAGAAGGCAGGTGCAGTGCTTCGCTGCTCCTTCTCTTGTGGTTCGATCTTTCTTCTCTCTGCGCTCCACTTTCCTGTCCGCTAGTGCCTCACTCTCGGCCGTTTGCTAGCTGGGCGTCTGTCGAGAACATTCGGAGATGTGGGCTCGAGGTGCCGCTGTGAAACGCCGAGACGAGAACACTGTTTTGGTCACATCATGGTATTTTTTAACCGTGCACGCTAGCTACTAGAGCTGGAAAGACATCGGTGTATCTCGCGACACAGAAACACCACGTGTGGTGAACAGCGCTACTGACTGCATGGTGTAAAAAAAAGACATCATTCTTCTTATGCTGGGTTCTCACATGGGAAAGGCCATTATGGGACACCACACAATGCATTCGCATTTATTTCCTCATGAGTCCCTTCAGGGAGGTTGGGGCATTCTTCTTTAGAGAGAGCAACTTTTAATATCATATCTATCCATAGGTAGTTTAGAAGCTGTACATGTGGAACCTGTGTCTGGACATATAACCACATTAAAAAAATTTTTGGTGTGTATGTAATATGGACCAAAAAGTTTCCCGGGGAGATTACCTCCAGTTTCATGTACATACACTGTCAAAAAGCTGTAAAAGTGTCACCTCTGTCTGGCTATATATTAACTCCCTCATAAAATGTTTGGTTGCTGCGTACTAGGCCAAAAGTTTCATGTCCACACTTGCACCGGTGAGAAGCAAGACTGATAAGCCATACGTGTGCCACACGCGTCTGGCCATATTAAGTCGTAAAATGTTCATTTCATTTCATTCAATTTAATGAATTGTCAGTCCTTGTCAGCTTGATATGTAATGGGCCAAATAGTTTCCCAGGGAGATCACCTCACATTTCATGTGCACACATACACCATTGAGAAGCCATACACGTGCCATTTCTGTCTGGATATATTAATTCATAAATATTTTGGCTCGTTTAATGGTGAAAAATCTTTCTGGGGAGATCGCCTCCAGTTTCATGCCGTTACGTACACTGTTCAAAAGCCACATGAGTGCCACATCTGTCTTTGTATAACTCACTCATAAAATGTTTGGTTGCCGTGTATTAGTAAAAAAAAAAATCTTTCTAGAGAGATCGCCTCCAGTTTCATGCCCTTATGTAAACTGTTCAAGAACCACACGAGTGTCACCTCTGTCTAAGTGTAACTTGCTGACGTAACTGCTGTACTAGTGGTGCGAATTTCAAAAATCGCTAAAGGACAACTGTGCATTATAATGCACGAGGGGTCTGAAGAGGACATAGAGCGAACAGTATGTGTATATAGGATAAAATTATGACAGTGACACGTAATCTATTTATTGGTGTGATATGAATGATGAGTGAGCATGATTATCTTCTATGTGAATAGCACAATGCATCCTCAAGCTTTTGAAGCCCATAGGCCGGGGGTCAGGTGCTATCTTTAAGAAATGCAAACAGTGATCGATATGCGAAAAGTGGATTTCTGCTTATGAACATAGCGAGGTGAAGTGGTAACTGCTGGCGGTGTGATAATGGAAAATGCTTTTTTTTTTGAGTCTCTAGTAGTTCTGGGCATTCCAATAGAACATGAAGGACAGTGAGAGGCTCACCACATATCACACAAAGGTGGATCGCCACCGGGCAAAAGGTGTTGCACTATGTGCGTGTCCTATTCCAAGTCTGCAAAGTGTTATTTCTGTATGACGTGACTTAGATATTGGCAGCCAATTATGAAGACGTGGTTTTATAAGATGTTGCTTATTTTGCTTTTCTTTATCTTGTGAGCACTGCATGCCAATAAGCTTTGATCTTCCATTTCAAAAAGGGCTTAATGTCTAGTAAAGGGACAGCCATGGGTGTAATGGCAGCGTTTTCATGGACAGATGCAGCTAGCTGGTCCGCCATCAGGTTCCCCTCAATCTTGTATTAGATTGAGTAGAGAGAAATAAGGATTGGGTTGGTATGCTTTTTCACAGTTTGCAAAGCTTTTAACAGACTTAGAGAATCTTTGTGTACAACCGCATTTTGTAGTTTTACTTGTTTAACGTGTTTACCGGTCGCATGTATTGCATAGGCGACTGCTGTGAAAATGTTTGTGGGATGCAGAACATCAGCTCCGAAGAGGATGGCCCGACCGCTGCGTAGGATACACCAGTTTTGAATTTTGATGCATCGGTAAACAAATTCAGGATAGGAGTACTTGTGCTGTGATTCGAGGAAGTTTACATGCATATGTGCAATAGATACATGCTTGGTAGCCTGCACGAAAGACACCGCAATCTATATGCTGCCACTGCCATGGGGGCAGATATGCAGCGGGAGCTATGAGACGGCGTTCAAGAAGTGGTACACCCGCTTTTTTAGCGAAGCCCCTTACACCGAGTGAGTAGGACTGTTTCAACGAAGGACGGCTGTCAAAAAGCTGCACCGGACAAATAAATGATTGTGCAGTGAGATGGGTGTTGTTTTTGTGCGTTAACTTTTAGGTAATATAGAAAAGACATGTACAGTCGAACCTCGATATATCGAACAGCGCGGCACTCGTGAAATAGTTGGATATATCCAGAATTCGATATCAAAAAAATTAAGTAATAAATGCGTCACAAACTTTTGGAAAATGAATCAATCGCGATGCAGTAAGTACTCACTTGAGAATTCAAACAAAGCATTTATTGTGTCAGCTTAAAGTACTGAGGAATGGTAGTGGTCGCAGAGTGATATACTACCACCCTGTAGTCCAGAGGAGTGCAAATGAGGTTTTCATAGAGATTGAGAAGGCACTCCTTGTCGCTACCATATGTAGTGTGCCAACACTTTAAGGATGTTCATTGATTTTTTACAGTTGTTTTTAGGTGATTTCTGTGAGGTACAAAAGTTAGCTTTGCGTACACAATAACCCTCGAAGATTTTTGTTCCCTTATTGCAGGTAGACGTTGATCCTGCAGATCAATGTCTGGATCAAGGTGTAGTGAATGTTTTTTGGAAAATTCTATGCAAGGGCGTTATTGTGGATTTAAACTGAAGGCGTTCTCACCTGCCCACTTAGCCAGCTTGTTCAAGCCAAGCCGTACTTGCCGTTCACAGGTGGCAACATCACACGATTTAAAACCTATTTGCTCATCATTGACATATATAGAATAAAACATAGTGGGTGGAATGCAGGTGTGCAAACAGTTTATTTTGACAATAAATAGTGTGTAACTGCGCACTCCTCCCTGGGGCATTTTCCTCTCACACACGAAAAGTGCAGTTCGACTAGGAACTTTTCCCTATACTGAATATTCTGCCTCTTGCACCCTAGTCTCAGAAGTCCCTTAGCGTTCCAAACCGCCAGGTAGTGTTGTTCCCCTTCTCCATATTGAGAAGTATGGAGAAAAATTGTTTGAGGGCGAAAGCTTCACAGATGGGGAGTTTGATGCGTACAAGATGGTCAGTCGTAGATCGCCCCTCTCAAAACCCGCACTGATACAGGTCGAGCTGCTTGTTTAATCCCAGGAAATGCAAAAGGTGACGGTTGATTATTTTCAAGCAATTTACACAGACAACTTGTTAGTGCAATGGGGCGGTAACTCGAAACAGAAGATCCCTGTATATCCCTGTTTCAAGACATGGATAATAAAGGCCTTTTTTCAAGAAACGGGGATTTTGCTAGAGAACCATAGGGCGTTTTAGAAGAAAAGAAGCCTTTTCTGTCTTTAAAATAGGAGGTGTTTCAACATGTCGTAGATAACGCGGTCGGCATCAGGGGCAGATTTGTTGGAGCAGTAGTAGTCCTGCCTGCAGCTCTGCTAAGCAAAAAGGTTGGTTGTATCCTTCCCTTCCCACATATGTTTTGTCTTTCTATATGATTTTTGTACCTTTGAAAAGTGTCGGAGTAGTGCGATGCACTGGATACATGTTGGAAGCGTGCACTTAGAAAGTTAGCGTGGTCTTTCAAGGAGTCACCATGTGTGTCCACCAAAGGAAGCAAAGATGTTTCGCATCCATTCATCTTACCAACTCTGTCTAATACCTTTGCCTCATCGGTGTAGGAATTGATGCTCGAGAGAGATTTCTGCCAACTCTCTCTTCTATATTGCTGGCGGATTCTCCGACCTCGCGATTTGACCTGCTTAAACTTAATTAAATGTTCTGCAGTTGGCAAATCGCGCAGCAGCCCCCAGGCTTTGTTATGTTTCTTAAAGCACTCATCATTCCACTATGGAGCTCGAAATTTGCCTGTGACATGTTTACTATCAGAATACTCTGTGAGGCAGAATCAATATAAGAGTAGTAAAATACTGGAAAGTCGAATCGATTCTCGAGGAAGACATGTGTGTCCATGAGATGTTAGTAAGAGACTGGAACTTTTCCCAGTCGGCTGTATTCAGCTTTCACCACGGGCCTTGCGGTGGTGATCTGCTTTGTTTCAGTGTTTTCAGTAGTATTTTGAGAAGTGCTCTCTCCCGTACGGGTTTTAACTACTTCTATGTTAAAATAAGGTAAAAGGGTGGTAGAGATAATGCTAAGATCGATGGATGAATATGTTTTGTTCGCGAGGCTTAAAAACGGATCTTTTTTATTTAGCAGGCATGAACCAGTAAAAAACAGGAAATTCTATACCAGATGACCTCGAGCGTCTGTGCACCACTCGCCCCACAAACTGCTGTGGGCATTGAAATCGCCGAGAACGAGGTAAGGTTCCGGCGATTCATTGATGAAAGACTGAAATTCATGCTTGTGTCATTGGTAATGTGGGTGTATGTAGAGCGAAGAAATAGGGATGAGTTTATTTATTTAGAAGGACAGCGCGAACAGCAACTGGTTCCAAGGACATCTGCTGCTGTAGTCTTTGACACGCTATGGGTTTATAATAATCGTAACACCACGAGATGACACAATGACGCGTTTTTTTACGAAAGGCAACATACTGTCGAAGAAAGTTTTTGAAGGGTGGCTTTATGTCTTTCTTGTATGCGGAATATTCTTGGGTGATGTTTTAAAAGTAATTAATGGATATCATTCAGATAGAGAATGAGACTTCTCACGTTCTACTGAATTATTTAAGTATCCATTATTCACTTTTGTTTGTTGTCTAGTGTCATGTAGGTTATCTGTGTACAAGTGCCTTAATGGCCGATTTATCTTTTTGAGGCATAATCACTTGAGTCGCTTTCTCCTTTTTCAAGCGCCCAAGTGAAGTGTTTCAGTCCTTTGGTACAGACAATGCCAAAAGAGGTTTGCTGGTGTTCGTAGCTACGGCTGAACAAGTGTACACGCACCTGTGCTGGTTTGTCTACCTTGTTTTAGACTTTGTACATGCAGAGAAGTCTCTTGCTCCAACAGTCCAGAGGTTGGGGGGCTCTGCTTCGATGCACTGCTTCGGACTTGCTGCTGCCAAAGGGTTAGGTGGCATCGCCACTGGCTCGCTATGCGTGAGCCCCAGTGGAGGTTACCTGGGGCTTGTGCGGTGCTGCTCTTGACGCACTGCATATTTTGTTTCTCGAAAGAGTGAGAGAGGTTTCCGCTCTTCCCCGAATGGAATACTTTCAGGGCAATCACGTCTTTTTCCCAAGACGGACGCGAGTGTGACTACGTGGCATGCTCGCCATCGCATTTTCCACAGTGAAGCGCATTATCACGCGTTTGTGAGTTGTGCTCAGTAGAGCCACATTTCGGGCATGTGGGCTGGCCACGACATGTCTGGGAACTATGACCGCACCTCTGGCACTGGAAGCATGGTCGGGGTTTAATGGATGCAAGGGCGGACACTGATCTGTGTGTGCTCACTCACAAGTGTCTCGGAAAGAACGCTGGAGCCATAGAAAATGATTCTATGTTTAGTTTTCATGTTAGATTCTAATCTTTTCAGCCGTGAAGTAGTTCGGCATCTGTCAGGTCAACTACGTCGTCCTCCGATACAATTTCTCGGACAGCGTTTATCGAACGATGTGCTGATATAGTCTGATATTGCACATGGCACATGGTGATATCAGTACATCGATGTGCTGATATCACCAAAGGTCTTCAAACTGGATAGTTTTTCATACTGCTCTTTCTCTCGGACTTCATTGAGGAGGTCTTCACTAGCCATTGTCATTGCTTTGTAACCTGTTCTAAGTGTGTCAATTAAGCACCTTGAAACTAGGAACGGGGAGGGTTTCCTGAATGGCCTTGCAGGCTTGTCACTATGAACAAGATGATAATGCAGGTAGTTGTCTTTGCCGAGTTGGGAAAAAGTCGAAAGCTTGTTTCAGTGCTATTATATATATATATATATATATATATATATATATATATATATATATATATATACATGTTATAAACTTCGAGAATAGTGCAGTATAGGAAACAAAACAATAAAATATTTATTTAATCCTGACAGTTTCGGTTGGTGGACCAGCCTTCTTCGGAGGATCTAAGTGAAATGGTACAAGTTCCCGTAGCAGAGGGTCACCCTCACAGTTTGAAGACCCTAAAAAAAAAAAAAAAACCGAGACAAACGGGCGAACGAGGTAGCAACAGACAACAAGAAGCAGAAGAAGGAGAGGAACTAGAAAGAAGCGACGGAGAGCCGCCGGAAACGAGCGGGTAATGCTGGCATTGTTACTGGGTATAGGCAAGACAGCGGAGGCGACCAAGAAAGACCGAAAAATGTGGAACATGTTGCCGCTTACTCGCATCCCACACATGGATCGAGTTTAAGTTCACGTGGTTCGGCGGCTGGCCCGCGGCATCGGGCCACACACACACACACACAAGAAGCATACGACCCGCTCCAGCTTTCGGAAAATAATGGCCACGTTGGAAAGCCAATGTGCCCTCTCCCCCTCCCTCCACTTGCCCTCTCTTGCAGGAAACTGGACAACCAGTCATATTGAAAATAAATGAGTGGGTATTCTTGTAAAGGATGAACAAACAAAAATGTAAACAAAAAAGTAAAAATAAATACTACTAAAAAGTACTCAGAAATGAAAATAAAGTCTAATATTACTAACACACGCCGTTTGATTCACGTGGCAACGAATTCGTTTAGTTTCACGCGCTATATTGACCAACTTACGTGCGCGACTTCACGTATGTATAAATAAATAATTGAGTAATTCAGTCTGCGTTTCACGAAACGTCGCGGAGGCACGTCAGTCGCCAAGGGCTCTCGTTGATTCCGTGGGTAAGTGATCTGAATTTATTCATGAAGTATGAAGTATGACTCCCGCTGTTCGCGCTCCTGTGTGTTCTGGAAGCCGGATTGTAGGAGTATGACACTTACGCGTTCGAAAGAGTGACTAGGAAGATTGATATGTTTAGAGAACGGCAAATCGGGGAGGCTCTTTACGTGTGCCCTGTGGTTGAAACGCAAACGGAATGCGGTTTTCGTGTGTCCAATATATTCCTGTTTGCACACCTTACAGCGAATTTTGTATACCACATTGGCTGAGTCACAGTTAAGGTCGTCTTTAATTTGGTACACATAGTCTGAACAGGAGGCTTCGGCCGTATCTGTGGTCACCACGTGTGTGCACACCCTGCAGCGAGGTTTCTCGCACGGTCTACAGCCCTGATGGTGGTCGGATTTGTGAGTTTTCGCCCTGACCAGTAAGTCTCTCAGGTTTTTATTTCTTCGGTAAACCACCTTGGGCGGAGTCTGAAAAACGGCAGAGAGGCGACTGCTCTGTTTAAGTATGTTGAAGTGGCGGGTTAGTATAGAATTCACCCGAGGGGCGGCGGTGCAGTATGTGAGGATTAAATTTGCCCCTGAAGTTATATCATCTTTATTCCCGCCTTTTTCTCCCATTTTTGATTCTCGGTACAAAGAGCGAGCGCGCTCAATTGTATTGTCAATTATTTTTTCGGGGTACTTTTGACGCAAGAAGGCTGCTCTCAATTGTGCGTGGGTGTCAAATTGCGTGATTTCAGAGCAAATTCTTCTGTATCTGTGGGCTTGAGAGTAAGGAACACCTGTTTCGCAGTGATGGGGGTGACTGCTATGGAAATGCAGATACTGTTGGCGGTCAGTTGGTTCTTTCAGTTGGTTTTTTATACAGGGAAGTAGATTTATACAGGGAAGTAGATATGGTGGTGCCACTGAGTGATACAGGGACATCCAGAAAGTGAACACTCTTCTGCGAATACATGTGCGTGAATGTTATCGAAGGATGCAGGGAGTTGAAACCGGAAATGAATTTGGAAAGATTATGTTCACTATCGGGCCACACGAAGAATATATCATCGAGGAAGCGTCGGTAAAATACAGGTTTGAATGGAGAATTTTCGAGGAAAGGAATCTCCAAAGAGGCCATGAAAATATTTGCATAATTTTGGGCCATTTTGGTTCCCATGGCAGTTCCGTTTACTTGCAGATAATGTTTTTGGTCGAATTCAAAGTTATTATGTTTAAGTACAAGATTTAGGAGCACCTCTAAAGCGCTTTCGTCGAATTCACTCGTCGATTTACTTTTTCCATAGGCGGCGACTGTGGCGGCGATTCCTTGGTGTGGGGAATGATTGTGTACAATGATGAGACATCCATGGTGACCAAATAGCACTCTAGAGGTACCACAAGTTTTGAGACTTCTCGAAGGAAGTGGCTGGTATCTTTGATGTATGATGATGTATGATGGAAATGATTGCGGGATGTGCCTAATCAGAGAGTCAATGAAACTAGAGATTTTTTCAGTAGCAGTACCGTTGCTGGAAACTATGGGTCGGCCGGGATTGTTAATCTTGTGAATTTTGGGTAGTAAATAGAAACGCCCGGGAGACGATTTGCCAGGTGACATCATTTTAAGCATAGGGTAGGTTATCTAACCACTTTTACGTAATAATATTAGTGAGGCCTTAATAGTACTTTCATACTCCTCTGTTGGATCACAAGGGAGTTGTTTATAGAAATTTTCATCTGCCAGTTGGCGAAGCCCTTCTTTGATGTAGTCAGTCCTGTCGAGTACAACCACAGCACCACCCTTGTCAGCTGGTTTAATAACGATGCTCTGGCTGTCACTTAAACTGCGCAAAGCCTCCCGCTCCTCTTTGGACAAATTGTTGCGAATGGGTCGGTGCTTTTCATATTCCCTGATTATGTCACCTTGGACGGCTGAGATGTACATGTCTAGATATTTGTCTCGTTGTCCACCTGGAGTCCAAGATTTATCTGAAAATTGATTTTGTTGCGTGCTGCTTCGATCATGAAAATATTCTTTTAGACGCATGGTTCTGGCAAAGTTGTCGAACTCTTGGTAAAGTTTAAACTCGTCAATTTTGCCAGAGGGCGGGGCAGAAGGTTAGACCTTTTGATAGCAGCTTTGTTTGCGCAGGTGTCAAAGATTTGCTGGAAAGGTTAACCACATTGGTGACATCGGTGCTCTTTTGTGGAGATTGACGAGAGGTAACAGGTTGATCTGTATACGTTGTGGGAGGATTGCTGGCGGAGTATTTTAAAGTCGGCCACGCACGGTCTCGCCTCAATTTCTTGTCCTTCTTGCCCTGAATTGTCAATCTCTTTTCCTTCGTATTTGGCCAGCTCTTCTGTTCGTGACTGCGTCAAGCTTGACCTCTTTAAGTTCCGCGGCCCTACGTGTACTGTGTTGTATTACGACCTGTGCAAGCCTAGTAGACGCATCTTTTAAGATATTGCTCCACTGCCGCTGCTTATTTTTGTTGAAGTTGTCATCAATAACCCTTACGGAAGTGACCACTTTCCCGTAACGCTAAGCACACCCATATCACCCACAGGTCCCCAGATGGATGGATCACTGACAAAGCTGAATGGAACAGTTCTCTTTTGATAGCAGCTTTGTTTGCGCAGGTGTCAGAGATTTGCTGGAAAGGTTAACCACATTGGTGACATCGGTGCTCTTTTGTGGAGATTGACGAGAGGTAACAGGTTGATCTGTATACGTTGCGGGAGGATTGCTGGCGGAGTATTTTAAAGTCGGCCACGCACGGTCTCGCCTCAATTTCTTGTCCTTCTTGCCCTGAATTGTCAATCTCTTTTTTCCTTCGTATTTGGCCAGCTCTTCTGTTTGTGACTGCGTCAAGCTTGACCTCTTTAAGTTCCGCGGCCCTACGTGTACTGTGTTGTATTACGACCTGTGCAAGCCTAGTAGATGCATCTTTTAAGATATTGCTTCACTGCCGCTGCTCATTTTTGTTGAAGTTGTCATCAATAACCCTTACGGAAGTGACCACTTTCCCGTAACGCTAAGCACACCCATATCAAATGAATATCACCCACAGGTCCCCAGATGGATGGATCACTGACAAAGCTGAATGGAACAGTTCTCGCAGATTAGTCTTTAAGTTGGACCGACCTATCTGGTTTAAACATAGATGCGGCTGTACAATACTTTTCTACTTTTTCTGACCGACGCTGCGATGAAATGCATCCCGCAAACTTCTGGACTGCCTGGCAACCGACGTGTCCCATGGTGGAATACTGAATGTCGCAATGCACGCAGACAACAAAACAAAGCGTGGAGATTGCTACAGAACTCACCGACGGCAGAGAATCTTGAAAGTTTTAAGAAAATCAAGTCCCAAGGCAGGAGAACGCGCCGGCAGGCTAGGAGAGAAAGCTGGCTTAAGTTTTTATCAGGCATCACTTCATATACACAAGAAACTAAAGTCTAGAACATGGTTCGCAAGGTAACAGGACGACACGCATCTTCACTACCTCTCGTAGACACTCAAGCGGACACCTTGGAAGACCAGGCGAACTTCCTCGGTGCCCACTTCGAAGAGGTGTCTAGTTCGTCGCATTATACTGCAGCTTTTCAACGACACAAAGGAAAAATCGAAAAAGAGAAACTTCAGCGAAAATCCTCTAAACATGAGTCGTACAACAACCCTTTCAGTTTGGCCGAGTTACAAGCATCGCTACATGTTTGCAATAAATCAGCTCCAGGTTCGGACAGCATAGTATACGAAATATTAAAACAACTGCCTTCTGAAACACAAAAAACCCTGCTTTCCTGTATAACTCTATCTGGTTTTTCGGTGAAATCCCTTCTGCGTGGAAAGAAGCCATTATTATTCCGATTTTAAAGCAAAGCAAGGATCCATGTTCCGTTAGTAGTTACAGGCCAATTGCACTTACAAGTTGCATGTGTAAACTTTTTGAAAAAATGATAAATCGCAGACTTGTACATTACCTTGAAACGAACAATCTGCTCGACCCATTCCAATGCGGGTTTCGAGAGGGTAGATCCACCACTGACCACCTCGTGCGTATCGAGGCACAGATCCGAGATGCCTTTGTCCACAAACAATACTTTCCTTTGTGTTCCTCGACATCGAAAAAGCCTATGATACGACATGGAGATTCGAAATATTAAGAGACCTGTCCAATCTTGGTGTGCATGGCAGGATAATTACTATTATCGAAAGCTACTTGTCCAATCGTACATTCCGTGTCCGTGTGGCAGTGTTCTCTCCCAAACATTTGTCCAGGAAACAGGCGTGCCGCAAGAGGGTGTACTTAGTTGTACGTCCCACTCGCTCCATGTTGTTCATTGTTACTGCGTTAAATAAGTTGGACGATCGAAGGATCACGTGATAGTCGCAAACGCCTCCATTTTTCTACGCAGGCCTTGGTGCAAGAGTGCATCGTGTACACTTTTTCTTATCAAAATGAATTCCTTGCACCTATCCATCCCCCGCAATATGTTCCATTGTACATATGTCGACGACGTTCAGCTTGGCTTCAAGTCATGCAACTTGGCAATGTGTGAGCGGCAGGTTCAGTTAGGTTTAAACAAGGTCTCCAAATGGGCAGAGGAAAACGGATTCCGGGTGAACCCACAAAAAAGCACGTGTGTCTTGTTCTTCCGAAAGAGAGGCATGCACTCGGAACCTGACATTGAACTGAACGGTCAACGTCTGTCTGTAAATGCGGAGCATAAATTCTTAGGCCTAATCTTGGACAACAAGTTGACCTTCGTACCTCACATCAAGTATTTAAAAACAAAATGTCTTAAGAGCCATGAATGTTTTAAAAGTGTTGTCACGCACTACATGGGGTAGTGACAGGAAATGTTTAATTAACTTATATCAAAGCCTCGTACGCACACGCCTAGATTACTGGCGCTATTTGGCCATCAAATGGCCCTTGCGCCAAAAACCACCACATATCATCATCATCATCCTCTACAACTTCGTTTTTATCTCTCGCTTTTAGTCGGTCCTGTCGACTTCTCTCTTCTGTTTACTTCCAATTTTCCTAGTGGCAAGGGTTAACCTTGTGTAGTTACTCAACCTTGAGTAGTTATATTTGGTTATAGTGGCAATGTACGGCTGGCGTCTGCAGCCTTATGCTATTAAGTGCTTCAGCGTCGTGTGGTTGGACTCCATGGTGGGTGGTCGCCATTGCTGCCGAAAAAAAGTACACTACTATGGAAACACCTGCATTTCCCGGTTTCTTAGATTGTCTTCTGCTTAAGAGGGGACGTACCAATGAAATCAGTTTTTAGCGAACCCAGACAATGCTTTCCAAAATTCTATGTTGTGCACAACGAAAATCCAACAAAACAAGCCAGAGCCATATCTCCATTTCTTCTTGCCAAATCTCTGACTGAGGTCTTTGGCCCAGGATACAAGGTTACAAAGATGGCTAGCGGAGACCTTCTCCTTGAGCTGCCTGAAAAACATCACTATGAAATACTTGGCAGTCTCGTAGAATTTGGTAATATCCCAGTAACTGTTTCACCTCATAGGTCAATGAACACCTCATGTGGAGTTGTTTCAGAAGCAGACCTTCTTGAAATGTCTGAACAGGAACTGCTTGAAGGGTGGAAAGAGCAAATTGTCACGGATGTGAAACAAATCGTCATCAGACGCGACAACAAAGAAATACCTACCAAACATTTAATACTAACTTTCGCATCTAGCTCATTGCCTTCATCTATAGACACCGGCTACATCAAACTCTTTCCGCACCTACATTCCCAATTCAAGACGGTGTTATAAATGTCAACGATTTGGTCATGGCTCGCAGAACTGTCGCGGTCAGGAAACTTGTGCAAGATGTGGTAGCCACGGCCACCTATCTGATAACTGTGTTACGTCTCACTGCGTGAATTGTCTCACTGCGTGTTACGTCTCACTGCGTGAACACGCTGCATATTCATGTTCGTGTCCTAACTGGAAGAAAGAAAAAGAAATAATCACTCTTAAAGTCAAAGAAAATATCATATTCAATGAAGCAAGATGAAGAGTGTTGCCTTTTTACGGCGCAACATACGCTGATGCGGCGCGTCAGGGGGCAACGCCGCACCAACCCTCGTCACCCCTTCGGCCAGCGCAGAGCGAGCCACAGCTATGGCGCCTGCCCCCAAGGTGGCAGTAGTTCAGTCTACTCCGCCTTCAAGCAAATTTAGGCCGGAGATTCCAGGGTTCTCTGGTCTCAAGGCCTCACCTCACCAGGCGAGGCCTAAAATTTGAACCACCAGCTCGCATGTGCAGGTATCCTGTGCCTCTGAGGATGGATACAACCCTTGGTACCGAAAGAGCGGCGCGCCTCCTTGGAGCGCGCCAAGAAAAAACTACCTACATGCACAGCGCCACCTCGATAGCCGCTTCTTGGCGTTCTTGCTTGAATTCTTCACAGTCGCATTGCTCATCGTCGACTTCATACTTCCCGACACCCTCTCTTCGTCGTCTTCTTCTTCAGACCAATAATGGGGCCAGACGACCGTCCTGCCACCTGAATTAACAAGCTCACTCTAACGCAGGATACTCTCTGTACACACAGCAGCATCTCTTCTTTTAATATGCAGGCAGAAATATTAGAGTGGAACATACGAGGCCTTCTTCGAAACCTCGATGACTTACAAGAACTCCTCCATGAACACAATCCTTGAGTGCTGTGTGTACAAGAGACACACTCAGAACGAACACTCAATCTTTTTACGTAACTGCCTAATCTTCCGAAAGGATAGAGATGATGCCGTGCCACCATCTCCGGTGGCGTAGCGGTTATAGTTAGTCAAAAGGTATAGCATGTACACAATTACCCCTTCAAACTTATCTCAAGGTGGTGGTTGTCCGAGCAGTTATTCTGAACAAACTCGTCACTGTCTGCTTTTTGTACATACCTCCGCACCACTGTCTTGAAAAACTTCAATTACATTCTTTAATAGACGAACTACCTGAACCTTACCTGGTCCTTAGGGACCTGAACGCACATAATGGTCTGTGGGGTGACTCGCTTTGATGCACGAGGTCATCTCATTGAACGATTCCTCATTTCATCAGGTGCTTGTCTGTTGAATAAGAAAGAGGCAACATACTATAACCTTGCCAACAAAACTTACTCTTCCATAGACCTCAGTATCGATTCTCCTTCACCTTTACCCGCCCTACCGCGAGGAATTTTATGGCCCTTATACAGCCGCTTATCACAATCATTGTCCATATTCTTAGTAACATGAACTGGCGCTCTTTGGCCGTGAAATGGCCCTTGCGCCACAAAACTTCAAACATCATCATCATCATCGTTCCGGCTGGCCCACTTTTTTTCATTTGCGAGGGCTCGTTAAGTTGGCGCTTGCCTGTTATCGTTGCTTCTACTCTAGCTGGCACCAACGCCCCCCGATAGCGTTCGATATCAGCCTGCTCAAGTTTTTGCTTCAGTGTGTTAATGTCGTCTTTGAACGTCCCAGGCGATAGGCTTTCTTCATAAGTTAGCATTTGCAAGCTTTGCCGCAGGTTTTCCTCGTACTTATTCTTTTCGTGCTTTAAAGCGCTGGCTCGTTCAAGTGCCTTCAATTTAGCTGTTTGCTTAAATGTTTCCCATTCACATATCTCTTCAAGCAGGGCTAACACTTTCTCACAGAAAACATCATCCTCTAAAATTTTAGCATTAAGTTTCCATAATTTCCACTCAAACCCATTTCGGTTTTTCGCTTTGTTATTGACATCGAACATGACTAGACAGTGGTCACTGAATGATACCGACTGCACACGATATTCTTGTGCAAGTGCTATCAATTCAGCCGGAACGTACACTCTGTCCAGCCGGGCGTGGCGGGCTGCTTGGAAATGCGTGAAGTGCACAATGCGGTCGCATTCCAAGCAGTCTGCCACGTCCTCAAGCCCGTATTCATCAATTCATTCGCGAAGCTCAGCCGTGCTGGCGTCTCTATACGCTGTACCACTTGATTTATCACGCGCTGCCAGTACACAAAGTCCCCCATCAGTACCAGGTTCCTTTCGACGTTGCAGTAATTTCTGACACTCTCGAAGAAATGTCTTCGTTCGTCGAGCAAATTAGGAGCATAAAGGCATATCACTCGCCATTCAACAGAACCATAACGAAAATCACACAAAACCATGCGCCCCGCCAAATCTGACCTCACGCCCCTCACTTCAAGGCCCTGGTGTTGGCACACAAAAAGAACGCACCCCGCGGATTGCCCTATGGCGTGACTCACACCCGCGTAATACATTGACATGAAAGTTAGCACCATACTCTACTCTTGGTCTCATCATCACTTCCAATTTTTGTTTCTTGTATGGCAGTGATGTCTAAATCATGTTCGATCACCAGTCTATCTATACAACTGTCATTGTTTTCTCCTCGCCGCAAGCCCTCGAACATTGATTGTAGCAAATCGCAAGGATTTATCTGGCAGCGCCATTGGAATAATTTATAATAGAGACCCAGAGTATGGGCTTATGCTCCTGTCTACACATGACCTTGGGGTCCGCAACATAGGTCGGGGCTTACACAGCTTACTGCTACGTGACCGGTGGCGGTGGTGGCGGCATCGTCGTCGCCGTCAGTCTCTGATCCTGTGGGATGTTCGGCCGTGGCCGCACTGTCGGTCGACGTACAGGGGTTGCTTTTGCTGGAGGTTCACCGCGACTGCTTGGGTCGGTAGATTCGCTCTCTCCCTCGGCGCCTTCGTGTGATCGCTTATTCGTCGTGGTGCCCTCCTTGGAAATGTCCATTTCCTCCACTACTTCCCTTTTGACCTCCTCTGTCACGTTGCTTTTGTCCTCCTGCGTCTGCAGTGCTTCTGAGGAATCATTTTTCACCAACAATGTATCTTCGGCTTTGAGGTTCGTCGATTTTACGTGAGCACTCTCACCTGAGATTTGCTCAGCTGGCACGCTGTCCATCGTGGCACTTTCTGCCTTCACTCTCGCTGCTGCCGCGGAATCTGCTTCGTCCATTAGGAGATCCGAAGTGTCGTCGCTTCCCACAAGCCCTGCAACACTGGCGTAGGTACGCATGCATTCCGACTCGTTGTTTCCAAAGCGATGATACAACGTGCACCGTGGTACCTTACAGTCCCGACGAATGTGTCCAGTGCACTGGCAACGAAGGCATAGCGGTGCCCTTCCCGGCACCACCACAAGAGCCAGCTCACCAGCAATCCTTATTTGATGAAGTAAATCTTCTGGCTTGACTCCCGCCTTGAGTGTCATCGTCACGTTTCGCGTCGTTGACACTTTGTCAGCCACACCACTAATCTTCCACCGTTCCTTGATAATGTCCGTCACTCTGCCATAGTTCAGGAAGGCTGCTCGCACGTCGTCGTCCGGTACGGTAGGCAGGAGCCAGTGCAGCTTCAACCGAAGCTTCTGGTTCGATGGATGGATGAGGAGGCAACGCTTGGCCCTTCACTTTCACTTCCGCTTTTTCCAGCAGCCTCTTCGCACCTTCGGCACATTTGAACGTGACGGCCCAAAGGTGATTAATTTGATACGCCCCCAAGGCCGTAACCTCTGAGAGCAGTCTCTACACGGTAGGGCCGTGCCCTCACATCCGCATGCACAAAAACAGTATTCAAAACCAGACGTCCTGAAGGCAGACTAGGCAGAACAACGCAATACTCGTTATCCGAGGCAGCTATCACCCTGTTTTCGCGGCCAGAAACGGCCGCTGATACCGCTCAGACAGAGCCCATTCCAAACGGGTCCGCTCGCTATCGCGGCTGGAAGTGGACCACTGAGCTATCACAGCGGCCTTCCCTCACCCCACTTTTTTTGGCTTATATGTAAATTTAAAAGTGTCGGTCATCGCCATCTATAAGCCAAGCGGCGAGCGTGAAACACCCTCTTATGCGCATGTGTGGCGTCACGTAGCACGTGAACTTATTACGAGCGGGCAGCTGACCAATAGTCCCTCGTATACAACGTAATGACACTAAGTCTGCCAGTACGAGACGCTCGTTAATGAATATGGGAAAGAAGTGTATACGTAAAGGCTCGTTTTTCTGTGTTTTGACACAATAATAATGAGATATAGACAGTAATGCTAAGAAATGTATAGGGGAAGTTATCAGAAGAAATGGAATGTCAGTAAAAAGAAAAAAAAGTGGGTGAAAAAATAACCAGCCGTGAGCAAAAATCGAACCTACGACCTTCAAATAATGCGTTCGATGCTCCAACCACTGAGCTAACACAGTGGCCTTCCCTCACCTAAACTTACATTAGAAGTGGGAGTGTCGGTCAGTGCCATCTATATAAGCCAAGCGGCGAGTGTGAAACACCCTCTTATGCGCGTGCGTGGCGTCGCGTAGCATGTGAACTTATTACGAGCGGGCAGCTGACCAATAGTCCCTCGTATACAACGTGATGACACCAAGTCTGCCAGTACGAGATGCTCGTGAACGAATAAGGGAAAGAAGTGTATACCCAAGGGCTCGTTTTTCCGTGTTTTGACACAATAATAATGAGATCTAACAGACAGTTGATTGATTAGTGGAGTTTATTGGTGCAAGGGCAGGATATGGCCAAAGAGCGCCAGAGCTATGATAATGAACTGTGGGATGTGCAGTGTAGATAAAACAGAGCGACGTGGCTGTAAATGGGCCTAAAAAATAGTCGCTGTAGGTGCATAAAAGTTAACATATAGTAAAATAATGGCAATGACAAATGATGCGAACTATGGAGACATAAAATGGTTTAAAAGTGAAATAAAAACTTGGCATGGAGCACCAGTGCCTCGACAAAGCCCTTAAAGCAAGAGCATGGAGGCCTGGGCTCGTTGAAAGCTGCCATCACAGCGGCATCCTCTGAAAAGAGGATGCGCTATGAAGCTGTTGGGCTAAAAACATTCAATGTTGGGCTAAAAACATTAATTACTACATTCTTTAAAAAGCTTGAAACTGATTTTGCATCAAAAAGCGGCTCTTCACCGAGAAACATAATCGGATGTAAAGGAAGATTATAGCGGTATGCTAAAGCAAAATATTTCTTTCTCTCCCTTTCAGCTTCCCTGCAGGGGCGCTTGCGCAAGTAGGCGTTTGGTGTGTAGCGACACCACGGACCCGAGCTAACGGGGGAGTTTCTACTCCCTCCCACGCCTAGCCGTGCGTGGCTTTGCCGTGTCCGGGGAAAAGGGGATCCTGGGGGTTGAGCTGACGCTGGGTGATTGGACCTTTAAGGCCCCCCCCCCCCCGGCAGAGGCAACACATCCCTTTGGCCCCGGCATCACGTAGACGGCACCCCTGGGCTGACCAACCCAGGGGAAATCGGCAGTCGCCTTTTCCTATATCTCTCTCCCTACATCTTCGTCTTCCTTACATTTTTAGCTTTCCTGTCATCTTTTTTCCGTTTACTTCCGAATTTCCTGGCGGCGGGGGTTAACCCTGTGTAGTTACCCAACCTTGGGTAGTTATATTCGGTTATAGCGGCGATGCATGGCTGGCGTCTCCAAGTGTTCACTAGTCAACCTTGTAGCGTCCCCTTGTTGGGCTCGGTGGTGGGTGGCCACCATCGCCGCCGAACTTTATAGTATTTTTATGGCAAAAGCTTTTCCCCTCCTTTTTAATCGCTCCCTAAAAAGGTGGCGCACCGATGATACTTTCCTGTCTAACACACCAAAGCCGACATTCCCAAAGTACCATGTAATCGACAGTCAAAACGAAAACAAGACAGTCCGAGCCATTAACCTTTCCTCGTTTCTAAAACTCTCATAGAAGCAATAGGCCCAGGTTATAAGATGGGAAGTGGCGATCTTCTTTTAGAGGTTCGTGACAAAGCTCAGTATGAAAAGCTGTCTAAGCTTGTAGCCTTTGGGGAAACCCCTGTTTCAGTGGGCCCACACAGGTCCATGAACACTGTCCGTGGCGTAATTTCTGATGATGATCTTACCGAGCTTTCTGAAAGTGAGCTGCTTGAAGGTTGGCAGGACCAGAACATGGTCAGTCCAACGAATAACAATAAGGCGCAACAACAAACTGACCCCTGCAAAACACGTAATAATTACCTTCGGAACAAGTGACCTACCAGAATTAATCGAAACCGGCTATTGTAAGCATCGTGTAAGACCATACATTCCCAACCCTCGTCGATGTTTCAAGTGCCAACACTTCGGTCATGGATTGCAGTGTTGCAGAGGGCGTGCCACTTGTGCAAAGTGCGCATCCATTTAACACATATCAAACAACTGCACCTCAGGAACAACTCATTGTTCGAACTGTGAAGGAGATCGCGCTGCCTACTCACGATCATGCCCCGCATGGAAAAAAGAAAAACAAATAGTAGAACTTAAGGTTAAATTGAATCTCACATTCCAAGAAGCACGCTAACGTTTCGCAATACACAACCCACCTTATCCCTCCTTTGCAGATGTGACGCGCCGGGGCTCTGCGCCACATGCCTCGGCATCCGCGAATGTCACACAGTGTGTGGCCGCGGTCGTGCCGCCAGCGCCCCCGGCTGAAGCAGCCTGTACTGCTCCGCCACCTGACAAACAGGGCCGGCAGACCCGGGTGTCTGCTGAACATGGGACCACTGCAGGCGCAGTTAGTTCCAAAAGTTCAGTGAATGTGCCTGGCCAGCGGGCACCATCCACCACCTCACAAGAGGTGATGGATACAAGTCCCACTCCTCCGGCGCCTCAGACGCTGAAGGATAGGCGCAACTCCTTGGAGCGCGCCATAAAGAAAAACCTCGAATCACAGGGCCCTCAAAAGGCCCTGTAAACTAACGCAACACCTCTGTACACACAGCACCACACTACATTAAAATGACACAACTTCTACAGTGGAACGTCAGGGGACTGTTGAGAAACCTCGACGATATCCATGAACTTTTTTACACAAACATACACCTAAGGTGCTGTGCGTACAAGAGACACACCTGAATCCTAAACACACCAACTTTTTGCGTCATTACGTTATCTTTCGGAAAGACCGGAATGATGCCATTGTGCCATCCGGTGGTGTTGCCATTATAGTCAATCAAGGGATTGCATGCACACACCTACCACTACAAACATCCCTTGAGGCGGTGGCTGTTCGAGCAGTTCTTTTGAATAAGCTCGTCACCATCTGCTCTCTCTACATACCTCTACAACACCGTCTTGAAAAGCATGAATTTGAGTCCCTCATAGAGGAACTTCCAGAACCTTATATCCTCCTTGGAGATTTCAATGCACATAGCAACCTATGGGGTGAATCTCGCTGCGATGCTCGAGGTCGCCTGATTGAACAGCTCCTTTTTTCTTCTGGTGTGTGCCTGCTGAATCGGAAAGAGCCAACATATTACAACATCGCTAACAACACGTACTCAACTATAGACCTCATCATAATATCCCCATCACTCCTGCCTCTACTTAAATGGGAAGTCATTATTGATCCATATGGTAATGACCATTTTCCTATTGTTATCAGCACATCAATAACAAATACATGTCCTGCACAAGTTCCCAAATGGCTCACCGACAAAGCGGATTGGGAAAAGTTTCATAAAATGACTTTATTATCTTGGACTGACATGGCGGCATTGAGCATAGAGGATGCTGTATGCTACTTTACAGCTTTCTTGGTTAATGCAGCGACAAAATGTATTCCCCAAACATGTGTACCGTCAAGCAAACGACGAGCACAATGGTGGAATAATGAGTGCCGTGATGCTCGAAAAAAACAAAATAAGGCATGGAGGTTGCTTAGAGACTCGCCCACAGCTGAGAATCTTGTAAACTTTAAGAACGTCAAGTCGCAAGCAAGGAGGACACGCCGACAGGCGAGAAGAGAAAGTTGGCACAAATTTGTATCGGGCGTTAACTCGTACACAGATGAGTTAACGCCCGATACAAATTGTGCCAACTGAGTTGTGGCTGGAAGCCACAACTCAAAGGTTGTGGCTGGAAGCCATACTCATGAAAGGTAACATTTACTAAAAAAAATGCCTTCTCATCCATAAACATACACTTTCTCGAAGACGTAAACTCATGTTTTTAGACCCTACGTCCATAGCAGAGTCACGTAATCACGTGTTTTAGAGTGTCGTTATAAAGCAGTTGAAAATTGACCAGAAACTCCTAAGAAGTCTTATTACAATAACTAAGGCAAACCATACTCCTATCAAGAGTGAGCCGAAGACACGATGAGTTTACACAGAACGGGACATTAAATTCTCTGCAGCAATGTCATGTGTTAGAAATCGGTGTTCTAGTATTGTGGTCGTTAAGTGCAGTTCCTTGGAGCCCAAGAAATATGCAAATGTCACTGTCAGAAAAAAAAGTGGAATTTTTTTGTCATATTATGTCTCATAATTAATTGGAACCCTTTCAAATTCTTGATATTTGGCTACAATTTCGCATTGGTGCAGCTCGTTTATGTATCGCTTTTTCTATAAAAAGGCTGTAAAATACTTGTTGAATTTTCCTACATCATATAGACGCGGGCCCGATCCCATTTAAAGAGGAAACATAGCTAGAAAAAGCTCGAATGAGGGCAGTTTTATTTACAAGGTGCTCAGGCGAGGGGTGCCTCATCACTTCCACCAGTCCACAGGGATCCTCAAAATATGCAAGTAATGCAAATCGTTTCTTCTGTCCTGAAAATATTCATGGCTGAGAAACTCTGCTCTGGTAGAATACATTTGAAGACAGAACTGCTCCCCCCTGAAAAACAAGTCCTCTTCAAAGCATACCAATCACAGTAATTAAAGTAATGATAATAAGCTGACACATACTCCAATGGCTCACATAGAAAGAGTTAATAGGATGTTCACTAAAGGCAGCAAAATTAACACAGAGCATACAATCGCAATGGCACACTCTGGGCCAGACGGTCCCGCAGCCTTGCTGCCAACGTAGGTTTGTGGTCATCAACTGGCTCACTGGAAAATATGCCAAGGTCGCTGTTTGCAATGTCACTATCTTCTAAAATATCGGCATGTCTGCGGGCAAGGTTGTGCAGCACACAGGCTACCATCACAATTTCCACAGCCTGCGGAATGCTGTTAACATCTTGTCTAATCGCCGAAAACGTCCCTTCAGCAGGCCAAATGCTATTTCAATAACAACGCGTTGCTTGGAGTGCACATGGTTAAACTTGCTCATCCATGGATGCCAGCTGCTTGTGACGTGGCGGTAAGGTGGCAGCAGCCACGCGAGCAGAGGGTACGCAGCATCCCCCAAAAGATATCCACCTGCAATTGCACATGAATGTTACTTCGGAGTGCCAATTATAATGAGTTATTACAAACATATAAAGTGTGTACTCTTAACATTATCCTCTTGCTTACACTCCAGAACAGGGGTTGTTTAGCTACCATAGCGCAACAAGAATCAATCAAGGCCGCTGTCAGCCAAGCAAACCTGTAGAAATTGCGATCTTATTCGATTGAATATTACTTATTCGCTCACCGTCGAATCTCGACGCTGCCTCTTCGAATAGAAAACTCTCCTTCAACACCCTGGCGTCGTGTGCTCTGCCTGGAAAGCCATGTATACGTCAGTGAACACCATGTCGGCGTCACAAACAGCCTGGAGGATGATGGAGTGGAACTTCTTCCTGTTGTAGTAGTCCTCCTCGCACACAGTGGGTCTTGTGATGCGAACATGGCATCCATCAATGGCACCGATGACGTCTGGCAGGCCAGCCTCGACGCCGTCACAACGACCAAGCGCGCGAAACGCACGCTTATTTCGTGCAGCCTCCTCGTCGTTAGGCCAGCGTATTTCTCTTTCGTTTATGGACAGCAGAAAGTCCAAAACGCGGCGTATCGCGACGTGCACCGTCGACTCGCTGACACCAAACTTGTCGGCTATGGCATTCATGGACCACTGCGTGCCCAGGTACGTCAGGGCAATCAGCATAGTCTTCAATGCTGTTATTTTCTGTCTTCCGAGCCCACCACGAGGATAGTATGACGAAGACTCGAAGTCGGCCGTGATCACCTCAGTGGTGCACCTCTGTAAACGGAACAGCCTTCGGAACTCTTCGTCACTGTAGCTTCAATGCTGTTATTTTCTGTCTTCCGCGCCCACCACGAGGATAGTATGACGAAGACTCGAAGTCGGCCGTGATCACCTCAGTGGTGCACCTCTCTGTAAACGGAACAGCCTTTGGAACTCTCCGTCACTGTAGCTGTCCACCACGCTTTCTACATACAGCCGCACCCGTTGTCGGTCTTCCCTGATAGTTTGTGCGGCAAGCACGGCAGCAACGGTGAGATCTGAAGTCTACTCCAGTTCTTCCTCCGACTGCAGATCCGACATTTCGCCGTCATCGTCATCTGAAACGAGCACGTCTGCGACAAGCTTAGCGAGCACGGCAAAATTTGCTTTCACGGCAGCCATTTTCGCAGCAATTGGCGGTGTCGCTGGCGATAGGGCGAGCACCTGGCCACCGGAAGCCCTGACCTCGCGGCCCGGGACCACTCGAATCACGTGACAAATGACGCCGATCACGTCGTTTCCTGTCAGCGAGGCGTCCGCGCGCCCGCTCGGGACTGGCTCGGGACTTCGTAAATCGATGAAGCTCACTAAACTCGCAGTGAGCCCGGACTGGAGCATTTTCTCTTCGTACTGTTTCTTCAGGCACTTGAACAGAAGTAGCTCGGCGGAAGACCACGACCATAGCACGGTTGTAGTATGCGATCAGGTTTTTTAACCAGTGTATACAGATCCACCGCTCATGAAACTACACAGGCAACGCGCGTTCGAAAGCGTGGTGCGATCATGGAGGAAGGAAAATTATAAAAGAGGCTATGATGTCATTATCATGAATCCGCTGCTTGGATGAATGGATGGATTGACAGGCACTTGAACAGAAGTAGCTCGGCGGAAGACCACGACCATAGCACGGTTGTAGTATGCGATCAGGTTTTTTAACCAGTGTATACAGATCCACCGCTCATGAAACTACACAGGCAACGCGCGTTCGAAAGCGTGGTGCGATCATGGAGAAAGGAAAAATATAAAAGAGGCTATGATGTCATTATCATGAATCCGCTGCTTGGATGAATGGATGGATTGACAGGCACTTGAACAGAAGTAGCTCGGCGGAAGACCACGACCATAGCACGGTTGTAGTATGCGATCAGGTTTTTTAACCAGTGTATACAGATCCACCGCTCATGAAACTACACGGGCAACGCGCGTTTGAAAGGGTCGTGCGATCATGGAGGAAGGAAAAATATAAAAGAGGCTATGATGTCATTATCATGAATCCGCTGCTTGGATGAATGGATGGATTGATATGGCTGTACCCTTTAGATCGGGCGGTGGCTAGCGCCATCAAGCTGTATACTTAGTCAAAAACTAGATTTGTCATTTTTTTCTTTAAATAGTGAGGTTGAGGACTCGTACTTTGCACTGGTTTAATTTTCACTCGTGCCTTAACTTTAGCCATCAATCAGATAACCTTCTTCTAGTTAATTCTACCCACTTAAAGTCTATTTGCCATCCCTGTCCCTAAACCCTAGTGCTTTGAAAAACCCTGCGCCATCATCTACAACTATAGGGTGAAGCCCTTTACAGAACATTATCAAGTGTTCGGCAGTTTTCTGCTTCTCTCCACACGCAGTGCATACCGTGTCTACTCCTTCGTATTTGGCCCGATATGTATTGGTTCGCAATACTGCCGTCCTGGCCTCAAACAGTAGAGAATCACCCCGAATATTATCATAGATCCTTTCCTTGGCAAAATTTTGAAGCTGCTGGTAGATGTTCTCTGCCGGCAGCGAGTCAATTCACGAGTACTGCTTCTTTTGCGTCTTTTTTTAGGAAAGCTGTGTGATGCCCAGCTGTAGTGCATACTCGATGCGAATCGCATGCATTAGCGGATGTACCTGGTGGCACTTTTCACGTATGTTCGCTTCATTGTTGATCAATAATGCCTGATATTTGCTTGTGGAGCTCTCGGCAGTACGCTCCGTAGGTTACTTATTGTGTCAACTGAGAACACACGCGAACTTTCAGTTTTTTTGTGTGTGTTGTAGGCATCGTGTCACGTTTGTAGAAGCTGTCGTTCATACGGGAGGACAATAAACTTTTCTAGTTATCGGACTGAATGTGTATGTATTGTACTGTGTGCGCTCGCTGCGTGTTAGCAGTGTGGGCTCTGGAACTGCACACTTTACGTGCACGATTGCGTATATACTACAGTGGTGCCTTCTTACCGACGTGAAGTACGTGAAACACTAGGCTGCACGGAATAGCTACGAAACAAGCTCTCAATATCGTGCATTGCTACACCCACACTCCCGCTCGGGACTGGCTCGGGACTGGCTCGGGACTTCGTAAATCGATGAAGCTCACTAAACTCGCAGTGAGCCCGGACTGGAGCATTTTCTCTTCGTACTGTTTCTTCAGGCACTTGAACAGAAGTAGCTCGTCGGAAGACCACGACCATAGCACGGTTGTAGTATGCGATCAGGTTTTTTAACCAGTGTATACAGATCCACCGCTCATGAAACTACACAGGCAACGCGCGTTCGAAAGCGTGGTGCGATCATGGAGGAAGGAAAATTATAAAAGAGGCTATGATGTCATTATCATGAATCCGCTGCTTGGATGAATGGATGGATTGACAGGCACTTGAACAGAAGTAGCTCGGCGGAAGACCACGACCATAGCACGGTTGTAGTATGTGATCAGGTTTTTTAACCAGTGTATACAGATCCACCGCTCATGAAACTACACAGGCAACGCGCGTTCGAAAGCGTGGTGCGATCATGGAGGAAGGAAAATTATAAAAGAGGCTATGATGTCATTATCATGAATCCGCTGCTTGGATGAATGGATGGATTGACAGGCACTTGAACAGAAGTAGCTCGGCGGAAGACCACGACCATAGCACGGTTGTAGTATGCGATCAGGTTTTTTAACCAGTGTATACAGATCCACCGCTCATGAAACTACACAGGCAACGCGCGTTCGAAAGCGTGGTGCGATCATGGAGGAAGGAAAAATATAAAAGAGGCTATGATGTCATTATCATGAATCCGCTGCTTGGATGAATGGATGGATTGACAGGCACTTGAACAGAAGTAGCTCGGCGGAAGACCACGACCATAGCACGGTTGTAGTATGCGATCAGGTTTTTTAACCAGTGTATACAGATCCACCGCTCATGAAACTACACGGGCAACACGCGTTCGAAAGCGTCGTGCGATCATGGAGGAAGGAAAAATATAAAAGAGGCTATGATGTCATTATCATGAATCCGCTGCTTGGATGAATGGATGGATTGATATGGCTGTACCCTTTAGATCGGGCGGTGGCTAGCGCCATCAAGCTGTATACTTAGTCAAAAACTAGATTTGTTATTTTTTTCTTTAAATAGTGAGGTTGAGGACTCGTACTTTGCACTGGTTTAATTTTCACTCGTGCCTTAACTTTAGCCATCAATCAGATAACCTTCTTCTAGTTAATTCTACCCACTTAAAGTCTATTTGCCATCCCTGTCCCTAAACCCTAGTGCTTTGAAAAACCCTGCGCCATCATCTACAACTATAGGGTGAAGCCCTTTACAGAACATTATCAAGTGTTCGGCAGTTTTCTGCTTCTCTCCACACGCAGTGCATACCGTGTCTACTCCTTCGTATTTGGCCCGATATGTATTGGTTCGCAATACTGCCGTCCTGGCCTCAAACAGTAGAGAATCACCCCGAATATTATCATAGATCCTTTCCTTGGCAAAATTTTGAAGCTGCTGGTAGATGTTCTCTGCCGGCAGCGAGTCAATTCACGAGTACTGCTTCTTTTGCGTCTTTTTTTAGGAAAGCTGTGTGATGCCCAGCTGTAGTGCATACTCGATGCGAATCGCGTGCATTACCGGATGTACCTGGTGGCACTTTTCACGTATGTTCGCTTCATTGTTGATCAATAATGCCTGATATTCGCTTGTGGAGCTCTCAGCAGTACGCTCCGTAGGTTACTTATTGTGTTAACTGAGAACACACGCGAACTTTCGTTTTTTTTTGTGTGTGTTGTAGGCATCGTGTCACGTTTGTAGAAGCTGTCGTTCATACGGGAGGACAATAAACTTTTCTAGTTATCGGACTGAATGTGTATGTATTGTACTGTGTGCACGATTGCGTATATACTACAGTGGTGCCTTCTTACCGACGTGAAGTACGTGAAACACTAGGCTGCACGGAATAGCTACGAAACAAGCTCTCAATATCGTGCATTGCTACACCCACACTATATACGAGCAAATGACTGCTAATCGGTCCGCAAATCGGGAAATCTGGCAAAGAAAAAAAAGGGGGGTCCCTTACGGCGAGCAGAACGCGTAAGTCACTGCTGGATGAGTTCTTATGTGATTCTTAAAGGAAAAAGAACAGAAAAGTGAGCCCCGTAACTGTCTGCACCAGAGTGCGACACCTCAACAGTAGCTGGCACCCCTGGTCCCCTTAGCCGCACGGCCTGAGTACCTAATGTAGAGGTGCTGTCGATACCCCCCTACGCCCATGTATATAAGTGACCACCACCGGGTTGCGCTGACCCTACAACTACAGTGTACTACAACTTCCAGCATGGACGCTGTTGGTTCACCAACTCCCACTTTGACGTTTCCTGTCAAAAGGCGAGTTGTGCGCTCCTGTTTGGCGATTAATCGGCTACTTTTATGCGATTGTTACGTTGAGCATATTCGTCGAATGCGACTTGAGTGCATGGAAAGTAAACGAGGAAAGTTTCTGATAAAGAAGAGCTAGGCGCTGTTTTAACCTTTTGTTGGACACAACGAGGGAACAAAAGTTATCATGTTTAAAACATTTTTAGTGAGCTATTTATCACTTCTTGATCCCAAGAAAACAAATCTGAAAGTCGAGAAGTGTTTTATTGCAAAGAAAAAAGTGGGACCTATATGTCCCACTGTCCACTTAGGTCACTTCGATAAAGTGGGACTCATATGTCCCGCTGTCCACTTGAGGCAGTTCACACTTTCTTGTGAAATGGTGCGAAGCAAGTTGCACACAGCGGAACATTGCACACTTTGCACATATACCTCGTGCGGACTTCTCTTTTGCTGGTTGACCAGCGGCACCGCCGTCGCGTGCCTGTGAAGCTTGGGTGGTGAGTGTTTTCGGAGAACCGACTCTCATCCGGAACACCAGTCATCGCGCGACCGTTGCTCTTGCCTCGCTTATTCTTGAAGGCAGTGATGGTCCTCCGAGGCTTGCGGAAGCTCCTTTGTGCGATGAGTTGTCTGCCAAGCTTGAGGCGGAAGTGAAGGTATCCAACATTCTCGATGGAGTTGGCTTGTATAAATGCGTTGACAATCGCCGCATCAAGAATGAAGTAGAAAATTCTACTCCACTATCGCTTAGACCGCCGGTCTGCAGGGTAGGCATTCCTCTTTTGATCGAACTTGTCGACGCCACCCATCCATGCATTATAATCTTTGACCACCTGAGGGCACTCCACTGATATTTTTTTGCCATTCGGCAGCGTCCTTTGAACATCGACGCGACATTCTGGTTCGTGGTAATTGGACATCAGGTGGACATTCTTTGTGTCCCTCCACTGGTAGGCAATGACGTCCCGCTTTCTTCGCCACAAGTATGAACCCCTGTCCATCTTGTTGTCAGTTTTCACCTCAGGCGGAAGGTCTTTCTTGTTTGTACGGAAAGTTCCGCAGGCAAAAATGCCTATGTCCCGCAATTCTTGCAAAAGTTTTGTTGATGAAAAAAAATTATCGAAAAACAACTGAGAACCAGTGGGCACGACACCATCTGCTAGTGAGAGAACAATATGCTCACCTAATGTGCGGTCAAGTGGTTTTTGAGCGTTTTTTCCCTCGTAGAGTTGAAACTGGAGCAGGTAGCCCGTTTCGGAGTCTGCGAGGGACCATACCTTGTAGCCCCTCTTTATCTTGGGCTTCATAGGCATGTATTGCTTCAAGCTTGAGCGTCCTTTGAACAAAGTCATGCTTTCATCAACTGCAACATGTGTCGATGGGCTGTACTCCGTCTGAAACTTTTTGTTCATCATGTTGATCAAAGGACGCACTTTATATGCGCGATCAAAATCTTTGTCACCATAGCCTGGCATTTTGTCGTTGTCGTTCAGATGAAGACGATTGCATATCATCTGAAACCCCTTGTATGTCATCACTTTGGCAATTTCATTCTCGTAGAAAAAGCTATCGGAAGACCAGTACATTTGAAGTTGATGCATGCGGTTGACGCTCATAAGGATCAGCATCCCAATGTAAGCTTCAAGCTCATCGCGTGTCAGCGGCACCCATCCCTTTCGCTGTGTCTGTTCAGCATAGAGATTTGTCTGTTCTAGAATATGGTCCAACACCTCATTATCGAAATACAAGGAGAACGCGTCAAGGGCAGTGATTGTCGGACTGAGTCTTTGGGAGATCGTGAAGCTGTGATTCGTAGGCGTAGGCATACAAACAGTCGACGTATCCCACTGAGGTCCTTCTGAATCATTTTCAGTGTCGGCTTTCGAAACAGCACTTTTCCTTTTTTTCTTTCTTTTGCCTGCATATGGTGGACGCCGTCTTTTCTTCAGCATGCTCGACGAAGCGGGGGGAGCGTTTTCAACATCACTCTCGTTCTCGCTGGACTCATCGGGTGGTAGATCCCAAACTTCATCTTCACTGCTTTCGAACTCTTCATCATCACTGTTGTTAGAGTTCTCTGGCAAGCTCCAGAATAATTCAAGTGCTTCTTCAGCAGTGAGACGTTTCTTGTTATCTTAATAAAAAAAGAAAAGAAGCAATCAGTATGGACCGAGCTGCCCCCACGCTATTGCTGCGCAACGCTAAGCCTAACGTGGAACAGGTGATTCCCACTACTATTCGTAAAACAGGTTCCGTTTATCTATGCACTGCTAAACATCACAAAATATACCTGCTAGTTGTTTGTAAGTGGTTACTGAAGTGCAAGAAAGACAAGATTTACTCACCAGACATTTTTTTCTTGCTTGAAAGAACCTCACAAAAACACCGAAAAACTGCAACGCGTAAGTGAAAAAACAAAAACTGCTTCTTGCCTTGTTGCGTGCTTCCACCTAGTGGAAACGCTACGAAATTGCATACAGAATGTTCTAGCATACTCAATAGATGGCGCTAGTGGCTTGTAGGTGATTGCATGAGCTCTCTCAAAGAGCTAGGGCGCCGAGAGCGTGGAATAATAAGTGGGACGTATATGTCCCGCTGTCCAACAAAGGGTTAAGACTGTATGAATTTTCGTTGGTGTTTGGCAGTAGTAATTGAACCTCTAGTGAATAGATACAGTCTATAGTCCACATGCAGCGGTCCCCAGTCAGGAGTCAAATGTACAGTACCGTCCATTGTTAAAGGGAAAACAACAATGAGCACCGTTGATGTCACCGGCCGTGTAACAGCAAGTCCAGGAGTAAACAATGTTAATGCGTGGCACTCGTCTGTCATAGGCAGTCAGGACTGTCAATACGTGGTAGTCCTACGCGAATCTAAGCTATATACTGTGTTTTTTGCAACTGAGTGAAATCAAAACATATCGAACACGCAATTAAGACTTCCCTTTAACAGTGGAACCGACTGTACAAACTAGTAATTTAGTAAACATATCCCCGGCGAGTCTACTAACGTAGAATAGTCGACAAAAACGCAAACATAAAATTATTACTAGAGCCGCAAAATGACGTGTTTGCATCACTCACCGCATAGCGTCAGCTTGAATCGACAGACCCCGACAACTCTGAAAACACGTGCAGAACAATAAGTCCATGTGACACGATGCGCACTTAACAATCAAAATCGGCATGAGTGATGCCAAGGAGTGAGAAGTCAGTTGGGAGTGGGGGGGGTTCAACTTGCCTCTTCCCTAAACATCTCAATTGCGTATAGATGTATACATGCACGCACACATAGAAACACATGCACGAACATATTTGCAGGTTCACCCACTCTCCTCCACCCCTGAAAAATAATTGTTGCTGCACCACCGAAAGTCAGTCAGTATTAATGAACCAGTCTAGTAGTTACCTTTATTCTGTAACCATTTTAAACCCTTATAACACACCCATATAGAACGTACAGAAAATGCGAGCTAATGATAAGCCTGCATTGTGAATAAAGTGAGTACAGGTCTACACCGAATGAGATTTGCATTACTCTGAGAAACTCCGGGTTTCTCGCAGAGGCAATGAATCTGCGCCGTGCGTTGGCAAAGACGAGTCATTCCCACATTGTGCGATTTAATGCGTCGTTTCTTTTTCTCAAACTTTCGTTCAGCCGTGTCTGCACTCCTTGGATGCACTCGACGATGGACGAAAGTTATCGTAGCAGGAGCATGCGTTGGTTCAGATCTAGAGCCGTGCAAAGTCATTTCACTCGAACGTTGTGTATTTATTATTCACACGAACATAATGCGACACTATAGCTGGTCACAGAAAAAATAAAGAAGCAGGAATTTAGACGTCACAATTGTAATCAAAACAAATCAGATGTTCGAGACCAGCTCCTTCTCACATATCAGCCTTGGTATACGTTGGCCTGCGCGAAGCTCCTTTCATATTCACCGGTTTGACGATTCACTCCACCCAGACAGAGGAGCGCTGACGATTCGTAATTCTGCTTCGCAGTAGAGGTGATCACGTCTCCACTGAGACGAGCTTGAAAACTTGTCACTGCTCCCAGGGCGTCATTTCTTGATACACTTTAAACGTTCGATTGACCGCACTACATCATCAAACATGTCTATTCTGGTCCAGCGAACCGTGCACGCTATCACTTGAACAACAGAATTGCCCTAATGTCCATTCACCAGATACAAGTTTGTGTCGAAGAAATTATCGCTATCTTCATTAGACACCACGATGCATGCGAATTGAAGCATGAACCACTCTCTTCGGCCAGGCTGCATGTTTGTTTGTTTTTTTGCATTGGCCTTAAATAAATGGTAAAACTATTCGCAATGCCATTCATTATTTTGCTTACTAAAATTAATGTGAACGTTTTGCGTCTTTTGTGTCAGGGAAGCACCCGTTTTTTAGTTCTCTGTTCTCAAATAAAATAGTTTTACCAAATGTGTGTGTGCGTGCTTTTTTTTTAATTCCTGACATAAAATGTCTCCCGTTCTCCTCGCAGGCCTGTTTCAGTGTGAGAAGTTTGGCAGACGCGAAGAGCGCGGAGGAGGCCGGGCAGAAGTGCCGAATAAGAACGAACTGGTTGGCGGGTTGAAAAGGGGGGAGTGGTGAAGCACTCGCCTGGGCACGTAGCCCAAGCACGGTAAAGTCATAGGTAAGATGAATTCACGGCTGAGAGTCCAGATGGCCTTGGTGTAGTGGTAATCAGACCGGCTGAATCCCCAGCACTGTGGCATCGTGTGCAGCACAGAATCCACGCAGCGGTGAGTCAGCCGGCAACATCACAAGCACTGCATGAACTTCACCGCGTCCTTCGGGTCGGCAGACGAAGCTGGCGAAGTGGAAGGAGGGGGTGGGGCTGTGGTTGAGCTTGATGAGGCAGCAGGCGCACTTCTGGAAGGGTGAGGGGCGGTCTCCTAAGCGGTTCTTCCGCCACTGACGAGAGCGTTGCGGAAGAAGAGTCCGTTGACAACGGCTGCATCTGCCCAACTGTCAGATCACAGGCACTGCACTGTGCTCCCTACCGGGTTGAAAAAATTCGGTGCATTTTTTCCTCTTCTAACCAACTACCACCACCACCAGATTGCGACGCCATAGCACATATGGGACCTCAAGTTCTAGTTACCGTCCTGTTCCTGCGGTGCCGCGTCGCCAGCGAAGTTCTCGCACAGGCACTGTACCCCTACAAAAAGGTGCTGCGCACCTTTTGAAAAAAAAAAAATCCGAACTGACTGTGCATGTGGTTCCTATAATCAAGAGTTCGACGGAATCCCATCTGGTCGGGGGCAAACATAATGCACAAACATACATCCCTCGGTCGGCGTTTTTGTTATTTTGCAGTACATGGTGCTGGCGACTGGCATATCCGTTCAGAGCTATGGTGCCAGCACTTGTTCAGCCGTCCAATGAACACAGCTTTCTGACCCATTCGCTGCATCGGTTTTAGTGGGCGCATTGTAAAAGCGTCGAATGTTTTTTTTTGTTTCTTTTCCTTTCAGAGTTTCCTTTTCTCCCGGTAATACTCTGAAGGTGCACTGCGACACTGAAATTTTGAAGATTAGATATAATAATATTATCTGGGCTTTAACATTCCCAAACCACCAGGTGATTATGCGATACGCTGTAGTGGAGGGCTCCGGAAATTTCCACCACCTCAGGTTCTTAACGCGCACCAAAATCTGAGCGCACCATCCCAGAGCATTTTCGCCGGAGCATTTTCACCGGTGCCTCTGAAAATTCAGCAACCACAGCCGGGATCCGATCTCACAATCTGCGCGTCAGCAGCCGAGTGCCTTAGCCACTTGACCACCGTGGCGGCTTGAAGCTGAGATATTTGGTCTGATATATTTGTATGGACACTCATGCAAACTCATTGTCAGCAAAATATGAACGTTTTATATAGCTTATATCATATTTAAAACGAACAACTTTTAGAGTGCATGTTGTGCAACTTTACACAAGAGCTTTGACCTCACGACATTTACCCCAACTTTATTTTAATCGTAAATAGCCACAAACAATACCTGTATCATGAGTTTACATCACGTGCCATGATCCCTGCCACTGCTCCTTATATTAGACCCTTTGAGTACACAAAGTACATATATTATGAACTCCGTACCATTAGAAGAGTACACATCTCCTTTATGTGCTTGCAAGGTCGTGCGAATACTGATGTCCTTGCATCGGTACTGCATTTTTCGGGTGCTTCATGCATATCTGCAGTGTCAAAGAGGGTTGAACAAAATATTTCTGGCACAACCGAGAAGAGAAAAAAAAACAGGAAAGACAGAATTGCGCGCTCTATCCTGTCTTTCCTGCATGCTCCCACGTCGCTATACGCCACAAATGTTCTATTATATTTCAGCCATGCACCAACTTGTCCAACGATACACACTGCTGTACCAGAGGGAAGCTTTCGTTAGGAAGTGTTGGCAACGCGGTCCTCACGCAAGTAGCTATCTTTACATTAAAATCACTACAGATTTGGCCTCCCTGAGCACCCTTCGTAACCGAAATTGCGACTGGACGTGATAAAACCGTCTTCAAAGCGCTCGAACAAACGAGCTTTCCGGCAGTGGTAACTAACTCGTTAGCTATCACTAGAACTAAAATTTTTGAGCCGTTGTTAAAGACCCGCAATTTGCTATTCAAAAAGAGTCGCGTTGGTGTCAGAAGTCTGCGTGCTATAGGTCGTGTCGCTGACGCTCTTGGCGGTAGGACTCGAGCAATTAAACCACAAAAAGCAGCGAGAGCCCGGAAGACAACATGCTGCACAGAACTTTAGCAAGTACTGTCAGCACACAGTCTGTGAACGATAAAAATTCCGGCACTGCATCAACGCCCAATGAAAATATAGACAACTTACCGCCACCTAATTAAAGAACTGTTCCTATTACGTGAGATGTCTCTGTTACAAACGCGTGACTGCCCGAAAATGCTTGGAAGTGCCCCGACGCGATGGTCTAGTGGCTAAGGTACACGGCTGCTGACTCGCAGGTCGCGGAATCGAATCCCGGCTGCGGGGGCTGCCTTTTCGATGGAGGCGAAAATGCTGTGAGCCTGTGTGCTTAGATTTGGGTCCACGTCAATGAACCCTGGGGGTGGAAATTTCCGGATCGAGCCTTCCACTATACGGCGTCCCTCATATTCATAGTGGTTTGCGACGTTAAACCCCACATATCAATAAAGTGCTCTGAAGTCGCTGCTGAACGCAATCATCGACTATCGCTAACGCAGTGTTTTCACTACGGATGTTTTTTTTTGTTTTTTACCCTATGTGTGCAAATTACTCGATACGGAAACCGCTTGGCCATCATGCGAGGGTCATACAAGTGCAAACGCTTGGGGGAGTTAGTTATGGTCCATGACGGAATTTAACCCATTCTACATATATGTTCGTGCGCTAATAGGTGACCACAATAACAAAAAAAAATTGCCCGCAGCTTCCCCCGGGGGAACACTGAGGAGGATGCGGAGCATATAATTGGTTAACGGGGTGTTGAAGTGCGACTTACTTGGGTCGATGGCTAAATTGGTTAACGTGGTTGTGAAATGGGGTGTTAAATTGCGACTTACTTGGGTCGATGGCTAAATTGGTTAACGTGGTTGTAGGAGGGGGTGTTAAATGAGTGAACACGTACACACGTATGCGAAAGGATGGCGCTGGTCGAAGGGACGTCGATCATTGTGTTTGTGGATTCGTTGGAATTCATTTCACCGCGACCTTGGACGTCGACGCGCCGTACAAACCAACCGACGAGCGGCAACTGAGCGAGCGAGCGCCGACCTTGAGTATATATACAGCGCGACGGCGCATGCACTGTCAGCTGTTGAATGTTCTTAAAGGAGAAGCGCGCGCGGCACAGATGGTGGGCGACGGCGCATGCGCGCGCGTCAGCTGTCGAATGTTTGAGAAGCGGTGCGGACGGCGCACTACAAGGCGCGAGTATAAGATGCTTCCGCATCTAAAAGATTGAGGCGACAAGATCGCCCGCTAATTTGAAGACTTGGTTTTGTTACAATACCGTAAGCAGTGAATCGCCTTCCAGTGTAAGCACTTCGTTACAAACTCGTGGAACGCTTGCCGCATTCGTCAGCTGCCGTCAGTTCGTTGGGGACGTTGCTTTTACAACCCGCGTCACGTTGCCACAAGCACACAACGGTTGAGGCAACACATGGGGCTGGTGGTTTCGTTCCCGTACCGTAAGCCGCAAGCAGTTGATCGGCTCCAAAGCGTAAGCGCCTGCTCGGGCCTCGTTCCGAACTCATATAACGCTCGCACAGAGAAATAGCGCTAGCTCGCGCTTAGCTGCCGTCACTACGACTTGGTGACGTACGCCACGTGATCTGTTACAGCTAGTTTCATTTATCAGGCTTCCATCCTCATAGCGTTCACCACGCGATAGTACAGCGACCATGCATGAGTATGAGATGCCTTGTCCTCGTATTTACGTGAGGCGAATTAATCACCCTTGTGGCTTCTTTTGCGGCTGTATTTATATTTAGTTTAGAAAGAAAGAGCGAACCCTTTCGAAATTTGTGACCCGATATGAAAGGGCGATCATAAAAGGTGAATGTTGTGAAGCGCAACTTCCGAACTTTTGCCGATTGTCGTTTCGTCACAAAGCAGCTTCAAGTCACGCGAATCCAGAAGAAACCATGCTACCACCCATAATGCTCCCTTAAGCACAATGCGTTGCAACTCCCATGGACACTAGCGTCAGACTTCCCTTTAGTGTATGGACGTTTTTTTTTATACAGAGAGGAGGATTTCCTCTTTTCTGGGCTGTTGCATCAGAGCACGAAAGCCAACGTCACAGCCTCGACAGTGCATTCCTTGGGGTGTCGCGCGCGCTAATAACAGCCCAGAGGACTATGGCGGCACCCAGAACGCCTTGAGTGAAAAGGTCTATCTTTAGGAAACTCTATGGAGCGCAAGCACTCTGCTGCCCAGAGTGAACACCCCCTCCTTGTCAGTGCACGGCCTGCCAGTTTAGCCAGCGATGGAGGCCACGGCCAAACTAAAAGCGCGTGCTCGAGCTTCTAACGCACCTGGTCTTTTTACGAAACTCTGCGGTGAACAGCAAAAGCCTATTTTTAAGTGTGAATACACTTTATAAGCGATCCCAAACCCTCAACCGTCGTCGGCAGCGTCCTCAGTCTTCTCTCTATCTTTAAAAGAAAGAGGACTCGGCGGGCCGCAGCGCGACGCTCTACCGAATAAGCCACGGACGCGACGCTGTTATTGGTGTCAGTAACGCGCCTTATACCCCCTCCCCCTTCGCTAGCTCCTCCACTCTCCTCGCTCGCTGCAGCTGCGCGCGCCCGCCTTCTCTCTGTCTCCCGTCGAGAGCGGGTCGTGCGATGGATGTCCCGGAGGAAACGCTACCATCAACAACGAATGCAGTACAACCGAATGCCAGCCCTCCCCGCAGGGGCGCCTGCGCAAGTAGGCGTTTGGTGTGTAGCGACACCACGGACCCGAGCTAACGGTGGAGTTTCGACTCCCTCCCACGCCTAGCCGTGCGTGGCTTTGCCGTGCCTGGGGAAAAGGGGATCCTGGGGGTTGAGCTGACGCTTGGTGATTGGACCTTTAAGGCCCCCCGGCAGAGGCAACACACCCCTTTGGCCCCCGGCTTCACGTAGACGGCACCCCTGGGCTGACCCACCCAGGGGAAATCGGCAGTCGCCTTTTCCTGTCTCCCTCTCCCTACATCTTCGTCTTTATCTCTTACTATTTATCTGTCTTGTCTTCTACTCTCTTCCGTTTACTTCCAAACTTCCTGGCGGCTAGGGTTAACCCTGTGCAAATAGCCTACCTTGGTCTAGGTGCATTGGGTTATAGTGGCGTTGTACGGCTGGCGTCTGCAGGTTTTAGCATCCACAAACTTGTAGCGTCCCCTCGTTGGACTCCGTGGTGGGTGGCCGCCAACGCTTCTGAAGAAAATTAAACTGGCATGCATAGAGCATTTCCCCTATTAAGTGATCGTACCGCCTTAAAGCGTGTACGCACCGAAGACTTAGGCTTTTTCAAACGATCAAGTGAAAACTTCCCCCATTTTCATGTTATACATAGTGAGATAAGCAGCAAGCAAGCCAGAACCGTATCACCCTTTGTAGTAGCCAGATGTCTCACAGAAACTCTTGGAGCCGGGTACAAAGTTACCAAAATGGCCAGCGGAGACCTCCTCCTTGAAGTTCGAGAAAAAGAACAGTTTGAAAAGCTACAGAATCTATCAACTTTTGGTGACACTCCCATCACAGTAACGCCGCACAGATCGATGAACACAACACATGGAGTAGTATCTGATGCTGATTTGCTCGGCTTGACTGAAGAGGAACTTCTGGAGGGGTGGAAGAGTCAGAATGTGACCAATGTATAAAGAATCACCATTAGAAGAGACAACAAGGTAACACCAACGAAACACCTAATACTCACGTTCGCTTCCAGTAATCTCCCAGAAAGTATTCAAACAGGCTACACAAAGACGTCGATCAGACCATACATACCTAACCCACGTCGTTGTTTTAAATGCCAGAAGTATGGCCACGGCTCACAAAGCTGTCGTGGTCACCAAACTTGTGCACAATGTGGAGTGTCAGGCCACACTTCGGACAATTGCGAAGAACCATCACACTGTGTGAACTGTGGTGGAAATCATGCCGCATACTCACGGTCTTGCTCATTTTGGAAAAAAGAAAAGGAAATCATCACATTGAAAATCAAAGAAAATATCACATTCAAGGAAGCAAGACGAAGAGTGTCGCCATTTTATGGCGCTACATATGCTGATGCGGCGCGTCAGGGGACAACGCCGCACCAGCCCTCGCCACTCCTTCGGCCAGCGCAGAGCGAGCCGACGGCTGTGGCACCTGCCCCCAAGGCGGCAGTAGTTCAGGCTACTCCGCCTCCTAGCGAATTGAGGCCTGAGACTCCAGGGTCCTCTGGTCTCAAGGCCTCCCCTCACCAGGCGAGGCCTAAAATCCGAACCACGAGCTCGCATGTGCGGGCACCCAGTGCCTCTGAGGAGGCAATGGATACAACGGTACCTTTGGTACCAAAAGAGCGGGGCGCCTCCTTGGAGCGCGCCAAGGAAAATAAAAAACCAATAACGGGGCCGGACAACCGTCCTGCCACCTGAATTAACGAGCTCACTCCAACACAGGATACTCTTTGTACACACAGCAGCATCTCTCTTGTTTAAATATGCAGACAGAAATATTACAGTGGAACATCCGAGGCCTTCTTCGAAACCTCGATGACTTACAAGAACTCCTCCATGAACACAATCCAAGAGTGCTGTGTGTACAAGAGACACACTTAAAACGAACTAACACAAACTTTTTACGTAACTCCCCGCAGGGGCGCCTGCGCAAGTAGGCGTTTGGTGTGTAGCGACACCACGGACCCGAGCTAACGGGGGAGTTTCTACTCCCTCCCACGCCTAGCCGTGCGTGGCTTTGCCGTGTCCGGGGAAAAGGGAATCCTGGGGGTTGAGCCGACGCTGGGTGATTGGACCTTTAAGGCCCCCCGGCAGAGGCAACACACCCCTTTGGCCCCGGCTTCACGTAGACGGCAAACGTACGGTCATAGAGTTGAAACTCAATTTAGGGCCCCCCTGGGCTGACCCACCCAGGGGAAATCGGCAGTCGCCTTTTCCTATCTCTCTCTGCCTACATCTTCGTCTTTATCTCTCGCTATCTATCTGTCCTGTCTTCTACTCTCTTCTATTTACTTCCAATTTTCCTGGCGGCGAGGGTTAACCTTGTGTGGTGGTCCTACCTTGGGTACACCATATTTGGTTATAGCAACGATGTACAGTTGGCATGGCAGGGCTTGCTCCATCACAACCTCTGCCGTGTCCCCTTGTTGGGCTCGGTGGTGGGTGACTGGCATTGTTGCCGAACAATGTACTCATTTAATGGGATCGTCCAACATTTTCGCAAATGATCGTCCCCCGAAGCGGGGGCGCACCGATGCAACCGCTGAAATCCTCCAGAAAAAGAAAGACACCTTCCCCAAGTATCACGTCATCCACTGTGAGAACGCCGACAAAAAAGTCCGTAACATTTCACCTTTCCTAGTGTCAAGGTGTCTCACTGAGACCATCGGAAGCGGCTACAAAGCCACGAAGATGGCCAGTGGGGACCTGCTGGTTGAAGTTAAAGATAAGTCGCAGTATCAAAAATTGACGAACCTTGTAGCGTTTGGGGACCTAACCGATAACTGTCACCGCCCACAGAACAATGAATACGGTGAAGGGTGTCGTGTCAGACGATGACCTCATGGACCTTACTGACGATGAACTCCTGGCCGGCTGGAAGGATGAGAATGTTGTACAGGTACAACGAATAAAAATCAGACGAGACAACAGGGAAATACTCACTAGGCACATAATCGTTACCTTCAACTCTAGCACACTCCCAGACGAAATAGAAACAGGCTACTTGAAGTTGCACGTCAGACCATACATTCCGAACCCAAGGCGCTGCTTCAAGTGCCAAAGGTTTGGCCATGCATCACAGAGCTGCCGAGGGCAGCTTACTTGTGCTAAGTGCAGTGCTACGGGACACTCTGCTGATGACAACTGCAATGCTGAAGCTCACTGTGCAAATTGTGATGGTGACCACCCGGCGTACTCGAGATCCTGCACAGCTTGGAGAAAAGAGAAGGAGGTCATCACTATCAAATATAAGGAAAACATAAGCTTCCGCGAAGCCAGACAGCGCCTCTCACCGTACCTTGCTAAAAAGTCATCATTCGCCGAAGTGGTGCAACGGGGGCCAGCACCACAACGGCATCAGGCGGCCGTCCAGGCCACGCGTAGTGCGCTGAGGCGACCGCCCCTCGCCCCCACGGTGGGAGCAGCCACGGCTGCCCTACCCTCCCCTAACGTGGCCACACTGGAGGCCTCTCCTAGACCTGGCACCAGCCGGGACAGCTCAGAGGCCAAAGAGGTCCTGCCGACCTCTTCTCTGGTGGGGTCAAAGGCCTCGTCTGCCAAGACGAGGCCTACACAACGCCATCATCGCTCGCTAGAGCAACTGTCCGACGTCTTGCACGAGGCGATGGACACTACTTCTGGCCCAGCGGTGCAGGCAGCGCCTAAGGAGCGGCGAGACACTCTCGACCGCTCCAAAAAAAGCAAAACCCCAATTACAGGGCCAGAAAAGGGTCCTGTAAAATAAGTGAACCTACACCATTTTGGAACTCGCATTTTTTAGTTCTTTTAGAAGCAAGTCACCTCCATTCTACTATATCCTACTCACTTGTCCTTCGATTTTTAAACTTTTACATTCAACATGGCTTTTATAATTCATTGGAACTGTAGAGGGCTTTTAAACAATTTTGGTGACGTAAAGGAAATACTACACGACTTTTCTCCTGTAGCCTTGTGCCTTCAGGAAACCAACCTAGGTGATCGATATCAAAACATCCTAAAAGGCTTCACTGTTGTGCGGCGCGATCGTACGCAGGCAAGCCGACTGTCGGGCGGTGTGGCTGTTGTTGTTAAAGGTGGTATAGCAGTGAGAGAAATTCATATTAATAGTCATATAGAGGCCGCCGCCGTTACCATTGTAGCGCACAAAACCATCACCGTCTGTTCCCTCTACATTCCACCGCACACGCAATTCACCGTAAGCGATTTAGAATTAATTTTAGACCAACTACCCGAACCTTTTGTGATAGCAGGTGATTTTAACGCACATAACACGCTTTGGGGTAGTAAAACAGTTGACTCTAGAGGACAAACACTTGAAGATTTTATTTTAGCCAACGATGTTTGTCTTTTAAATTCTGGCGCTGCCACTTACTGCTCCCCAAGTTCAGGAGCTATGAGCTGCCTGGACCTTGCGCTATGCTCTCCAGCGCTGTTCACAGATTTTAAATGGAAGGTAATAGATAATCCATACGGTAGTGACCACATGCCTGCACTCATCAGTCTAACCACAGCACTTCCTACCATACCCTCCAGACCACCCCGCTGGCGACTTCATTTGGCAGACTGGGCTCTCTTTACCGATCAAGCCAGTCTGGATAAAGAGAGTCTAGATAATCTGAGCGTAGATGAAATGAATCAAAGGATTACAACGTGTATAATCGCGGCAGCAAAGAGAGCTATCCCTCAGTCTTCTGGTTGCTTAAAAAAGAATTTGAAGCCCTGGTGGACGCACGAATGTACAGAAGCCAAAAAACTCCAAAATAAAGCCTGGGGTATCTTCCGGAGGTACCCGACGTACGATAACCTCATCTCCTTCAAAAAGGCGAAAGCGAAAGCTAGATATGTTCGTAGGCAAGCCGAGAAAATCTCCTGGCAAAACTACGTTTCATCCATAAACAGCTCGGTCACATCCAAAAGAATGTGGGATCAGGTTCGCAAGTTTAATGGCAACTACGCTGCCTATACCATCCCCTTTCTTTCAACAACAGGTACTCAGACATCCCTACAGGAACAGGCAGACCTATTAGGGCTTCACTTTTACAACATATCTAGCTCAGCAAACTATTCAGAAACGTTCCTAAGGCACAAGCAATCTATAGAAAAACAAAAGCTTCCTACAGCAGGTTTCTTAGACTTGCCATACAATGCGCCTTTAACCATCCATGAACTGAACACAGTACTCTCCACAGGTAAAAAAACAGCGCCTGGTCCTGACACAATACACTATGCAATGCTTGCCCACCTGTCGCCAAAAACAGTCGAGGCCCTTCTGTTTTTCTTCAACGTTATTTGGCAAACTGGTCGAATGCCCACGGATTGGAAGAAGGCCATTATAATCCCATTCCTAAAAACGGGAAAAGATTCTACATTAGCAAACAGCTATAGGCCAATCGCACTTACAAGTTGTCTTGCAAAAACCTACGAGAGTGTCATTAACATCAGGCTTACGTACGTCCTCGAAACAGAAAACTCACTAGATATCCATCAATGCGGGTACAAAAAAGGTTGTTCAACAATTGACCACCTAGTTCGGCTTGAAAACACAATACGAGAAGCTTTCTTACACAAACAACACTGCCTAGCAGTCTTTTTTGATCTTCAAAAAGCCTACGACACTACTTGGAGGTATGGTATTTTACGAGACTTGGCGGATCTGGGAATCCGCGGCAGAATGCTTAACTGTCTCTTCGACTTTTTGTCCAACCGAACCTTCCAGGTCCGCCTTGGCGTGACACTCTCTCGTGTATTTACTCAAGAAAACGGTGTACCTCAGGGGTGCGTTCTGAGCACTACACTTTTTGTTGTGAAAATGAACTCTGTAAACAAAGTTATACCATCCACACTGATGCATTCTCTGTACGTTGATGACCTCCAGATTGCGTGCCGCGCGTCTAACATGGTGACATGTCAACGACAGATTCAAATCACGTTGAACAAACTAACACAATGGGCGGAGAAAAACGGCTTCTGTTTCTCCGGGGAAAAGACAGTTGCCGTAGTGTATTCTCAGAAAAGAGGCTTGCAGCCGGACCCAATTCTTGAACTGAATGAAACAGTCCTACCAGTTAAACAAGAGCACAAGTTTCTAGGAGTCATATTTGACAAGAAACTTAACTTTCTATCACACATTACCAGTCTAAAAATTAAAGCGACTAGGGCACTCAATGTCCTCAAAGTTCTGTCGCGGAAGCGGTGGGGCGCTGACCGTAAGTGCCTTCTGCACATATATCGTTCATTGGTGCGTAGCAAATTAGATTATGGAAGTGTAGTTTACGGTTCAGCGAGACAATCCTACCTCAAGAGACTCGACCCCGTACATAACAAAGGGATACGCTTGGCAACCGGTGCATACCGGACCTCGCCGCTTCCCAGCTTGTACTCCGAGAGTAACGAACCGGCACTGGACAGCAGACGAACGCAGCTAATGCTTACATATGTCCTAAGAGTTCGCTCATCGCCAAACCATATATGCTACAACATTATCACACACTGTGACAAACGACTCCATTACACAAACAAACCAAACGCAATAAGGCCACTTATACTCAGATTCGAAGAAAAATGTCGCGAGTGTAACGTCCCTACAGATGCCCTTTCTGTTACTAAAAGGCCAAGAAGGCTGCCTCCCTGGAAAAACTTTACGCAATTTCTTGACCTCTCATTGACACATCTCAAAAAACAAGGTACACCACGTGAACACATACTGCAAGAATTTCGCATCGTTCAAGAAAGGTACAGCACATACAAAGAATTTTACACTGATGGCTCCAAAGCGGCTAGCTATGTCGGTAGCAGTGTCGTCCAAGGTGCGTGGGAAGAAACAGTCAGATTACCACGGTTTGTTTCAGTTTTTACTGCTGAATGTTATGCCTTGTGGATGGCAGTAAAAAGAATTGAAAGTGCTAGATACAAGAAAGCAATACTTTTTACGGATTCCTTGAGTGCATTGAAGGCCCTCCATATACGCTCTCAATACGAACCCTTCATCGGCGACATTTTAAGCGTATTATCGCGTCTAAGTGAAGGACAAAATATCCGGTTCTGCTGGGTCCCAAGTCACGTCGGGATACCCGGAAATGAAAGGGCAGATCAGTGCGCAGCAGCAGCAAAGAACTTAAGTATCTCGCAAGTAAATGTTCCCGTTAGGGATAGTATCCGCGCAATCCGTACAGCGCTAACATCTAAATGGCAACGGGAATGGAATATGACAGGCAACAACAAACTTCAACTAATCAAGCCATTCCTAAGTGAATGGAAGTCATGCTACCACCAAGAACGTTTTATCGAAGTAATCCTGTGCCGTCTTCGAATTGGTCACACGCACATCACTCATAATTACTTGTTAAAACAAGAAAAACAGCCAACATGTGATAAATGCGATGAACCTCTAACAGTGTTGCACATCTTGCTTACATGCGCACATTTGGAAGCACATCGAAGAAAACATTTTTACACCTTGTACAAGTTACGCATTCCACGTCACCCCATGTTCCTTCTAGGAGATGACGCGCTGATACCCCTAACTGACGTTGTCAACTTCCTGGATGACACCAAATTTCTAAATAAGTTATAAGAAGCACGCCATCGTATTTGTACGGTACAGATCTGCAAGATTCACGAACCTGTGTGGCCACAGCACGGCCTCTTGCGAGAGGTCAGTGCTGTGACAGCTTCTTCTGAACACAGCACTTACCTCCTGGTCCTTGCGCACAAGGACACAGGTGAGGCGGGAGTGCTGGAGCGATCCCCTTACATTTTTTGACAAAATCACCTCACGCACATACCATACCCATTGACCACACCATGTACCATGTCCATAATTTTAAAAGTATACACATTACGCGATTGGTTTTAGGTCTCTATACAGCCGCACAACATTATTCATTTTATTCCATTAGTCATCGTTAACCGCGCATTCATAGTCATGACCATTGTAAAGGAAAAATCACTTGGACGACGAAGCACAATTTCCCCTGACTGACGGATTTACTCCCTCAGAGAAAATAGTTTTTCAATCAGACTTTCACAGCACAATGTATGCCGAGCTAACTAGTGACGTTTTCTTTTGCTCTTTTTTCTCTCCTTTTTTTTTTTTTTTCACCATGTGGCTGGCGCAGCATAGCCTTAGTTGCTTTTGCGCCACTAAACCCAACATAACTAACTAACTAACTTTTTACGTAACTACATAATCTTCCGAAAGGATAGAGATGATGCCATGCTACCATCCGGTGCCCCTTCAAACTTCCCTCGAGGCGGTGGCTGTCCGAGCAGTCATTCTAAACAGACTTGTCACTGTCTGCTCTTTGTACATACCTCCGCACCACCGTCTCGAAAAATTTCAATTCCAGTCTTTAATAGACGAACTACCTGAACCTTATCTGGTCCTTGGGGACCTGAACGCACATAATGGTCTGTGGGGTGACTCTCGCTGTGATGCACGAGGTCGTCTCATTGAACAATTCCTCATTTCATCGGGTGCGTGTCTGTTGAATAGGAAAGAAGCAACATACTATAACCTTGCCAACAGAACTTACTCTTCCATAGACCTCAGTATCGCATCTCCTTCACTTGTACCATTACTTCATTGGAAAGTGGTAAATAATCCATACGGAAGTGACCATTTCCCTTTAGTTTTGAGTACACCAATAAGAAATGAATGTCCTCCACATGTTCCCAAATGGCTGGTAAACAAAGCTGACTGGGAACAATTTCAAAAAATTACTCACTTAAGTTGGACCGAAATATGCGGATTAGGCATAGATGAAGCTGTGCAGTACTTCACGGCCTTTCTTACTGATGCAGCAGCCAAGTGCATTCCACAAACATCTGGACTTCCCGGCAAACGACACGTCCCGTGGTGGAACGCTGAGTGTCAGAATGCGCGAAAGGAACAGAACAGGGCATGAAGGTTGCTGCGGAACTCGTCGACAGCGGAAAACCTTGAGAGCTTTAAGAAAATAAAATCTCGAGGCAGGAGAACGCGTCGGCAGGCCAGAAGAGAAAGCTGGCACAAGTTTTTATCAGGGATAAATTCATATACACAAGAGACATTCATATACACAAGGTCGGTAGGATAGCAGGAAAACAAGTACACACACTTCCACTCGTATACACTCGGGGTGATACCTTGGAAGACCAGGCAAACAAACTTCCTTGGTGCACACTTTGAACGGGTATCCAGCTCGTCCCACTATGCTGACACTTTCCAAAAATACAGAAGAATAGAAAAGCAGAAACTAGAACACAAATCCACTTCAGTCTTTCAGTCTAGCTGAGCTCCGAACATCTCTAAACTCCTGCAGTACTTCTGCCCCAGGTTCTGACCGTGTGGTGTATGAAATGTTAAAAAACCTACCAGCCGAAACACGAAAAACCTTACTTTGTTTGTACAATGCTATCTGGTTTTCTGGCACTATCCCTACCTCCTGGAAAGAGGCTATTATTATTCCCATTTTGAAAGAGGGCAAGGACCCTTCTTTAGCTTCAAGTTATAGGCCTATTGCACTTACAAGCTGCTTGTGCAAAGTCTTCGAAAAAATGATAAACTGCCGACTTGTACATATCCTTGAAACAAACAATTTGCTCGACCCATTTCAGTGCGGGTTTTGAGAAAGCAGATCCACCACAGACCACCTTGTTCGTATCGAGGCACAGATCAGAGACGCCTTCGTCCATAAACAATATTTTCTCTCTGTGTTCCTCGATATCGAAAAGGCTTATGATACAACATGGCGTTTTGGAATTCTAAGAGATCTGTCCCACCTTGGTGTGCGCGGAAGAATGTTTCATATAATCGAAAGTTACCTGTCAAACCGGATATTCCGTGTCCGTGTGGGCAGTGTTCTCTCCCAAACATTTGTCCAGGAAACAGGTGTGCCACAAGGTGGTGTGCTTAGTTGCACACTTTTATCATCAAAATGAATTCTTTGCACTTGTCCATTCCCCGCATGATGTTCTATTGTACATATGTCGACGACGTTCAGCTTGGCTTCAAGTCGTGCAACTTAGCCATGTGTGAGCGGCAGGTTCAGAAGGGTTTAAATAAGGTCTCCAAATGGGCCGACGAAAACGGATTTCGACTTAACCTACAAAAAAGCACGTGTGTCTTGTTCTCTCGAAAGAGAGGCATGCACTCGGAACCTGACATTCGGCTGAACGGGCAACGTCTGTCCGTCAAAGCCGAGCATAAATTCTTAGGCTTAATCTTGGACAACAAGTTGACCTTCGTACCGCACATCAAGTATTTAAAAACAAGATGTTTAAAAGCTATGAATGTTATAAAAGTGTTGTCACGTACTACGTGGGGTAGTGATAGGCAATGCCTCATGAACCTCTATAGAAGCCTTATTCGTACCCACTTAGATTATGGGGCCATTGTCTATCAATCAGTCTGCCACTCAAAGTGCCTTGAAGATGCTTGACCCCGTGCACCATTTGGGCATCCGCCTTTCTACGGGTGCTTTTCGCACCAGCCCCGTAGAAAGCCTTTATGTTGAGTCAAATGAGTGGTCGCTTCATCTGCAGAGAACTTACATGTCCTTTGTTTATTTCCTTAAGGTGAAAGCAGACAAGAGGCACACCTCATACTCTACTATTAATGACTTTTCGAGCACCATTCTTTTTCAAAACAGGCCTTCAATGAGGCAGCCCTTCTCAGTTCGCCTGAAGGGTCTAGCTGAGGACACTGGAGTGTCACTCGAACATAGTTTAATGGCTCCTGTAGCATATCCGCCACCGTGGCTGTGGCAGACTATAGATTGCGATGTGTCTTTTTTAGAAGTACTAAACATGCGCCTATTGCCCATATTCGAACATACTTCTTGGAACTTCAACACAAATACACACGTCCTGAGTTTTTTACAGATGCCTCTAAGTCTAACTCCTCTGTGTCCTACGCTGCTGTTGGCCCTTCCTTTTCGGATGCTGGCCCTCTACATCCAGGCACAAGTATCTTCACAGCGGAAGCTTACGCGATACTTGTGGCAGCTAAACACATCAAACAATCACAACTACAAAAAGCAGTAATTTATACAGACTCCCTCAGTGTGGTAACGGCTCTGCACAGTCTTAAAAAACAAAAAAAACCCTGTCCTCGTTTCACTTTACTCCATTTTATGCACCCTCTACACACTCAACAGACATGTTGTTGTGTGCTGGGTGCCAGGGCACAGTGAGATCCAAGGCAACGTGAGGGCGGATCAGCTCGCTGCATCCGTCCACAAAAACACTGCCCCTACACCCATATCAATCCTGGTCCTTGATCTGAAGCACTCTCTCAAACGAAACCTCAGGGACTACTGGCAGAGCAAGTGGAATACACACACACAAAACAAACTACACGTTATCAAGCCACACCTTGGCCACTGGCCACCAGTATCAAAATCACGTCTAACAGAGGTAACACTAACAAGACTCAGGATAGGACACATATACACGACACACACACATCTTTTGTCCGGTGGTGATCCACCATTGTGTGATAAATGTGGTGAGGCATTAACAGTTCTTCACGTTTTAATTCAATGCAAACATTTAGACACTCTAAGAAGACAACACTTCCCACTATCCTACCGACAACATATACCTTTACACCCTGCAATGTTCGTCGGTAGGGAACCGCTTTTTAGTCACAAATCATTATTAGCGTTTTTAAGGAAATTCATAATTTTCCTATCATATACCCGGGCATACCGTAGCACGACCTCTAGAGAGGTTTTTGCTGCGGTGGCAACACAGGAAAGCACTTGCCTCACGGCCCTTGCACGCAAGGGTACTAACGTGTGAGGCACTTGTGCTAATGCCATACATGTCCACCATCGTTTTTCATTATCACCAACTTTTGTCACCTATTCACACCATGCACACCTTTCACGGCAAAGTCATGATTTTAATCACTTGTATGTTTTTACCCGCTTTACTGCGAGGAATTTTATGGCCCTTATACAGCCGCTAATCACAACCATTGTCCACATTCCTGTCTCATGAACTGGCGCTCTTTGGCCATCAAATGGCCCTTGCGCCAAAAAACACCATATATCATCATCATCATTGGAGCCCAAGAAATCTGGAAATGTCATTGTCAGAAAAAAAAGTTGAATTTTTTAGTCATATTATGTCTCATAATTAATTGGAACCCTTTCAAATTCTTGATATTTGGCTACAATTTCGCATCGGTGCAGCGCGTTTATGTATCGCTTTTTCTATAAAAAGGCTGTAAAATACTTGTTGAATTTTCCTACATCATATAGACGCGGGCCCGATCCCATTTAAAGAGGAAACATAGCTAGAAAAAGCTTGAATGAGGGCAGTTTTATTTGCAAGGTGCTCAGGCGAGGGGTGCCTCATCACTTCCACCAGTCCACAGGGATCCCCAAAATATGCAAGTAATGCAAATCGTTTCTTCTGTCCTGAAAATATTCATGGCTGAGAAACTGCTCTGGTAGAATACATTTGAAGACAGAACTGCTCCCCCCTGCAAAACACGTCCTCTTCAAAGCGTACCAATCACAGTAATTAAAGTAATGATAATAAGCTGACACATACTCCAATGGCTCACATAGAAAGAGTTAATAGGATGTTCACTAAAGGCAGCAAAATTAACACAGAGCATACAATCGCAATGGCACACTCTGGGCCAGACGGTCCCGCAGCCTTGCTGCCAACGTAGGTAGGTTTGTGGTCATCAACTGGCTCACTGGAAAATATGCCAAGGTCGCTGTTTGCAATGTCACTATCTTCTAAAATATCGGCATGTCTGCGGGCAAGGTTGTGCAGCACACAGGCTACCATCACAATTTCCACAGCCTGCGGAATGCTGTTAACATCGATCTTGTCTAATCGCCGAAAACGTCCCTTCAGCAGGCCAAATGCTATTTCAATAACAACGCGTTGCTTGGAGTGCACATGGTTAAACTTGCTCATCCATGGCTGCCAGCTGCTTGTGACGTGGCGGTAAGGTGGCAGCAGCGACGCGAGCAGAGGGTACGCAGCATCCCCCAAAAGATATCCACCTGCAATTGCACATGAATGTTACTTCGGAGTGCCAATTATAATGAGTTATTACAAACAAATAAAGTGTGTACTCTTAACATTCTCTTGCTTACACTCCAGAACAGGGGTTGTTTAGCTACCCTAGCGCAACAAGAATCAATCAAGGCCGCTGTCAGCCAAGCAAACCTGTAAACATTGCGATCTTATTCGATTGAATATTACTTATTCGCTCACCGTCGAATCTCGACGCTGCCTCTTCGAATAGAAAACTCCTCCAACACCCTGGCGTCGTGTGCTCTGCCTGGAAAGCCAACGAATACGTCAGTGAACACCATGTCGGCGTCACAAACAGCCTGGAGGATGATGGAGTGGAACTTCTTCCTGTTGTAGTAGTCCTCCTCGCACACTGTGGGTCTTGTGATGCGAACATGGCATCCATCAATGGCACCGATGACGTCTGGCAGGCCAGCCTCTACGCCGTCACAACGACCAAGCGCGCGAAACGCACGCTCATTTCGTGCAGCCTCCTCGTCGTTAGGCCAGCGTATTTCTCTTTCGTTTATGGACAGCAGAAAGTCAAAAACGCGGCGTATCGCGACGTGCACCGTCGACTCGCTGACACCAAACTTGTCGGCTATGGCATTCATGGACCACTGCGTGCCCAGGTACGTCAGGGCAATCAGCATAGTCTTCAATGCTGTTATTTTCTGTCTTCCGAGCCCATCACGAGGATAGTATGACGAAGACTCGAAGTCGGCCGTGATCACCTCAGTGGTGCACCATTTTTGAGCCCATATAACACACCTATAACGTAGAGAAAATGGGAGCTAATGATAAGCGTGCAATGTAAATAATGTGAGTACAGATTGTGAAGAAGAAAACGCATCGTTGGCAAGCAACATCGCCACCGCTTGGGTACTGGGTGCTGGGCTTCTCCCGCTCGGCTCGTGCTGATCATCGCCGGCGTCTGCTTGACCGTCGCTCTCGCCCGATCGTGTTTGATCGTAGGACCACCGTCGCAACAGTCGCCAATAAACCCTTTTTCAATTGGTGGAGGGTGCTGACACTCCCCGTCGCCTGAACCTGGGTGCTGCCATTCACCGTCGCCTAAACCTGGAGCTGCGCAACCGAACGCTACCTCCATCATGGCTACCAACAACGCGCAACCTGGCTCTTCCACTCCATCCCCCAGCAACCCCGGCGCTCTTCGTTTGCGAGAGCCCAAAGTCTTTAGCGGAGCTGATGAGACTGACGTGGAAGACTGGTTCGCTAACTACGAACTGGTGAGCGCAAACAACAAGTGGGATGACGGACGCGGACAAACTGACTAACGCCATCTTTTACCTCACTGACGTGGCCGAAATGTGGTAGAACAACTACAAAAAAACAACATTACGACGTGGTCCATCTTCAAAACGTCGTTTGCTGACGTTTTCGGCCAACCCGCTGTCCGCAAGTCCAGAGTCAAACAACGCTTGCGGACTCGCGCACAGAAGCCATCTGAATCGTTCACCAGTAACATCGAAAACATTATTGGTCTTTGCAACCGTGTGAACAACGCCATGGCCGAGTCGGAGAAGATTCAACACATCCTCAAAGGGATAAATGACGGCGCATTTCAGGTGCTCCTGGCGCGCAATCCTGCCACAAGTTCCGCAATCCTGCGGAACTTGTGACTTTATGTCAAAGTTTCGACGAGTTGAGGAAGCAGTGCGCCCTGACTTGGCCATTTCCCTCACACGCTGACTCACTTTCTAGTCTTACTTCTGTTCCTGATTACTCAACAACCCTGCAAGAGATCAAAAACTTTGTGCGTGAAGAAGTAGCTCGGCAACTGTCGTTGATTTCCTTCACGCAGCAGCCGCCGTCCTCTCGTCTGCCCACACCACTCCGCGACGTTATTGCCGAAGAGGTAGCTCAGGCTGTTCCCGTCGCTGCCCACCAGCAGCCTGTGGCCATGCCTGTTCCCCATGCGCCAGCTATGCAGCCCGTGGCCGCGCCTCTTACTTATGTCCAGGTGGTACGCAGCAGACCCCGCCAGCAGCTTTTGCCACACATGCCTGCAGTTGCTCCCCACTCTACCCCTTTTTCGACACCTTGGGCCGCATCACGAGTCAGCAATTCCTGGCACACTGCTGACAATCGACCGATCTGCTACGCCTGCGGTACTCCAGGACACATGGCACGATATTGTCGTCGTCGCTTCCAATCGCAACACAACGCTACTTGGCCGTTACCGTATGACCCGCAGCCCACGCACCTACCTGCTCCCTATCCTTCACCGCAGTATGGCTACACTAATCTTCCCGAGTCTCAGTCACCCCAGCCCCCAGCTCCGACTCACTCTCCTCGCTCGCCGTCTCCTCGCTCGCCGTCTCCTCGCAGGCGATCTCTGTCCCCAATGCGTCCCCGACCCGCTTCCTCCAACCGGGAAAACTGAACGCCGCAGTTCGAAAGGCAAGAACTGCGCCGTCATCAAAATGCCCAAGTTCTCGCACTCCACCTGCTAACGTCGTCGCCATATCTGTCGATGGTGTTTCTACCTTTGCCCTCATCGACACAGGTGCTGCCATTTCTGTTATAGCCGCCCAGCTCTGCCGCTCCCTACGCAAAGTGACCACGCCGCTCTCTGGACTATCGCTTCGTACGGCTAGCGCGCAACCAGTTCGACCTCTCGGCTCCCGTACAGCCCGCATTTTCATCCAAGGCTCTATGTACGTTGTGGAGTTTGTAGAGGTCGCCATCCTTCAGTCATTTAGTTCGGCTGCCACTAGCAGGTGGCGCCCCTGAGATTGTATATATTCTGCCCCGAATAAAGTGGGAGGCCCTTTTCGTTAGCTGAGCAGCTGTCGTGCGTATCGTCTCTCTACGCTCGTGCTCCGCCACGCTGGCACGGCACCAGCCACAAGACAGAGTTCATCGTCCTTTCGGTGTGCTCGCATGACATTATCCTATTATCCTCGAGTGGGACTTCCTGTCACATCATCATGCCGTGATCGACTGCGCACGCGCTGAAGTTGAATTTTCGCACCTGTCTGACGAACCTTTGCACGAAACTCTTGAGCGGTCCCCAAAACTCGTCGTACGTGAAGACACTGAAATTCCGCCAGCCTCTCTTGCCGTTGACCCAGTTTGCTGCGATGACCGTAACGACGCTACAGTAATGTTTACACCTTCCAACATTTTCATGAGCCGCAGAGCCGTTTCCTTGCCTTTCGCTACACTCGACGTCACTGCGGGCCGAAGCAATATTTTCGTCCACAACCCCCTTTCTGCACCGCTTACGCTACTTGCCGGCGAATGTCTCGGTCGAGTGGAGTACCTCGATTCCTCTTTATTCCTTAACATGCCAGACGAATCGTGCAGTAGCGCCTCGACCGAACTTCATGCCCTTTCCCCACTGGAATGCTCATCGAGTGACACCTTCTCGAGTTCCATCGACGACACAAGTGCCCATGAACGCGCCGAGCTTCTTAATCTCCTCGAGCACTTCGCGAATTCATTCGACGTTGCTCAGCTGCAGTTGGGTCGGACTTCCGCAGTGCACCACTACATTGACACCGGTTCGCACCAGCCATTGCGTCAAAGACCGTACCGTGTCTCTGCTGCAGAACGTCACGTCATCAACGACCAGGTCGAAGAGATGCTACGCCGTCGCGTTATTCAACCATCGCACAGTCCTTGGGCATCTCCTGTCGTTCTAGTTCGAAAGAAGGATGGATCGATTCGATTTTGCGTCGACTACCGGCGATTAAACAAGGTGACGCGGAAAGACGTCTATCCAATTCTTCGGAATTTTGACCCAACAGCTGCAACCGAAGTTCACACAGACGCTAGTGGGGTTGGTCTAGGCGCCGTCCTCGCCCAACCCAAGCCGGGCAACTCCGAATACGTCGTCGCTTATACGAGTCGCACACTCACTAAAGCTGAGGCCAATTACAGCGTCACTGAAAAAGAGTGCTTGGCGCTAGTGTGGGCGCTTCGCAAGTTCTGCCCTTATTTGTACGGTCGCCCATTCGACCTGGTAACGGACCACCATGCACTTTGTTGGCTCGTCACATTGAAAGATCCTTCTGGCCGCCTAGCTCGGTGGGCACTGCAAATCCAGGAGTACGACATTCGTGTCATCTATCGCAGCAGACGCAAGCATTCTGACGCCGACGCCCTGTCGCGTTCGCCTTTACCTCCCGACTCGGCCTGCGGAACCACTGGTACCAACTCCGTCGCATCTCTGGACCTCGACTCCTTTACCAGTGAACAACACAAGGACCCATGGATCGCTTCCCTTTTTAACTGTCTCTCTGGATCGTCAACCACTGCGGTACCACAATCTCTCCGACGTCAAGCTGCTCATTTCGCCATTCGTGATCGGCTGCTACACCGACGCAACTACGCCCCCGAAGGTCGTAAGTGGCTCTTGGTTGTCCCGCGCAGCTTGCGATAACAAATCTGCGCCTCCTTTCACGACGATCCCCAATGTGGTCATGCCGGAGTTTTCAAAACTTACGAACACATTCGCCATCACTTCTACTGGCGTGGAATGTATAATTTCGTTCGAAAATTCGTTATGGGCTGCCCTGACTGTCAACGCCGCAAATCACTGCATTTCCATTTGTCCGGTGCGCTTCAACCGCTTCCGTGCCCTGCCAAACCTTTCGATCGGATCGGAATTGATCTCTATGGCCCTCTACCGACAACATCAGATGAAAATCGGTAGATCATAGTCGCTGTGGACCATTTAACACGCTACGCTGAGACCGCCTCCCTTCCAAGTGCCACTGCGCGGGACGTAGCATCCTTAATCCTTCAAGCTGCGACATGGTGCACCTCGAGAACTACTAAGCGACCGAGGTCGTGCCTTCCTATCAGTAGTCGTCACGTCTCTGCTTTCTGAATGCCATGTTGATCATCGCAAGACCACGGCATACCACCCGCAGACTAACGGGCTCACGGAAAGATTTAACCGCACCCTTGGCGATATGCTCGCCATGTATGTGACATCCGATCATACTAACTGGGATCGCATTCTTCCATTCATCACATTCCCATATAACACCGCGGCACAGTCTACCACTGGATTTTCACCTTTCTTTCTACTTTATGGACGCGAACCATCCCACACCATCGACACTCTCCTTCCATACCGTCCTGACGCATCCGAATGCCCATCTGTGTCCGAAGCTGCCCGAAATGCGGAAGAGTACCGTGAACTCGCACGCACCTTTACGTCACAAGAACAACAGCGCCAGAAAGAAAACAACGCCAACTCTTCACAAAGCCCCAGCTATTCCCCGGGATCACTTGTATTGGCTGGCTGTTCCTTACCAAACCCCCGGCATTTCCTCAAAACTCGTTCCAAAGTACGAGGGCCCATACCGCGTTTTGGAGCGAACCTCGCCGGTGAATTTTCTCATCGAACCACTTTCCCCATCTGACGACATGCGCCGGCGTGGACGTGACATCGTCCACGTTGCCCGCCTTAAGCTATATCATAGCCCTCTGCCTCCAGACTCTTAGGTTGCCAGGATGGCTTTTTTTCGGCGGGGGCAAATTGTGAAGAAGAAAACGCATCGTTGGCAAGCAACATCGCCACCGTTTTGGTACTGGGTGCTGGGCTTCTCTCGCTCAGCTCGTGCTGATCATCGCTGGCATCTGCTTGACCGTTGCTCTTGCCCGATCGTGTTTGATCGTAGGACCACCGTCGCAACAGTGGCCAATAAACCCTTTTTCAAGATCTATACTGAAAGAGATTCGCATTATTGTGACAAACTCCGGGTTTCTCGCAGAGGCAATGAATCTGCGCCGTGCGTTGGCAGAGACGAGTCATTCCGACAGTGTATGATTTAATGCGTCCTTTATTGTTCTCAAACTTTCGTTCTGCCGTGTCGGCGCTCGTTAGATGCACTCGACGATGGACGAAAGTTATCGTAGCAGGAGCATGCGTTGGTTCGGATCTAGAGCCATTCAAAGTCACTTCACTCGAACGTTGTGTATTTATTATTCACACGAACATAATGCGACAATATAGCTGGCTTCAGGAAAAAAAAAAGAAGCAGGAATTTAGACATCACAATTGTAATCAAAACAAATCGGATGTTTGAGACGGGCTCCTTCTCGCATATCAGCCTTGGTATACGTTGGCCTGCGCGAAGCTCCTTTCATATTCACCGGTTTGACGATTCACTCTACCCAGATAGAGGAGCGCTGACGATTCGTAATTCTGCTTCGCAGTAGAGGTGATCACGTCTCCACTGCGACGAGCTTGAAAACCTAATTGTCACTGCTCCCACGGCGTCATATATTGACACTCTTCAAACGTCTGATTGACCGCACTACATCATCAAACGCGTCTATTCTGGTCCAGCGAACCGTGCACGCTATCACTTGAACAACAGAATTGCCCTAATGTCCATTCACCAGATACAAGTTTTTGTCGAAGAAATTATCGCTATCTTCATTAGACACCACGATGCATGCGAATTGAAGTGTGAACCACTCTCTTCGGCCAGGCTGCATGTTTGTTTGTTTTTTTGCATTGACCTTAAATAAATGGTAAAACTATTCGCAATGCCATTCATTATTTTGCTTACTAAAATTAATGTGAACGTTTTGCCTCTTTTGTGTCAGTGAAGCACCCGTTTTTTAGTTCTCTGTTCTCAAATAAAATAGTTTTACCGAATGTGTGTGTGCGTGCTTTTTTTAATTCCTGACATAAAATGTCTCCCGTTCTCCTCGCAGGCCTGTTTCAGTGTGAGAAGTTTGGCATACGCGAAGAGCGCTGAGGAGGCCGGGCAGAAGTGCCGAATAAAAACGAACTGGTTGGCGGGTTGAAAAGGGGGGAGTGGTGAAGCACTCGCTTTGGCGCAAAGCCCAGGCACGGTAAAGTCAGAGGTCAGATGAACTCACGGCTGAGAGTCCAGATGGCCTCGGTGAAGTGGTAATCCAACCAGCTGAATCCCCGGCACTGTGGCACCGTGTGCAGCACAGAATCCACGCAGCGGTGAGTCAGCCGGCAACATCACAAGCACTGCACGAACTTCACCGCGTCCTTCGGGTCGGCAGACGAAGCTGGCGAAGTGGAAGGAGGGGGTTGAGCTTGATGAGGCAGCAGGTGCACTCCTGGAAGGGTGAGGGGCGGTCTCCTAAGCGTTTCTTCCGCCACTGACGAGAGCGTCGCGGAAGAAGAGTCCGTTGACGACGGCTGCATCTGCCCAACTGTCAGATCACAGGCACTACACTGTGCTCCCTACCGGGTTGAAAAAATTCGGTGCATTTTTTCCTCTTCTAACCAACTACCACCACCACCGGATTGCAACACCATAGCACATATGGGACCCCAAGTTCAAGTTACCGTCCTGTTCCTGCGGTGCCGCGTCGCCAGCGAAGTTCTCGCACAGGCACTGTACCCCTACAAAAAGGTGCTGCGCACCTTTTGAAAAAAATTCCGAACTGACTGTGCATGTGGTTCCTATAATCAAGAGTTCGACGGAATCCCATCTGGTCGGGGGCAAACATAATGCACAAACATAGATCCCTCGGTCGGCGTTTTTGTTATTTTGCAGTACATGGTGCTGGCGACTGGCATATTCGTTCAGAGCTATGGTGCCAGCACTTGTTCAGCCGTCCAATGAACACAGCTTTCTGGCCCATTCGCTGCATGGGTTTTAGTGGAAGCAGTGTAAAAGCCTCGAATTTTTTTTGTTTTTTTCCTTTAAGAGTTTCTTTTTTCTCCCGGTAATACTCTGAAGGTGAACTGTCACATTGAAATTTTGAAGATTAGATATTATCTGGGTTTTAAGATTCCAAAACCACCAGATGATTATGCGATGCGCCGTATTAGAGGGCTCCGGAAATTTAGACCACCTCAGGCTCTTAACGCGCACCAAAATCTGAGCACACCATCCTAGAGCATTTTCACCGGAGCATTTTCACCGGTGCCTCTGAAAATGCAGCAACCACAGCCGGGATCTGATCTCACGATCTGCGCGTTAGCAGCCGAGTGCCTTAGCCACTTGACCACCATGGCGGGTTGAAGCTGAGATATTTGGTCTGATATATTTGTATGGACACTCATGCAAATTCATTGTCAGCAAAATATGAGCGTTTTATATAGCCTATATCATATTTAAAACGAACAACTTTTAGAGTGCATGTTGTGCAACTTTACACAAGAGCTTTGACCTCACGACATTGACCCCAACTTTATTTTAAACGTAAATAGCCACAAACAATACCTGTATCATGAGTTTACATCACGTGCCATGATCCCTGCCACTGCTCCTATATATAAACCCTTTGAATAAAACTGCATACTATGAAATCCGTACGGCCATTAGAAGAGTACACATCTCTTTTATGTTCTTGCAAGGGAGTGTGAATACTGATGTCCTTGGGAAGGTCACCAATGAAGCCGAGTCTCTGCCGCTCCACCTTTTGGCATCTCAGGCCTTATTGACGCAGCTGTCAAGACTGGGCGAGTCATTCGCAGGCACGGCGCTTCTCCGGCGGCTAAGAGCAAGAACTGGCTCACATTTCAACGCGGCACTAAACACATTTCATTATTTAGGCTTGAAACTGCCTAAACGGCGCCCTATGGACCCGCCATGGTCTTTTGTGGATGTTGCGTGCAACTTCAGCGTACCCAAGCTACCAGCGAAGCGTACCATTCCAGCCGCGGAAGCAAAATTTCTTGCGCTGGACCACTTGAGCACCATGTACCGCGGCCACCTACAAGTGTACACCGACGGATCAGTGTGCACACAGACGGATAGCTGCGCAGCAGCTTTCTGCATACCCTGCCTGGGCGTGTCATGGTCGGGCCGCCTGGATCGCGTGGTTTCGTCCACAACGGTAGAAAGCGCTGCAATTACGGCGGCTTTGCGAAAACTGCGATCCTTTTCTGCGCGAGATGTTGTAGTGCTGACGGACTCCAAATCGGCGCTACAAAGACTGCATCGTGGCCTACCTCAAGAAAAGTTCACCAGGCAATCTCTGCCACTAATCAAACACCTAAATGGCAAGAGTTTTAATATAAAGTTCCAGTGCATCCCATCCCACGTTGGCCTTGAGGGCAATGAAAAGGCTGATGCCCTTGCTTGCGAAGCACGTACATCGTTTCCAAAAGTAAGAATTCCCAAGACTTACCAGAACAACAGAGATGTAATATGCAATCATTTCAAGGCGATCTACAAGTTTCCACACCAAGCATGTCTAATTCATGGACTTTCTCGTGAAGAAGTGACGCTGTTGTACCGCATTAGAACCGGCTCCGCATACACCCCGGCCTGGTCATTCAAGACTGGGAGATACGCTTCCCCGTTCTGTGCCTTCTGTGGTGACATTGGGGATATTGAACATTTCATTTGGCTTTGCCCACAGTTTGATGTGCAAAGAGCAGCGATGATCCGCACCTTGCGAAAAGGCTGTCATAGACACCGGAATCATCTTTCCTGAAGGACCCGCGGCAACTAGGAGGAACGTGCAACGAATTTTGTTAGTCTTCCTGCGAGACACTGGGCTGTCTGACACGTGGTGACATTTTCCAAATTCAGGAGATGCTCAGGCGGAACAATTGCCGGCCATGCAGGCCAGGCTAACCCTGCCTGCTACAACACCACCACCACCACCACCACCTGATGTCCTTGCATCGGCACTGCATTTTTCGGGAGCGTCAAGCATATCTGCAGCGTCAAAGAGAATTGAACAAAATATTTCTGGCACAACCGAGAAGAAGAGAAAAAAAAACAGGAAAGACAGTATTGCGCGCTCTATCCTGTCTTTCCTGCATGCTCCCACGTCGCTATACGCCACAAATGTTCTATTATATATTAGCCATGCACCAACTTGTCAAACGATACACACTGCTGTACCAGAAAGAAGCTTTCGTTAGGAAGTGTTTGGCAACGCGGTCCTCACGCAGCCAGCTATCTTTACATTAAAATCACTACAGATTTGGCCTCCCTGAGCACCCTTCGTAACCGAAATTGCGACTGGACGTGATAAAACCGTCTTCAATGCGCTCGAACGAACAAGCTTTCCGGCTGTGGTAACTAAGTCGTTAGCTATCACTGGAACTAAAATTTTGAGCTGTTATTAAAGACCCGCAGTTTGCTATTCAAAAAGAGACGCGTTCGTGTCAGAAGTCTGTGTGCTATAGCTCGTGTCGCTGACGCTCTTGGCGGTAGGACTCGAGCAATTAACCACGAAAAGCAGCGAGAGCCCGGAAAACAACGTGCTGCACACAACATTAGCAGGTACTGTCAGCACACAACCTGTGAACGATAAAAATGCCGACACTGTATCAACGCCCAATAAAAATATAGACAACGTATCGCCACCTAATTCAAAGAACGGTTCCTATTACGCGAGATGTCTCTGTTACCAACGCGTTAATGCCCTAAAATGCAGGAAGTGCCCCGCCGCAGTGGTCTAGTGGCTAAGGTACTCGGCTGCTGACCCGCAGAGCGCGGGTTCGAATCCCGGCTGCGGCGGCTGCATTTCCGATGGAGGCGGAAATGTTGTAGGCCCGTGTGCTCAGATTTGGGTGCACGTTAAAGAACCCCAGGTGGTCTAAATTTCCGGAGCCCTCCACTACGGCGTCTCATAATCATATAGTGGTTTTGGGACGTTAAACCCCACATATCTATCTATCAATACCCACAAAGATAGAGCCGACAAAAGCGCCCGCTAACCCTCAGAGGTGGTTTTGTTACAATACCGTAGGCAGTCAATCGCCTTCCAGCGTAAGAACCTCGTTACAAACTCATAGAACGCTTGCCGATTCGTCAGCTGCCGTCAGTTCGTTGGGGACGTTGGTTTTACAACCCGCGTCATGTTGCCACAAGCACGCAACGGTTGAGGCAACACATATCCCGGTGGTTTCGTTCCCGTACCGTAAGCCGCAAGCAGTTGACCGGCTCCAAAGCGTAAGCGCCTGCTCGGGCCTCGTTCCAAACACATATAATGCTCGCACTTAGCTGCCGTCACTACGACTTGGTGACGTACGCCACATGATCTGTTACAGCTAGTTTAATTGATCAGGCTTCCATCCTCATAGCGTTCACCACGCGATAGTACAGCGACCATGCATGAGTATGAGATGCCTTGTCCTCGTATTTACGTGTGGCGAATTATTCACCCTTGTGGCTTCGTTTGCGGCTGTATTTATATTTAGTTTAGAAAGAAAGAGCGAACCCTTTTTAAATTTGTGACCAGATTTGAAAGGGCGATCATAAAAGGTGAATGTTGTGAAGCGCAACTTCTGAACTTTTGCCAATATTCGTTTCGTCACAAAGCAGCTTCAAGCCACGCGAAGCCAGAAGAATACGTGTACCACCCATAATGCTCCCTTAAGCACAATGCGTTTCAACTCCCATGGACACTAGCGCCAGACTTCCCTTTGTGTATGGACCTTTTTTTATATGGAGAGGAGGATTCCTATTTTCTTGGCTGTTGCATGAGAGTACGAAAGCCAACGTCACAGCCTCGGCAGTGCATTTCTTGGGGGGTCGCGCGCGCTAATAACAGCCTAGAGAGGACTATGGCGGCACCAGAAAGCCTTGAGTGAAAAGGTCTATCTTTAGGAAACTCTATGGAGCGCAAGCACTCTGCTGCCCAGAGTGAACACCTCCTCCTTGCCAGTGGCACGGCCTGCCAGTTTAGCCATCGATGGAGGCCACGGCCGAACTAAAAGCACGTGCTCGAGCTTCAAACGCACCTACACTCGGCCGACAGCTTTTCTTGACAGCACTGTGGAAGCTGCATTGATTGATATGTGTGGTTTGATATGTGGGGTTCACAATTATCAGTGGGATGGTCATGTCGGGCGCACTTGGCACAGGTTATTTGGCCCCGACACGAGTTAGTCCCCCCCGCAGGGGCGCCTGCGCAAGTAGGCGTTTTTGTGTGTAGCGACACCACGGACCCGAGCTAACGGGGGAGTTTCGACTCCCTCCCACGCCTAGCCGTGCGTGGCTTTGCCGTGTCCGGGGAAAAGGGGATCCTTGGGGTTGAGCTGACGCTGGGTGATTGGACCTTTAAGGCCCCCCGGCAGAGGCAACACACCCCTTTGGCCCCGGCTTCACGTAGACGGCACCCCGTGGGCTGACCCACCCAGGGGAAATCGGCAGTCGCCTTTTCCATCGTCTCTCTCCCTACATCATTCGTCTTTTGTTCTCACTTTACATCTTTCCTGGTCTTCTCCTCACTTTCATTTTACTTCCAATTTTTCCTGGCGGCAAGGGTTAACTGGTGTAAAGATCCAAACTGGATAGATAGATTAGGTTATGGCAGTGGCGTACTACTGGCGTTGTGCAGACATGTTTACATGTTCTGCCACGTCCCCCTTGTGTGGCTCCGTGGTGGGTGGTAGGGCGCCATTACTGAAGGAACGGCACTTTTCTATGGATCACGGAACCCCTTTATCCATTGATCGCCCCTTCAAAAAGGTGGCGCACCGAAGCAAATGTAATACCAATTTCAGAAAGACAAGACCATTTCCTAAGTACCACCACGTTATTCATTGCGAAAGCTCGGACAAAAAAGCTCGCAACATCTCCCCATTCCTCGGGTCCAGGTGCCTAACCGAGACTATCGGAACTGGCTATAAGGCTACAAAGATGGCAAGCGGAGACTTGCTAGTGGAAGTTAAAGACAAGACACAGTTCAGAAACTAGAAAAATTAGTAGCATTTGGGGACAAGCCCGTAACCGTTCTCTGCGCACCGAACGATGAACACTGTCAAAGGCGGTTTGTGTCAGACGATGACCTAAAAGACCTAACAAATGATGAGCTTCTGGCTGGCTGGAAGGACGAAAACGTCGTGTCACGTACAGCGAATCGTAGTGAGAAGAGAAAACAAAGAAATTCCAACCAAGCACATAATTGTGACCTTCGGGTGCTCCACCACACTACCGCAAGAATTAGTTACCGGCTATCTAAAACTGTCTGTGAGACCCTACATTCCGAATCCGCGGCGCTGCTTCAAGTGTCAAAGATTCGGACATGCTTCTCAGAGTTGCCGTGGGCAGCTTACCTGTGCACGGTGTGGTATCACAGGCCACTCTGCAGATGATGACTGCAAGGCCGAACCCCACTGTGCGAACTGCGATAGAGAACACGCGGCGTATTCTAGATCCTGCACAGCATGGAAAAAAGAAAAAGAAATTATTACCATTAAAGTCACCCACAACATCAGTTTCCGCGAAGCAAGGAATCGGGTCTCCCCTTTCTATGCAACAAAATCATTTGCTGAAGTGGTGCAACAGGGGGCAGCACCACGACAGCATCAGGTGGCCGCCCAAGCTACGCACAGTGTGCTGGAGCGACCGCCGCTTGCCCCTACTGCGGGAGCAGCCAAGGCTGCTCCGGCCTTACCCAACAAGGCCCAACCACGGGCGTCGACATGCATTGGCACGAGCCAAGGCAACGGGCAGACTGCGGGAACCCGTCGACGTCCGTGTAGAGGGTGTGAAGGCTTCGTATCTTGAGCCGAAGCCCACAACGCCCACGGATCGCTCGGCAGAGCGACGGTCCAACGCTTCTCATGAAGCTATGGACACAACCGCCAGTCAAACGGCGCATGCAGCGCCGAAGGAGCGGCGAGTTTCTCTCGACCGCTCCAAAAAAGATAAAAGACAAATTGCAGGGCCTCCAAAAAGCCCTGTAAAATAAGTTTCGTTTTCTATAACCTGAAAGGTTATGGTACCATTCTGTTTTGACTTAGTATTACACGCATGTCACCAAGGTTTTATTGCCAACAAATCAATTCTTACTCCATCTTTCTGCTCAAGTTCACTGCCCAAAATGGCTTTTCTCCTCCATTGGAATTGTAGAGGACTCATTCACAACATAGGTGACATAAAAGATTTGCTAAGTAGTCTCTCTCCAATGGCGATGTGCTTACAGGAGACCAATCTGGGAGAAAAAACACACCAACTTCCTCAGAGGTTTTACCGTAGTACGGCGCGATCGCGTCCACGCTAGCCGGTTGTCCGGTGGCGTGGCTATTGTCGTCAAAAGTGGAATTGCAGTGAGAGAGATCACCATCAACAGTCACATCGAGGCCGTAGCCGTCACCATTTTAGCTCACAAAACTATCACCATATGTTCCATTTATATCCCCCCACACACGCATTTTTCAATTAAAGATATAGAGCATATTTTGGACCAACTGCCTGAACCGTTTGTTATCGCAGGGGATTTTAACGCGCACGGAATGCTTTGGGGAAGCAGTACAACTGACACCAGAGGACAAATCCTCGAAGATTTTATTCTGAACAATGACGTATGTCTTTTAAATACTGGCAGCGTCACCTACTGCTCCCCAAGCACAGGAGCCACTAGCTGCTTAGATCTAGCGCTGTGCTCACCTTCGCTCTTTGCGAACTAAAGTGGAGCGTGATAATGTCTACGGCAGTGACCATATGCCTGCTCTCATAAAATTAACACAAACCCTCCCCACCACTCATCCCGACCACCGCGTTGGAACTACATCTGGCAGACTGGCCACTGTTCACTGAAAAGCTGGTCCTAGAAAAAGAGATGCTTGATGGCCTAAGCATAGAGGAAATGAACGAGACAGTCACCACCTGCATACTTGCGGCAGACCGAACAAACTATACCACAATCTCCGGCATTATAAAGAAAAAACTTAAACCCTGGTGGACAAAAGAGTGTACACAAGCAAAAAAAATGCAGGCAAAAGGAGTGGGGCATTTTTCGTAAACATCCTACAGGAGAGAACCTCCTAGCATTTAAAAAGGCGAGAGCAAAGGCAAGATTTATTCGCAGGCAGGCTGAAAAACTCTCGTGGAAAAAAGTACATTTCATCCATAAACAGCTCCATCACATCTAAAAGAATGTGGGATCAGGTGCACAAGTTTACCGGCAACTACAGTTCATATACCATCCCCATTCTCTCAACCCCTGGCATCCAGACAACTTATAGGCGAACAGGCAGACCTACTAGCGCAGCACTTTTGCGCTATTTCGAGCTCAGGCCAACTATTCGGCAGCTTTCCTAAAACATAAACAATCTACAGAAAAGCAAAAGCTTCATATTACAGGTTATCACGACAGATCATAATCTCCCCCTTAACCCTGCAGAATCAACAGAGTGCTTTCTCAGGGTAAAAAAACAGCACCTGGCCCAGACAAAATACATTACCAATTGCTCGCCCATTTGTCCCCATGAAGCGGTGAAGGCATTGCTGCACTTCTTTAACGCTATTTGGATCACTGGCAGAATGCCAACAGAGTGGAAAAAAGCCATTATAATTCCATTTCTCAAAGCCGGAAAAAACCCTACATTACCAACAAGCTACAGGCCCATAGCACTTACAAGTTGTATGGCGAAATCCTTTGAAAGCGTTATTAATATTAGGCTAACATACATCCTAGAAACTGATAACTTGATAGATGTTCACCAATGTGGTTACAAGAAAGGATGTTCCACCACCGATCACCTCGTTCGCCTTGAACATACAGTACGAGAAGCTTTCCTGTACAAGCAGCACTGCTTAGCAGTATTTTTCGATCTTGAAAAGGCATATGACACAACGTGGAAGTATGGTATTTTGCGAGACCTGGCAGATCTTGGAATTCGCGGAAGGATGCTCAACTGCTTGTCCGACTTCCTATCGAACCGAACTTTTCAGGTTCGTTTGGGCACCACACTTTCAGGAACTTTTACTCAAGAGAACGGTGTGCCTCAGGGCTGTGTCTTAAGCACAACTCTCTTTGTCGTCAAAATGAACTCTGTGAATCAGGTCATACCATCTACTCTTATGCACTCACTATATGTGGATGATCTCCAAATAGCGTGCCGGTCATCTAACATGGCCACGTGCGAGCGACAGATTCAAATAGCACTAAACAAGCTAACACAATGGGCTAACAAAAATGGCTTCCGGTTTTCTGAGGAAAAGACGGTTGCTGTAGCGTTCTCCCAGAAACGAGGCTTACAACCAGACCCCGTACTGAAAATAAATGAAACAGTATTGCCAATAAAACAAGAACAGAAGTTTCTGGGGGTCGTATTTGATAAGAAGCTCAATTTTCTTTCACACATTAATAATCTCAAGGTGAAATCCAACAGCGCCCTCAATGTCCTCAAAGTCTTGTCCCGAAAGCACTGGGGTTCCGACCGTAAGTGCCTCCTGCTCATCTACCGCTCTTTAGTACGCAGCAAATTAGACTACGGTAATATAATCTACGGTTCAGCAAGAGACTCGTACCTTAAGCGCCTAGACCCTGTCCATAACAAAGGGTTACGCCTCGCAACGGGTGCCTATCGAACCTCGCCTATTTCGAGCTTATACGCCGAAAGTAACGAACCATCCTTGGAATATAGGAGAACGAAACTAATGCTCACGTATGTCCTTAGAGTTCGTTCTTCACCAGATCATATATGCCACAGCATTGTCACACGCTGTGACCTAAGACAACACTACGCCAACAAACCAAACGTAATTAAGCCACTAATGCTAAGATTTGAAGAAAAATTTCATGCCCTGAATATTCCTAACGAAGCACTCTCCATTGCCAGAAGGCCACCTAGTTTGGCCCCATGGTGTGATTTCTCCAAATTCTTGGATTTTTCACTCTCACATAAAAAACAAAACACCCCGCGTGAACATATACTACAAGAATTCCTTACATTACAACAAACGTACAACACTTACGAAGAATTTTATACTGATGGTTCGAAGACATCTGCTTATGTCGGAAGCAGTGTGGTAGGAGCAACACACACCCCGCAGGGCGCCTGTGAAACCAGGCGTTTGGTGTGTAGCGACACCACGGACCCGAGCTAACGGGGGAGTTTTGACTCCCTCCCACGCCTAGCCGTGCGTGGCTTTGCAGTGTCCGGGGAAAATGGGATCCTGGGGTTGAGCCGATGCTGGGTGATTGGACCTTTAAGGCCCCCCGGCAGAGGCAACACACCCCTTTGGCCCCGGCTTCACGTAGACGGCACCCCTGGGCTGACCCACCCAGGGGAAATCGGCAGTCGCCTTTTCCTATCTCTCTCTCCCTACATCTTCGTCTTTATTTCTCACTATCTATCTGTCCTGTCTTCTACTCTCTTCTGTTTACTTCCGAATTTCCTGGCGGCAAGGGTTAACCTTGTGTAGTTACCCAACCTTGGGTAGTTATATCTGGTTATAGCGGCGATGTATGACTGGCGCCTTCAAGTGTTCTACCTTGTAGCGTCCTCCTGTTGGGCTCGGTGGTGGGTGGTCACCATCGCCGCCGAACATGAAATGCACCTCATGGCAAAATCTTTCCCCCCTTACAATGATCGGTCCCTGAAAAGGAACCGCACCGATGAAAGCTCCAAACGAACCGAAAGCAATTGTGACCACTTCCCACGCTATTTAGTCATACACTCTCTGGCAGATAACGTCTCAGTTGCAGGACTGTCGGTTTTCCTGATAGCTAAAACCCTTGCTAACCTAATAGGCAAAAAGTACGACGCAAAGAAACTGTCATCCGGTGATCTTCTTGTTGAAGTAAGCCAGAAACAGCATGCAGACACTCTCCTTAAACAGAAGCAGTTCGCCCACCTGAACGTGTCTATCACCCCCCATCGCAGCCTTAACACTGTTCAAGGCGTCATTTCACAACGTGATCTGATGCGAGAAACTGAAGCTGACCTTCTTGAAGGCTTTCGAGAGCAAGGCGTAGTAGCCATTCGTCGGATAACCATCAGGCGAAACAATGAAGAAGTGGTGACGCCTCACATAGTACTAACATTCAACCGTTCCACCCTGCCAGAATCCGTGAAAGCTGCGTTCCTTCACTGCAAAGTCCGCCCCTACATACCCAACCCTAGAAGGTGCTACAAATGCCAGAAATATGGACATGGGTCGAATACCTGTCGCGGAAAACAAACATGTGCAAAAATGTGGTGATCATGAGCACCCAACAGAGAGCTGTACTTCCACGCAAACAGAGTGCCCTAACTGTCACGGGCCGCACGCAGCGTACTCGCGGACATGTGAAATTTTCAAAAAGGAAAAGGAAATTATCCAGACAAAAGTAATGGAAAACATCACATTCTCTGAAGCCCGGAAGAAGGTGTCGCTCTTCTCCGGAAGGACGTACGCTGACGCAGCGCGCGGGGGGGCCGGGCGGCGTCTAGTGACGGTGGGCACGCAATACAGCTTTGCTGATGCGTGCACATCTTTGCCCCACCAAGCAGCCACAGGCTGCGCCAACCTCTCTCGTCCCGGAGGTCGAACTTCATCAGACCCCAGGGACCACAAAGACAACTGAGACACCTGTCTTTTCTGACAACCTCCATTAGCTTCTCCGGTCTACCGGAGGCAATGGAAGTGATACCAGGATTCTCAGCGTCTAAGATGCTGACGGAATCCCCCCAAAAGAGGCGGGGCTCCATAGATCGCCCCAGAGGGAAAAGACACCCGCCAGTGAAGCCTCCTAATAGAGGCAGCGAAGTATGAATAAGTCACGCTCTTTTCCTCATTCATAAAAATGGCTGCCGAAAATATCATCCAATGGAACTGCCGAGGCTTACTTAAGAACTTAGACGACATCTATGAAATATTTGCACAACACCAACCAAACATACTTTGCTTACAGGAAACACACCTAAAACCTACACACACTAGCTTTTTGAAAAGATATGTGGTATACCGAAAGGACAGACAGGGCACTACACATTCATCTGGTGGTGTCGCTATCGTGGTGCAAAAAGCAGTTCCGTCTCAAAGCCTCACTCTGGTTACCGGCTTAGAAGCAGTGGCAATACGAACCCTAATTTTTGGACGAGTAACAACAGTGTGTTCACTATACATCCCTCCAGACTACCAACTTTCTACTAAAGAATTTGAAGCACTCATCGATCAGCTTCCGCATCCATTTCTGTTGGTCGGAGATCTTAACGCGCACCACCCTTTATGGGGATGTAGAAGAACAGATTCTCGAGGCTCCTAATTGAAACTTTCTGTTGTCCTCCGGCTCCTGTATATTTAACAAAAAAGAGCCAACATATTTTAATGCAGCGCACAATTCATACACAGCAATAGATCTTGCTATCGGATCTCCTTCACTCTTGGCAACCACTGAGTGGGCTGTAATTCATAACCTCTATGGAAGTGATCATTTTCCTGTTTGTGTAAAATACAAAGAAAATACGAGTACAATGACTGTGAATGTAACCAGGTTTCGAGAACAGGGTGCAACTGGACAAAATTCCGAAAACTCTCAAAACTATCGCGCTCATCAATTGAAACCCTAGGCATCGATGAATCTGAAGCGTTGGTCACACTGCACATTATACAGGCCGCAGAGCAATCTATCCCACATACATGTAACAATACACGGAACAAAAGACGACCTTGGTGGAAACTTGAGTGCAAAAATGCTCGTGACAATCAAAACAAAGCATGGTCGAAATTCCGCAGGTATCCTACAGTCCAAAACTTGGTGAATTTTAAGCGTGCGAAAGCAAACGGTAGACGTGTCCGACGAGAATCTAAACGACAGAGCTGGCAATCCTTTCTCTCATCGGAAACTCTTACACTGACACGCATAAGGTGTATAACAGAGTAAGAGCACTCCAAGGGTACAGCACTCATCCGTTGCCCCTTGTTAGTGTTGCTGGTGATACACTGGAACACCAGGCAGATGCCTTAGGCCAACATTTCGAGTATATTTTCAGCTCTTCACATTATACAGACTCCTTTAGGCGATACAAACTTGCCGAGGAACGTAAACTATTCGTGATGACAGGCCATCGGCAGGAGGGTACAATGCCCCCTTTACTATAGGTGAACTAAAGGCAGCACTGGCAAAGTGCGGCAGCTCAGCAGCGGGCTCGGACAGGATTACTTACGGCATGCTGAAACACCTACACGAAGAAACGCTTGACGTCATCCTCATTCTTTTCAACAATGTATGGTCCTCTGGGCGTCTGCCCATGACCTGGAAAAAGGCAGTTATCATACCCATT